>JAHHUM010002353.1:0-419111 GCA_036173005.1 Crenichthys baileyi
TAAATAAAAAGCTTTTTTCGTATTTCTTTAGCCAGTGTCGCATCATTACTCTTGTTGGCAGCTATTTAAAAGTGTGCCTGTGTGATTCATTGTGTATGGGTATGATTTGTACTGTGGGAAGTATTGTGAGCACAAATGTCTGTTGTTTGAATGTGGACCTGGGGCTGTGAGCTTGTGAGAATATGTGCGTTTATGCACCTTAAGCGGTCTCCAAGCATCTGTACCTGTTTGCGGTACACAAATGTGGATCATGCAGATGCAGCATACTTGTACAATGGTATGAAAAATATTTACCCCCTCACAGATTTGTTTTCTGTTTGTTTTTTAATCACACTATAATTCAGATAATCAAGCATTTCCGTTGATTTGTTTATTCATAAATCACCTGTTTAAAACTGATAGCAGTCTGCAGTGGTCCTTCAGAGCGCCATTCTGAGATAAGGATGCACCATGGAGGAAAAAAATGACACAGAAAGAGACTTCTTCATCATACAACAATTGGATTCTCCCCAGAATCCAACAGGACAAGTGGACCCCCCCCTTAGCCCCAACAGAGGAGCCCAAACCTTCTTCCCCCCTGACACCACCTCTCCCTTATCTCCTTTAAGTCCAAATACCCCTCTCCTGGAGTTTACTGACAACATGAAAAACCTTGCAAAGTTAGGAATACAGCTTACTCCATGCCCAAATCTCACATTTTCTCTCACATTTTCTCCACAAACCCCCATCATTGTCCCGCTTATGACAAACCTGTTGGTCAGGATGTTCCAGAAATATATTTGTTATATGTAAAGGGCCCATGTGATAAGAATACCAGCAGTGATTATCTCGAGGAAAAGTCTAGGCCCACGATGGGAAAATGCTGTAATATCTCTGTGCTGATGTAACAAATGACGTAGAAAAAAAGCTAAGATAAGAAACAATAAACAGAAATCAAACTTAAAATCTATTCCTTGTTAAGCACAACTTGCCACAGAAATATTACCAGCCACTAAGTCATTTAAACTGTCTCTATTGAACTTTAGGTCTTTATCAGCAAAATCATTTTTAATCATTGACTTCATTACTGAGCATAATTCTTGATGTTTTTAACAGAAACATGGTGTGATGAAAATAACAATTACAATTTTCTAAGTGAGAGCAGGGAGCATAGAAAAGGAGGAGGGGTGGCCACTTTGTTGTGTAAAAAGTGTAAAAAGGTGTTCCTGGACAAATTTGACTCTTGAATATCTGGCTGTCCAGGTATAGGGCCCTGCTCGAGCTATGTTTCTGAATGCTTACAGGCCTCCGAAATCCAAAGCAAACTTTTTCAATGATTTTAATGACCTTCTTCTATCTGTGATATGTGTTGGTTACAACTGTTTAATTATTGTGGAAAAATTTTGGTTTGATTTATGTTACACATCAAACACACAAAAGGGGGCATATTTTGGAATTAATCATCATTGAAGGTCTGAAAATTTCCAAGGTCTTTGTAACTGATGTTGCCATATCTGACCACTTTTCTGTTATATGTGAACGCATAATTTCTATTGACTCAATTAGCCAAAGAGATATAAGAAATGCTTTTTAAGACAGTGCAACAGAAACCTTTAACCAAGTTTACTTGTTTAATTTTCACTTTGTCCTGTAACTCAGTAAATGAGTTGGTTCCATTATTGATTCCATTGCTACCTATAAAGTGAGCAAAACATCCTTCGCCTTTTCTATGGAGAAATGCTCAATCAGTAAGTAGCTGTGGCTACACTGAAGTCTACCACTGTCAGTGTGTTTGGGGGTGGATGACCATTTGTAATGTAAAGCGCTTTGGGGTTTCAGGGGACTTGATAAAGCGCTATACAAGTGAAGGCCATTTGCATATAGATCACTCTTAACACACCACACATAGCAGAAATATTTCGTTATCTTTAGAGCCATCTCGAGTCCATAAGATTGTTGGAAGATCGGGTATATCGGGTTAAGAATCGCACTTAAAATCTTGCCATGTGAACCAGGCATATTCTGGAGCAAACTTCCAGAAAGTTGCAAAAAAGCTGAATCCTTGAGTTCTTTTAAATCAAGGTTAAAAACCCATTTGTTTAGATTGCTTTTGATTGTTCTATTTAAACAACTAACTAAGATAAGGTTTCCAACGGGGATAAAGGTTCATTGTAAAATACCCCACCCTGACAGACTGTGGCTGAGCTTGGCTTTCCTAGAAGAAGTGAGGAGAAAAATACAGAGGCTCTGTATCTTAGTTAATGTATAAGTTTTTGCCTGACTTTTTTTAACTTTCCTTTATCATGCCTTTGCAATGTAATTTTCTATCTTTTTTGTCACTACAAAGTACTTTCATTCGTCAAGTAAAGTACTTTAAAATCTCTTGTTGCTGAATTGCCATATAAATAAACTTGCCTTCCCTATTAAACCACAATATTTTGGTTACATTTTGGTTAAATTCCACTGATTACTGTCAAACGTGCAGAAACAAGAAATTATTTAAATAGAACTCATGTGACAACATGAAGTAGGCTAAGAAATCTCAAATAGCAACACATCATGCCCCGATCTAAAGAAATTCAACAGGTGAGAAACCAAGTCCCTGACATCAGTCTGGAAAGGGTTACAAAGCCATTTCTAAGGCTTTGAGATTCTAGTAAATTTTACAAAGGCAGAAAACATGTAACCTTTCCATTAGTGCCTGGACTACGAAATTTACTCCAAGAGTGAATCAATGGCTCATCCAGGAGGTCACAAACAAACCCAGAACAACCCAGAACAACAAGCATTGCAGGCCTCTCTTGCCTCAGTTGAGGTCAGTGTTCATGACACAACAATAGGAAAGAGACTGGACATAATATTTCCTAAATGGGAGAGTTCCAAGGACAAAACTACAGAGCTAGTAAAGGGACATTGACAAAGAAAAAAAAAACGTTCTCTTGCGCACCAGATACTTTCACGATTGCACTTTTTTTCCCCTTCAATATCTCTTGACGGGCTCCAAACAAAACCAGTGCCGACCAAACAAAAGAAAAGAAAGGCCGGTCTCATATTTGCCATCTTGATGATCCTGAAGGCTTTGGAGAAAATATTCTCTGGACTGACAAGACAGACGTGGAGGTTTTAGGAAGGTTTGTGTAAACTAACACACGATTTCATAAAAAGAACCAGATACTGTCTGGGGCGGATTAGCTTTTTCACAACCTAGACTACATGGGCAGAGTTGGTAGAGCCTGACCTTAAACAGATTGCTCATGTACCAAAATCATTCAGTGTGGCTAAATTAAAAGTAATTCTGCAAGAGACAAAATTTATTCACAATAAGGTAACAAGGCCTAAGGTGACACAACCTGTTATTAAGTTTAGAAAGCAATTATTTTTCACATGGGACCAAGTTGTTTTGGATAGTTTCTTTTTCCTTAATAAAAGGAATCCTATTTGGAAAACTGCATTTTGTAGCTATTTCTTCAGGTTATTATTGTCTGTTATTAAAGTTTTTTGATGATCTGAAACAAATCGCTTATTTTACGTCATTGAATGTAACCTCTATTACTTGGAAAAAGCTTTGAAAGCCTCAAAACTCCCATAGGTTGGGTTTTTCTAGTAACTGGTACAGTTAGTTTTAGAGGTGGGAGGAGATTTTAAAAAAATTATAATCAGATCCATAAGGTCTTTTTTTCATGTGACACTGATCAAAAAGAAATTGGAATGCTTTGTCAAACATGCAGCTATACACTTCTTAGTTGCATGAAAGGAGCTATTGATTAACTTTCATTTATGGACTCTGTTTCTCATTTGGTTCCGTTTAATGAGATATTATTTACTACACAGTGTGGCTTACAATAGCATGGGAGGGCGATTAGCCCTCTTTATTTTTTAATTATGCGTTTGGACTTCAGTAATTATGACACAAGGAAAACAATATTATAGTCCCACATGTTATTTTGCACTATTTGATGCATTTCTCATCTACTGTGTGACAGCATCTGCATGTCCTTATGAAGCAGTCAATCAACCAATTTCTGGTAGTTTTCAATTAAAAAATATATTTTTTCTGAGGAAGTCATGATGTTTTAAGGAAGCCTGATAAATAGAGATCCACTGAAAAAATTGGTAGTACCAATAGTCTGCCAGTGTTTTTAATTTAGGAAAGTTTGATTTGCTCTAAATTCTGACTACCTTGATGGGAAAATATAATCTTTTTTCTGGTTAATGAATGCACAATATCTAAGAGCTCCCAGGCTGCAACAGCACTTTGGTGAGGACACTATTACCAGGTGAAAAAATATAAATATTTTCCATAGTGATGAGGTGTTTAAAATTAAGTCAGAGGAAGCACAGATATGTAAGAAGTGATTTAAAGGAAACGGTTTGTTTTAAGGTGTTGTGATTATTAATCTGGCAATATTATTTAATATTTAATATTAATATTTTAATATTTTATCAAATAATATTTCGGTCTGTTAAGGGGTTGTCCTGTGAATACCAGCCCAGTAAGGTGATGGTATTAGGACAAAGTTGAAAGGTGTGAGCCAAGCTCTGACATTATTGAACAGCTTAACTCTGCCACACACATGGAATGAATTCACACAATTTCTTAAAATACAAGAATTTATTAAAAAAAATAGTCAACTCAAAGTCAAACTTTTTTTAAAATCACAAACTCTTTACTATGCTAAACCAATCCAACCCAAATACCAAAAGGCAAAATTAAAAAATAAAAGACTGATGGGCTATGTAAAAAAAACAAGTTTTTAAAAGATGATTGAAAATCATGACCAGAAGAGTGATGCAACATTACCATGCAATGTTATTTATGTTTGAGAACCAAGGATTATCTTTAAAATCTGAAAAATGAAGTTAAGTTAGTCTTGGAACCCAACTTAGACAATTTTTTAGAAAAACTTTTTTAGACAACCATTCACAATGCAAGATCAGATAAAATATTTTTTTTTATAAAATAATTTTTTTAAAGAATGATCTGCTGAATAAAACCAAACCCTTCTGGATGACTAATTTTTCTCAACGGTGTCTCATTAGCTGCCTTTATTTATTGAAATAATATTTAAAAAGAAATATTATTAAAGGGGTAACGGTAAATTATTTAAGGAAATATCCTTGAAAAGAGCCAAATCTTTCTGGAGAAATGGGGCTTAATGGTTTTTTACTTTACTTTACTGGATTTAAAAAAAACCCGTTTTTGGGTAGATACTCCCCCAAACAAGCATGTGGCCTAGGCTGTTAGCATTTTTAAGCTAACAAAGGAGGCTGATAGCTTAGCATCCAGAATCAAAACACACACCTTAAAAATTCCGTCAATAAAAGGGTTAAAATGCAAAAGCGCGGACGGCGCGTTGGGGAAAACACTCTGTGTTTAAAAATCACCCTTTAAATAAAGTTTGTCTTAATTTAAAAAAACACATAAACACAGAACACAAAGCTGATCACGTGTGCTTCAGATAGCCTGCGAGCACTAAGATAGCAGTTTCACACAAAAAAACCAAACTTCATAAAAAAAAACGCTCAGATCATTTCACCCTGTTATTCTGCCCAAAACCCTAACCTTTTCCCGGGGGAAAAAGATGTCCGGGGCGGCGAAGTTTGAAAAAACGTCCCAAGTCAACAAGCGGTTAGCCTTCGGCTAACCTAACGAAGCTGTGGGTGGCGGCCGTTCTGTCGGTTGGACAAAACTGCACGTTACCGGTGATGCGGCGTCGTCCTTCTCTCAGGCAAGGGAAAACCGCTTCACTGGGTTTGAGAGACCGCGTCTTGGGGGGACTTTTCTCGAACACCGTGTACGTCTGCAGGGCTCGGAGAGAAAGTCAACAATGCCGGTGCCTTAATTTCCCCCTTTTCGTGAATGAATACCGGATACACAAACAGCAATTCATTCAATACTCAACTTTTGCATATGATCGGTGATCATATGAGACTCTTGGATCCAGTTTTGAAGAGTAAAGTCTTTTTGCCAGCAAAAAGACTTCAGCGCTCTGTGTCTACTCCTTGTCCGATGGTCAAAAACCGGCTTGGAGAGGTCGGCTTGGGGGAGGGGGGGTGTTTTTACAGCCAGTCGCATCATGGGAAGTTTGCTGTTACCCCCCTTTTTTCCCCTTCTGAAGTTGTGCTGAAAGTCTGTTAAATGCAATTTATTTTGAAAACTCCAGAAGGTTTTGTACCGGAGTTTTAAAAATGTTGAAATCCATGCTTAGGTCCCAACACCCCCCCTTTTAGTTCCGAAGAATGGGGATGAAGTCCACAGTCTTTGGGGCTAACAATCCGTCCTCAGCCATGTGAAAAGAGTCACTGGGTCCTGTAGGTAGGCAGAGTTCAACTTTTCATTTCTGGTTCAGAGGTTAGTTTTTTGGACAGGAGTGAGGCAGGCTTGGGCAGAGACTAACACAAAAAAAATGTTTAAAAGAGAAAAAAAAAAAAAGGTCATGTGATAATTTTTTCACACCATCATACTACTGCTTTTAAACCTTAAAAATTTCTCAAGCTCAAAACCATCAGAAAAAAATTTTTTAAAAACAGAATATAGGGTTTTTTTGGAAAATTATTTACCATCTTCATACCTTTCTGATAGATTTTACAGGGTTGATTCTGGACTGCAACGGTTTTGCCATGTTTTTTATGAACGCTGTTACCTCAGTAATAACACCCCTGTAGATCATCTCAAACCCCTCCTTTGTGATGACATCTTTGGAGTGGCTCCACTCTTTACCACCAACCTTACAGTTCGATTTTTGCACTGTGAAAAGGTGTTTGTCTTTAAACGGTGGCCTGGGTTTTGGCTGGCGCCAATGACCACCCCCTGGTTCTGTTGCATCACTTGGGGACTTACTTTGCATTTTCTTATTAGGCCTGTTTCCATTTGAATGTTTAAAAACCCTAACTTTGCCTTTTCCTGCTCTGTCTGAACTGACCTTTTTTTCCCACACAAGCTGAGCATATCTACGAATCTCCTGCAAGAAATTCTCTGTTATGCAATGCATGGTCACTTCATACTGCACGCTAACGTGGAGTTTGAAGAAACAATGACTTAAAAAAGTGTGGTCCTTTTTCAAGACCTGGAGCATAACTTCCCTGAAAATAAGCTGTCTTAAAAGGTGGAAATATTCTCTGGGAGGGTTATAGTGTTTTGCAGAACTGTCAAAGCATCAAAGTGGCAGCGGCTTCATCTCTGTAAACATGGTACTCTTCTCTAAGAGCCTGGCAGAGAGCTGGATAACTGTCACTAATTTTGGGAGGAAGAGTTTTTTATGAACACATGAACACTCTTAGCTGTTGTTTTCCAAAAAAGCCTCAGCTTCTCACGATCAGAATGAAAAAACAATCAAGAAAACAATGTTCAACCTCACGCAGGTAAGCCTCGATATTTGACACCTGGCTACCTGGATCAAAAACTTTCTATGTCCTTAGCAAGGGATTCAAGCTGTTTGAAACGGACACCATGCTCCCAGGTGGACCACGTCCCACTGAGAAGTCACGCTGGTTAGGTTTCATGAAATGGTGGAAGATCCTGATCTAACCTCTGGGGGGAAAAAAAATTTTTCATGATTTAAATGGAAGCTTTCTAATGAATGGAAAACTCGTGCAAGTGGTGGGGGGTCAGGTTTTGGATTGAGTCACCTGAGAGCCATGTGCGTCTCTCCTGGCCCCTAGGGTCCCCACAGAGTCAGAAGGAGAGGGGCGCCAATCAGGCCGGAAAGGTGCTCCTTCCATCTAATTGTACCACTTTTTGGCACGCCGAGTCTGGCACTCGGTCATCTTTGGGGTTGTTCACTGCAATTGGATTTTGGCAGGAAACCACTGGAGACCATCTGGCTTCCAATACTTCTGTTAAGGTCTGTGGAAGTAAGTTGGAACACTTTGGCTAAATTTAGGAAAGGGGGGACTCTGTAGGTGCTGGATGGCTGCTGTCTGAGTCTGCCCCCTGCTGTGGCTGCTGTGAGTGAAAAACAAAAATTAGGTACCTGAAGGTGGGGGGGTCTGCCCCCACTTTTTGGGTTTAAGCTTTCTTGAGCTCATCTGCCTTCAGGTCCACTAACTTTGCTTCAGCTTTCTCCATCCTCTCCTCAGCTTTTGAGAGCTCAAGCTTTTGCAGCATTTTCTCTTTGAAGGGGGCCATCTGATGGTCAGTCTGTAAATGAAAATATCTTTTAGCTTCCAGTTGTGATTTTCTGCTGATAAACAAGGGAAGCTGACAAGAAAACATCTGAAAATTAGAGCATCTCTAGTCGGACACTTAATGAAGTTTCCCACTCCTGAATCCCCCCTTCATCACATGCAGCACGGGGGGGGGGGGGGGTCAAACTGATTTAAAGCATCCCGCTCATCTGGAGACAAACGGATGAAATCAGCAACAACAGCTTTCTGCATCTCCACGTCTGCTGAATTCATAATGGAGTTTGATTCCATCATTCTGGCAGACACTACAAAACAACAACAAAGTTATTAGAATATTGCTAAAAGCAACACATGTAACAAACGTCTGTCCAGCTATATATGTATTTTTGACTATACATATAGTTGATCATTCAACCTGTGACTTGTTACAACACTATGCTTGAAGTGTTACAATGCTACTCCTTTCTCTAACGATATTTGTGATTTTAGCATTAATTTTTCACCTTTCTTGGGAGAACTAGTGATTAGACACTACTCTTAACCTTTAAGGGAATTTTTGTTTAAAATGCAAAGGAAAAAGAAAATTGCTACACCTCCTAAGTGTAATAATTGCAATTTGACTTCTGATTCACCCCCCTTTATGGCAGGGTGGATTAGATTAAATTTGGGATTTAATCTGGCAATAAATCCTGTTTTTCAAAACATAAAACAAACTATCAAAATTAGGTCAGATACTAAAATTAACTGCAAAGTTAATTAAGTTTCAGATTGTGGTCTTACACAAAACACAGCCTCTGGATACAGATGTGCAGCAACTGTCTGGACAGTGAGGTTAACTGAAGTTAAACCAAGTCTCATGTTATTGCCCAACAAAGGCATACAGATGCATGTCTGCGGTTCATTCACTGCAAGTGTGCAGGAGAGAGCAAGAGCTAGAAAAGATAATAGGAAGGAGAAATGGATTGCACCAAGAGTGTTCTGTTTTATTATTTTGAAACTAATAAGATGTTTGTTTTAAGCTAGAATTTCCCTGTTTTATATTATCTGCTTCCTATTGCACATGGCATGATTAAGTCCCTTGTTAAAAATATTGTGAATGCTGTTGTATATTTTTATATTATGCTCTACTGGCAGTAGTTTTATTGTTTTACTTTGCAATAAATAAACATGAGTATTATATTAACAGTCACTGATCAGAATACATGTTTTTACAGTTATCAGGTCTGTGTTTTGTTTTGTTTTTTTGGACTTTATACTTACTTCCAACTCTCTGGCTTTAATAACAGTGGTGCATTTATACGATATACCAACTGATTTGTGTTTTACTTTTGCACTGAACTTGACGCTCGTGCAAATCTTCTCAACCCTAAAACCAAGTAACTTATTCATGTATTGTATTTTTTTATGTATTCCATCTAGATCTACATTTAGAGTTACAGTATATTAATAAAAGCAAACTATGATCATGTCTTATATAAATCCCCAAATACATAAAACTCTGAATACTGGTTTTTAAAGAAATGCTTTGTTGAGAAACATAAAGTTACTTCCAAATGTTAGGTCTATATTTTACTTTCTTCCAAACTTTGGCCTATAATGTAGTAAAGAGAAATCAGCTAAAATCAGTATCGTCATATCAGAGCTTTACAAATACCTGAGACTGTAAATCAGCCACAAAATTCTGATCAGTGCATCTCTAGTATCAATCAAACCAAAAAGGCCTGACTAGTTTAGAGACAAAAATTAAATGCTGGTTGGGAAAGACATTAAATCACTAAAAAGAACACTCTGGTAGATTAAATTAAGATAGAATCAAATAAATTGCATCTATTTTCTAAAGGAATAGCTGAAATCACGACTGATTTTTAACAAATCTGTCTGAGGAGCGATTTTCATCTAAGTGCTTTGATTAAAGGCACCTTGACAGTGCTTAATGGAAGGCAGAGAGCTCTTAATTTAGACACCGTATCCCCGACTTCCTGCAGAGTTGAACCTGAAAAACCTGACAATCGCATAAGTTGAAATGCAGTGCTGTGATATGTTATTTGCACCCTTATAGAATTTGTCTGTTGCTGTTTTTGTCACACTTAAATGTAAATGGTAAATGGCCTGCACTTTTATAGTGCTTTATTATCAGGTTCGAGGACCCCAAAGCGCTTTACACTACAATCAGTCATCCACCCATTCATACACACATTCACACACTGACAGTGGTAAGCTACATTGTAGCCACAGCTGCCTTGGAGCAGACTGACAGAAGTGGGGCTGCCACCGGGCCTTCTGACCACCACCAGCAAGCAAGCCAGGTGAAGTGTCATGTCCCAGGTACACAACAACTGAGACGGATTGAGCAGCTGTTAGAACCGGCAACCCACCAGTTACAGGACGAACCCCTACCACCGGCCATGCTTCAGATTTGAGCGAATTTTAATCTCAGACAAGGATAACCTTAATAAATACAAAGCTCAGTTTTCAGAATATGATTTTGTTTATTAAATGGTTAAAATTAAAACAGTTATTGCTAATGCTTTGATGGTAGTTGTTGCCAGAGTTGTTACCAAAGGTGACGGCACCAGGTATTCGGTTTAGGAAGTAATTACTTCTTCACATAGAGCCAGCTTGCAATGGGTGGCTGTAACATAAACAAACTTCTCATTTGAAAACTGGATTTTGTGCTTACTCAGGCTGTTCTCTAATATTAAAATCAGTTGTAAAGGGGCAAATACATTTTCAAAGCACTGTACCTTGCTTTATTGACCTGCTGAACAATAGTTTGTGAAATTAATCTCTGCAGGACAAACATTTTTTTTCTGCCCCACTAAAGACCTAAGTATGATGACATTTCTTCATCAGCCTTTATATTTTCAACCTGTAACATGGCTGATGAATCAATTAAGTGAAAATCCCACATGCTCTCTTTCTTACAATTTCGAACGCATGCTAGAGATGAACAATGATGAGATGCCTTTTTAAGTGTCAGTAAGGCTTTGTTGTCGTGCCATCAGACCTCTGGTGTTTTTTCTTTGTAATCGTGCAGCAGCGTGGTGGGGATGGAGACAGATAAAAAGATAAAATGACGCCGCTATAAATATGATGGAAGGTGAAGGTTAACACCCAGAGGCGTTTTTGTCGCTGTGTTTGATGATGCTGACAGACTTAATAGAGTTCTACAAGTGTTTTAAAAAGCCTCAGCGGAGGGGTAGACAGGGGATAAGCACTTAGCAAAATATTCCACAGGTAGCAAAGTCTTTGAAAAAAAAATGCTGTGGGAAAGAATAGAAGTGATCTTGCAAAGAAAAAGGTGTAAAAGGAAATGCTTCACTCCCATAAACGGAGACTTCGTATCACCTCGTTCTCTTCGGAGAACTATTTTCTCCCAGAGAATTGAAAAGAAAAAAAAAACGGAAGGGGAGTAGGCGGGAGTCTGTGTTGTGCTGAGGAGGTAAGAAGGTGAGGAGGAGGTCTCTCCCTCCCTCAGAACTGAGATCTCACCTTGAAAAGGCAACAGCCTCCTTGATCAATCTTTCATTGCTGTCTCCCAGCGGCCGGCCTCTCACCCCGCGCACCACCTTTCTCCTGCACCACACATCCCCCCCTTCTTGCACTCTGGCATTATAGACCTGGAGAAATGCCTGCTGTACTGAATCACTCAAAAGCTGTGCTTACAGGCCCACCTGCCATTTTGCTATATGGTGCTTCATAATTGCATAGCAACAGACAGCTTACCACAGGCACAACAGTCTCAGGAAATCACACACACACACAGCTTTATACAGTATTCTCTGTGTACATATCTTTATGGAACTTAAACACACATGACAAGACCTTAAAACAAAGCTGGTTGTATTCTATTAAGGTTGGGGAAAGTCAGTGGGTCGCTGAGTGAGGCTGACAGCAGCTTTAATAGGATCTGCTGTTTGGAAATAAGTTAATTAATCTTGTCTACTTTCTCTCATTTTCTTCCTTCTTCATCTCGCTGTTCTCCTCTTCACCTTTTAATCTCTATTCCAGTTGACTCTTTCATTTCAGTCCCTCTCAAGCTGTGTACCCTCCCTCCAAGTGTCCCCTCATTTTTGTTTCCCTCTTTCCGCTTTTCCCAGAGACAAGGGCTTTAAGAATTAGAGTCAGGGGGATATTTCCCAGGGGACCCCCGAAGACAAGAAGCACAATGGAGTGCTTATACTGCCCCTTGAAAAGCTATGCCTTTCCTTTTAACTTTTTTCCACACTTCCTCACAGTCTTTTATGTATTTTAGTGGGATAGTAAGTGATAAACCTTAGCAAACTAGGGCATAATTATGATGTGCAGGGGATTGTCTTTACAAACACAGAATTGAAAAGTGAGTTAGGGATGGGCGGTTATCAAATTGTTCATCGTTATCAGGGGAAAAAAACTGATATGATTTGAAAACTGAATGATTTAGATTTACCATCATAATAATAACCTCTAATTGAGGATGCTTGTAAAGCTCAAACATTGTCAAACCCTCTTTAGTCGTTTAAACAAATTTTCTTCTATTGGCTCCATGAGACCATCTATAAATATAATATGTAATATATAGTACTACTTAATATAACTAGTGTACAAAAGAAGACTATATGAGAATGGTTACATTTTATTTAAAATACTTTTCATCTACTATTTTTATTGATATAGCAAGTAATTCTGATCAAACTGTCCATTCCATACTTGCATATGTAATCATCTCCCTCCCCAAGTCAATACTTTGAAGAACCTTTGTTGCAATGACAGCTGTGAGTGATTTTTGTGTGTGTCGCTACAAACTGTGCATATCTGGTGATGGATTTTTTTTTGCCCACTTTTCTTTTCCACATAGCTTCAGCTCATTCAGACTGAATGAACAGTGTCTGTAAGCAGCAAATTGCAGTTCTTACCACAGATTCTCACATGGATTAGGATTTGGATGTGGCGTTTGACCCATCCATTTGACTAAATGAATATGCTTTGATCTGAACTAATCAATAGTAGCCCTGGCTTTATGTTCAGGGTAGCTGTACTACTGGAAGGTGAACCACCACCACAGTCTCAGTCTTTTGCGACCTCTAGCATGTTTTCTTACCTGTCCTAACTTAAGAAAACCATTTTCATACGTACATTGTTGTCAGAATAAAGGATACATGCAACACATCAAGTTTGATAACCATCTATATTTTTTTTCTGCCACTTCCTAATTATACCCTACTTAGTGTCTCTCACGTAAAATCCTTATGAAATACATTATAACTGGGTTGTCAAAGGATAAAGTCTGATCAAAATTAGCAAGTGACCGTGTCCCTCCATTTTCTTTCGCTACTTTCATCAGTTCTCTGTGTAAGTCACAAGGTCGTAAAAATCGCAGCTCTCGCCACTGTAACCACCTGAGTTACAGCCGGAGCTTTTACACCGGGGTATTTACAGAACAGGCATCAATATAGGTTCGCCTTCTGCTCAAAGGAGCGTCGGGGAACGGGGGTAGTAAACACAGGAAGCTGCTGCCGTGTTCACTAACAGAGCTAGCTGTTTATAGAAGTCCCTGAGCAAAGACAGATAAAACCGAGCCAACCACAGGTAGCATTTATTTGATGAAGTGTGCAATGAGGGGAGGCTAATTAATCACACCCCAGTTGTTAAATAGAAATATCCAGGTGGGGTTTATCAGAGCGAAAGCAAGTAATGGGAATTAGATTATGAGTAAATATAAGAAACACCCTATTATAGTAAAAAAAAAAATAAAAAATCTCACCTTTAGGGGGTCATTAAATATTGAATGTACTTACTGACCTCACACTGAAAACAAATGGAAAGCAACCATTAGCAATTAATTAACGTGTTGATCTTGTACAGATTTCCCACTGGGTCAGATACGTCTTCATCTCCTTGGGTAGGTTGTTTTTCTTGAATTTTGTCTTGTAAACATCGATGCCAACAGAAAAAAAAAAACTGATTCCAGGAGGGGTAATTACAGCAACCACAAGAAAAAAATCAGCGCAGCCAGCAGTGAAATGCTTGGACTCAACAAACACACCAGGATATTAAAGCTGGTAGACCTGGATGCAATAAAGTGGAGCTACAGGATAGTTGGAGATAACAGGCCTAAGGATGTAGTACCAGTTCATTGCTTTTATTAAACAATGCACACATAGGCCATTACTTCAAGCTCATTAAACTAAATGATTTAGATGTAATCCAATATTGTCAATAGAAGGATCTGACATCGATCAACTGCTTGTGAAGTCATTTTCACAAGTTTAAAAAGGCAAACTCTAACAAAAGGACATTTCTTATTTAATGATCTATTTCTACTCAGCTTTTGGTAACAGCATCACTAATGAATACAGGGAGATGCCGGGCTTCAGGCCACTTGTCCACCAGCTGTGCAAAGCCTGAATCCGCTAATACCTCTCCCACCTTTGCAAAGGTTTATGGCTATGGATCAGCAGGCTCAGTAACAAGGCTGACAGCGGCATCTAACAAGTCTGCAGATGGATAAAGCTGGCAGCTCCCGTCTTCAAAGAGAACGACGGGTGGGAGGGTGTCAGGGAAAAATGGGAACCATCCACTCAAGCGTGGCTGAACATGCCGGACTAAATTGATGGACCATAATGACTCAGTAGGGGATTGGTGTGAAATTACTGTGGTCAGGGGATTAAATAACCAAAAGGAGAAGATTTTACCTGTCCTGCTAACGGTACATGGTGAGAAAGAAAAGAGCAGCACACAGAAACTTTACATACTGGGTTTGGCAACTTTACAATATTATTGTTGTAAACAACACAAATACAGAAGGAATTTATGTTACAGTTTAGATGGCCCACTTCATAACAGTCATAGTAGGAGAAGGAAGCATCTACAAGAGTAGGAAATATTGATACAATGAAAAAATATTAATACTCTTTCCACTTTTTTACATTTTTGTGGCAACTTCAAAGTTCGATGTAATTTCCTGGGATGTGACAGATCAATACAAAGTATTGAATAATTGTGAAGTGGAAGGACAACGAAAGGATGTTTTCCACATTTTCTACAAGCAAAACTTGTATTCAGCTCCTCCAAGTCAATACCCAATCTTCTTTGCAAAGTAGCCCTTGTCTTGCCAATTGGATTTAGGTTTGGACTTAGATTAAGACATTCTAATATAGAAATATGCTCGTTATACCATTCTGTTGTAGCTCTGGCTGGATGTTTAGGGTTGTTCTCCTGCAGAAAGTTGAACCTCTGCCCCAGCCTTAAGCCTTTTTTGAATTCTAACAGTATTTACCTGTTCATAGCTTTATCCTTGTTCCCATCAATAATGACCAGCTTCCTTATCTCCCATGAGGAAAAGCTTTCCCCATGGCATGATGCAGCAGCCACCACGTTTCACCATGGGGTTGGTGTTTTAAAAGTGATGTGCAGTAGTAGTGTCTTTTAACAATGGCTTCCATCTTGCTACTCTTTCATTAAGGCCAGATTTGTGACTAATAGTTGTCATAACATCAGATCATCCTACCCGAGCTGTGGCTCTCTGCAGGTCCTTCAGAGTTACCACTGGCCTCTTTGCAGTGTCTTTGATCAATGCTCCCCTTTGCCCAGTCAGTTTAAGTAGATGTCAAAATCTTTATAGGTTGTCTCATACCTATTCTATTTTCAGATTATGAATTGAACACTGCCCTATGAGATGTTCATAGTTTGGAATGTTGTGTTGTAATGTAACCCTGCTTTAAACTTTATTCCTGCCCTGCCTACTGTGTTCTTGGGTCTGATTCACGGAACATCTGCATACTTAAAATAACTTAAACACAGGAGCAGTCATATACTAGGGGATTCCTGAAGGAACTTGTTTGGACTGGACTTTACCTGGGTTGAACAGTGTAAAGGGTTCTGAAAACAAATGCATGCCACACTTTTCAGATTTTTCTTTACAGAAAAACATGACGAGATGTGGACAAAGGAGTACAGATGATTTCGCATGACATGGTGTGTATTATTCAAGCTGCAAACCAACATTTTGTTTGGATAGCTGATGTCAAACTTACTTTCAAATCCAACTCTGGCAATTCCAACTGTCCAATGTTCTAACAGTAGATAATCATTGTATAAAACCTGAGAAGTCCACTCTGCAAGTTATTTCAGCGTGGAGGCTCAAGCTTTTTGTTTTGCTAAAGCACAAAGAACGTTTTTGTGAGCCAGTTATTGTGCTGCTTTAGGTAGGGGTGTCTATTAGTAAAGGTGGTGGTTGGCATACCTTCCTAAATTCAGCTTTTATTTTCAGGTAACTGCAGAGCCTGATTAAAAAAAAAATCACAGTGCAGAAAGCAGCTGCTCTCGCAAGTGAAATACATGTATTTGTTTAAATGGTTTTAAACGTTTTATGGGTTGATTAGTTATGTTAGTGAATTCAAACAACATCTCTTTATTTAGCGAAATCAGAAGATAATTATTTGAAAGAACTGACCAACCAGTGGATTAAAATCTTAAAAAAAGAATCTGAAAAGGTTTTCTTTTAATTCACATAGCTTTAACTGCAAGCACAGGTTAAGTGTGTAATTTTAACTACGTCTATGATCATTCGTAACTGATCCAGAAAAGCACAGATTTTTGAGGTGTGGGACCTGTTGTTACAACTACTGATTAAGTAATAAATGAAAAATTATTAAAAAATAATTTTTTAAGATAGAAATTACATTTGTGGCCTAGTATTTTCCCACCTATGTTTTTTTTTTTTTTTTGCTTTTACATTCATTTTATGTTTTTTTTTTTTTATTTAACCTTCATTTAACCAGATTAAAGGATTAAAAATATCTCAAGAGACCCTTCAAGTCCGGAAAGTCATGGATCTGTCTAGATTGTGTGAGGCTTTGCAGTGTTAGCCTAGCTTGTCAGATTGCAGAGAGGAGTCATCTAAAGGACAACTGCTCAAGGAAGGTTTTTTCTGTATGTTTTGAAACTGCCCCAAGAGAAAATAACCTGCAGTGTGTTTTATGATTTAGAGCAACCCTGCTGTGTAGAGGACTACATGACCAGAGCACCTGCTTAAAAAAAATCAACGTCTTTTGTACTTTCTATGTTATTTCTCACTATTTATCAATATAACCATGGTTATTATAAGGTTTCTTATCATCTTTTGTCTGTGGGTATTTGCTGCAACATGACTGAGGTCCCTTACGGTTTTAATTTCCTTCCTTGTGTGTCCCTTAGGTTGTCTAAGTATTCTTTCGTTTTTGGCTGTAAATGTCCGAGGACTACAGAACAAGACATTAGCTCAGTTTCTTTACCTTATTCCTGTTCAATAAATCTCTCACAGAATTGCTTCTGAGCTGATGCCAATCTACAGAAAAAGGAGCAACACATCTTCTCTTTGATTTCTGTTAGAAGTGTAAATGTGTGGAGAGGTAAATCTTCAGGAGGATTTAAGAAGGATGAAGGAAGATGAGTCAGGGTTAAAGGGATGGATTTGAGTCTGATCCATCTGATTGGTGCTGCTGTGCCGTCGCTGTGTCAGGCTTCTCTGTGGGTGTCACTGATATTTTGATGTGCATAGTGCTCAAGTGGTCTTATGGTGATGCAAGAACATTTGAGAAAAGCTGCTCCTCTTGATAGAAATGTTCTATCTTAAGCTTTGGACTATTTATCAGTGGGAAATAGTTGTGTAATGTGAATAAAACAGCGATATTTATCATTCAATTTCTCCTTTAAACTGGTCAGCATTGAGTTATCTGGGGAGGCCTTTGAATGATGAAGACTTGTGAAGATGATGGCTGTTAGTTTATTTGTTAAAGAGAGGGTTAAAGAGAGGGTGGTTACTGAGGAGATTCTGGTTTGCATATGCTTATATTCCTTTTACTCTAAACGCCAAAATAAAATCCAGTGCAACTAATTGCCTTCAGAAGTTAAATTAGTGGAGTCCACCTAATTAATTCCTGCTTAACTATATCTGTTCTGTGAAGGCCTCAGAGGTTTTGATGGAGATCATTGAAGAACAACAAAGCAGAACACAGTAGACAGGTCAGGGGAAGCTGTTGAGAGGTTTAAAGCCGAGTAAGTTATAAATATCTCACAGAATGCTGTTTAGTTCATCATCAAACAAAATAAAAGTGTATGACAACTGCAAACCCACCAAGAAATGGCTGTTGACCTAAACCAGGGGTCAGTGACCTTTACAATCCAAAGACCCTACTTAATTTTTTGTCTGCAGCTGCAAAGGCTATAATCCATGAAGGTCAAAGTTTTTACCATTGGTGTCAGTCTGTCGTGGAAATTATATGCAGATATTGCATGAAAACCTGCTGAAGTTAGGTTTTTTTATTATTTTTATATTGACCTACACATATAATCAAATGCCAATTGTAATCGTGATGTCAGTGTGTACAATATCACCATTGCAACGGACTGCTCTGATCCACTATTTGGTATGATATAGTATTAAAAGTGCCAGGCATGAACACTCTGAATATCTAATATTATAAAATGTATTTAGCCAGTTGGATGGACTTCAGCATCCCTTAATGCCCACACTAGGAGTTTTTCTTATGTGGCTCAGAAGCTGAAGGTCATGGATAGTGATGGGAATCTTCTGCAATGGTAAGGAAAGAAAGGTGTTTTGAAAATGAAGATGAATCATAATCTATATTATTAGCACAATTTTCAGCAATTATATTCCAATCAAATATTTTCCTTAAATTGTGCAGGTCTTCTTTTATCTTTCAATACACTGCTCAGTTCTGTCCCTCCAAACACTGGACATAGACATCTTTGTATATCTATTTTAGGCTGACCAAGACATTGCCTTTGTTTAGCCCACAAAAATAGAGTCAAAGGTAAAAGAGTTATCTAAATTATTTTTGCAAGGTTACTCATTCTCAGTACTGCAGTTATTTCCTCGATTTTTGTTTTCTGTTTTTAAAGAGGCCTACATGAAGATTACGTGAGGGTTTCTATATCTATTCTGCACCAGCAACCCCCCCATATACAAGGCTGACCATTGAATTAAAGGTCCAGTTCAGCCCTCCAAAACATTAGCATTGGTAGCTGGCTGTGTGTTGGATTATGTGGCAGTGACCTCTGTAGCACATTGTGACATTTCCATTTCTTGATATCGTCAGTGAATAATTCAGTCAAGTCAAGCTGTAAAGGTTATGAGACTTCCCAGTGTCTCTGGATGCTACATTTAGAAAAAGGGGAGGTAAGCTGACATCAAACTAAGAAGGCAGCAGCCCACAATCTTATATGGTACATCAATAAAATTGTTTTATAAATAAATAACCAAATAAATAAATAAATAAATATATATATATATTATATATATATTATATATATATATATATATATATATATATATATATATATATATATATATTGCGTTATTAATTGTGGCCTTGAAATAAATAATACAAAACATATTGACATATCTCATATGATTTAAACCATTTTTATTTATATATGTGTATATTGTACATAGTAAATATGTATATTCTGTAGTGCAAAAACAAAACCCAGAGAGCAAAATGTACCGGAGTCAAATTCCTTGTTTGTATGTACAAACCTGGCAATAAAGCTGATTCTGTAGTTTTTGATTTAAAGCCAGGAGTTAAAACACTGAAGGTTCAAAATGTCTTACAGTGCTGTGAAAACGTAATTGCTCCATCCAGATTTCTTCCTTTTTTTCTGCTTTGTCACACTTAAATCTTTTCGTTCATAACACAAATTTAGGATAATCTGAGTAAATACAAAATACAGTTTTAATTTATTAAATAGAATCAAAGGTATCCAAACCAACCTATGTGTGACAAACTAATTGCTCCTAATAACTGGTTTTGCTACCCTTAGTGGCTTCAGCTGCCACAAAGCATAAATAATAGTTGGCAGTGAGTTGTTGAAGGATTTTGGCCAAGTCTTCTAGTTTTAATTCAGCCACATGGGAGGATATTTGAGAATGTATGACCTTTGTAAGGTCATGCCACAGCATCTCAATCAGATTTAAGTCTGGAGCTAAACTTGGTCACTCCATTTTTTTCTAAATGTTACAGGGTTCATCAAGATATTTTTGGCCTTTATGTTATTATTTGGTCAGCAATGGTTTTTACTTTGTAAATCTCTCATGGGTGTAATTTTGCCCTGTGTTTTTCTCAATTTTGACTACTGAACCTAACTGAGGCAAATTAGACCTGCTGTGCTTTAGATGCTGTTCTGGGTTCTTTTGAGACCTCCTGAATGAGTCATTGATGTGCATTGGAGTAGCTTTGATCGACCGGCCACTCCTGGAAAGGTTTAGCACTGTTCCGTGTTTTCTCTATCTGTGCTTAAGGCTCTTACTATAGTACATTGGAGTCCCAAAGTCTTGTGAATGGTTTTTAACCCATTTTAAAATCATTGTTTTTTATCTTCATTCTATCAGACAGGTTCTGTTTAAGTAATTCCTTTTTTCTTCAGGTCCGGTAGTAATCACACTTGGGTGTGGCTGGTGAAATTGAACACAAAGTTAGCATTAGATAGTTATTCATGTAGTAGTCTGTTTACTCTGAAGACTGTGTTGCTCCATGGTCCGTTGCCAATAATATTGCACAATGACAATATTATTCACAGTTGTTTGACTTTATATCTGTGATCCTCCAAGCTGTGGTAACGTTATGGACCTTCTGTGTTGCTGGTGGCTGGTTTCCTTCCCCTTTAATACACATGCACACACCTACACATGACTACTTGCATGCTGTCAGCCCTTGCATGCTGTCTTCTTTTTACCTTTCATCTTCTCTGTTTTCTTTATCTCTAGTCTAGTTTTGTTTGTGTTAAAATGAGAGTGATTCGTTTCACTCAAATTATTTTCCACTAATTTTTCAAAGATTCACATCTCTGTGCATTATACAGGACAACCGTGTTTTTTCCCTGAACTGGACTCTCATGTTCTAGAGTTTCATTGGCCCTGACTGAGGTGTTCAGGCTAATCCTGTTTGCTATGATGTAATAGAAGTGCTGGGCAATGGCAGGTTGTCTTGTAATGCCGTCAGTACTCAGAGCAGTGGCTGTAAATTTAGATTGGAAGAGTAGATTGTGATTTATGGATAACTAAGTATTTCTGCAACTTTTCTGCCAGATGCCACCAAACTTTTTTTTTCTTTCCATTCCTTTTTTCTTTCTCTTCTTTTTATTTATTTTGTAGTGTACAATTAGTCGTGTAATTGAGTTTACCAGAACGAATCAATATGCTATGTATGTTTTTGAGAACACTAATTTGTCCCACACAAGCGAGTCAAAGTTATCTTTGGGTGGCCAGGGAGAGACAGACCATTCTCTCAGAGGAGCTGCCGTGTGTCACAGCCTTTTATCAAAGAAAGAAAAAACACTCTTATTACAGCATCGTGGGTGTGGCTACACACAGTTTCACAAATACAAGTCCTACTGAATAAAACTGGTTCTGTCCAGATACTGATACAGCACACACATCCAGATCTGGCATTCAAGGACACAAAGATTGGCTGGGGTGCGAACAGCCTTCTTCCCAGAACTCCCCCGCATGCACACAAGTTCCTGCTCAGTGTGCATAGCAACCACCCAAATGCAACTCTAAGACAAGATGACAATTCTGTTAATAGTTCATAAAAGTACTTCAAATAAAAGTATTCAAACCACTTCTATCAAAGTTCACCAAACTAAATAAATGAAAATGTCTTTTAATGGTAAATCATAAGGATAAAGAACCTTTTTAAACTAAGCAATGATAACTTATGTACAAATCTTCCAACAGGTTGATAAATCTAAGTGTTTTAGATTTTTAACTAGAGTTCAAATGCAGCCGGAGATCATAAAAACTACTCAACAGCCTTTTAGAAGTCTTTGAATAGGCGGCTTTGAAGCAGGTGCTAACTTTCTCTTCATCAGTTAGTCGGTCGCATTGTTTTGCTTACAAATAATTTGTCTCTTTCCAGTCACCATTTTATTTTAATGCCATTTGCTTAAAATGCTGCTACAGAAAATTAAAAAGTGGTGGACGCTTCTTAGATTCTTGTGTAACCGATTGTTTAGTAAGCAGTCTAAAGGGACATCTTTATTAATCGACAGGGCAGCTACTTTCTTTATTTCATCAAAATAAAAAAAGATCCAAATTAATGTTTAAGGTATCCATCAGAAGGTTGTAAGATATGAAATTATCTTCACTCCAGGATACATTCACGCATAATTTGTACCTATACTGGTATCACAAAACAGTAGAGAAATAAGATTTTGTCTTGTTTTGCAACTTGGATGCTTTCAGCAGATGGTATTTTTTTTCCTCCCAACTATCTCTGGTATATCAAAATGTCACGTTCTTCAATACACATACATACATAAAAACAGCATGCACAATACCTGATAAAAATCTGGACAAATATTTAAATAAGTGCAAACCTTTCCAACAACAGTGTGATGTTTGTTCACATTTGCCACCCTTAAATACCTTTGCGAGATCTAAAAGAATGTTTTGAGCACCTTACATAATAAACAGTTTAAAGATTTTATACAAATGCAGTTTATCAAAATTAAATGTGGCTCAGAATGTTTCCTAAACACTTTAAAGATTTGAACCAGCAACCTTAGACAGGATGACCAAAGAAAACATTGAAAATGAAGATGTTGACCAGAATTGCTGTTTTCAGCAACAGTTTTCAGTTTATTCAGTTCTGACCAGTAAGTATCTGGTCGGGGACTTAAAAACTATTTTATCAGGAAACACACCATAGATAGGGGCTATGGGAACGTGTGTGGTTCGTTAGGGCTGGGAGAGAGCAGTACTCAGCAGAGAACGGGAAGCTGTACATGTTACATCAAACTTGCTCTGTTTGATTCTTGTGACTTTTGGAAATGTGAGCAGCTATTTGGAAATCTCAGATTAAAGGTAAGGATCTACATTTTATAGGGAATACACAACGGGACTAAGCTATGAACTCCAATAAATTTGCCTTTCTTTTAAAATACAAGTTAAACCCTATTTAAAGTAACATTCTCACACAGCAGTGTGACATCCCCTTTGCTCCAAATATGATTGATCAATGTGGTCCTTACACAGAAATCATCTTAAATCAATATCAAAATATCAAGGCTTTGCAAAAAATCTGAAATCAACTATAAAATTCCTATCCGTGCATCTCTAAGTGAAAATCTTTAAAATCAAGATTTCTAATACACTACCACATCAAGGTAACTTGTTTTTCTTGTTCCTCTGTGACTTTATACATCTTCACACTTTCTCTGCAGTGGCTGGTATCCTGACCTCAGCTGTCCTCATCTCTTGCCTGCGAACTGCTGCGGTCAATACCCACACATTGCTCGCACAGTTTGTCTTTGTGGTAACATCAGCAGAGTTCACGGACCATGTCCTTGTGTGCTTTAGGATCAGCAGAATGGTCTGACCCAGACTGTAGCTGAAGCACACCCATAATAAAATGCTTCCATGTTCTAAAATCATAAACCAACCAATGTGATAATAAATAATAAACCAGTTTATTTACTTTTGGCAAGAAGCAGAATAACAAAGTAAGTGCATTTAAACAATAATAAAATTATAAGTCTCCATTTTAGAAATGCATATTTTTTTCAGTTACTTTTTTTTTTTTTTAGGCAGGGCTCCAGTGAGACTCCATCTGATTCTATACTTGATTAAGAAGTTACATGATTTACATGTGACATTTTTAGGACTGAACATTTCTCATAAACATTGAACAATTGATGATCCAGCTGTGTGATTGTAACAGGAAATTCCCTGATCTTAGTAACATTAACTATCTTCAAATGCTTACATTTTCAGCTTGGCAATGGTGCATGAGTACATGGCATATTTTCTTCTCAATGTGGTTCACTGTGACTGATCGGGCACTGGATTGGATGAGGACTGTGTACCCATGGAAATGATTAAATAAGCATCAGTGTTGGCAGAGATCAGCAGGAGAATGTTGCAAAAATAAGCTGCTCCCTGCAGCCATTGGTACCTACAGAGTCTGTTTGTAGGTGGATGACTAGAGAGTGAGGAGTGTGTGTCTGTGTGTGCATGCACGCCACTCATTAAGCTCGAGGAATTTAGTACCAGAATTCCACTCACAGGACTGCCCTATGTCTTAATTGCACCAAGAAAGCACACAAACTGGCCACATGTTAACACTAAAGCATAAATAGGCTTGGCAGAGCAGACACTGCACCTACACCTCCTAAACATGCTCAGGCTCTTTCTCACTCATATTCACATCTCACATTAAACTTCTCAAGTGTGCTGTTTGATAAATCTCCCCCCTTAAGTCTATTATCCATGGAATACTCCAGTGCCACAAAAAAGCCGCTTTGAAGTCTTCTACCAAACCCGTGGTTATTCTTCAGTGTAAAAACAAAGTTGACGCTGTAGCTCAACTGCCATTCTCACACATATACCAAAATTATGCTTAAAATGTTGTTTTTCCAAGTGCTTGTTATGGATTTAAGAAATCATTCAAAAGTGTATTTTTTTACCACCTTGGAGGAACAAAGATCTTTTATTTTTGCTGGTAATTAACATTCGTATAATAACAATAGCTCTTACTATCACAATTTTTATTACATATTTTCATATTTATTGGTAAAGATGCATAACAGGCCATAAAATAAATCAATATTTTATTGTTGTGGTGTAATCTTATGCTGAAAGATGAAATTCTACCTTCATTTAGATTGAAGTAATTGTTTTTAACAAAATCACATGTGCCACAATTATTGGCCCCCTTACTGTCAACACTTTGTATAGTTCTATTGTCAGGAAAGTATTTACTCTTTTCCTTTATGATAAGACTGATGCATACAGAGACAAGATTCTGTCACTATTTGTCCTTGTCACTAGGTCATCCAGGTTTTCTCTTGTGCTCTCTTCTCTTCACCTTACCCCACATGCTTTCTTAAGAATTAGTTATTATAGAATTTGGCATGATTTTGAATCTGATAAACTATGTCTGTGTTTATTTAGCATATGTTTTAAATAATAGTTTATCTGAGCCAGTGAAGACTTGTTTTTTTAATTCCTGGTAGAGTCCACAACATTTTTATTAAAAGGGGACATATCAGGCAAAATCCACTTTTTTGGCCCTTAAATACATTTTGTTGTGTACTTGGAGTCTGTAGGACTGCAGAAAATTTAATTTAGTCTCTCCAGGTGTTGCGCAGATATCTTTATATTTTGTTTGGCTCATATTTTTTAATCTGTTCAGTTTGCTCTGTTCTCTCTTACGTTTTTTGAACTGTTATGTCAGAGTATTTGCTGCGGAACAGCTAAGCAAGGTCATGGACTTCCAGCTTATGCGTATCCGCCATTTTTATTTCTTGCTGCAATTTTGTAGTCCGAGCTTAAGTGTGCCAAAGCTGCAAGTGAATAAGTCTAAATGTTAATTTGTTGGGTGTATTAACCCACACAATTTATTACACTGTCCCCCAGCATCAGATGTTCCCACATCAGTGGGGAAATTCCTATTTATTTGCACGAAGCCTTTCAAGGAGGAGTGCTTCAGCAACCAACGCCAGTATCAAGAAGGATTTACCAAAAGACTTCATCTGATTAAGGGGTCAGTTCCTACTGTCTATGGAAACGGCGGACACAGCAAACAGTGGGCATGAGGTTCTTTTTTAGTTCCATTTTATACCCCAATTATACTACTGTAAATATCTGCCTTTCATTTCAATGGTAATGGAAGACATGGTGCCACAAAGGAAGACACAAAGGAGAATATTGATCCTATATCACCTTCCTATACATTTAACATTGCAGCATTCACAGTTTGATTAGCAAATAGGCCTTTTAAGACTTTTTGTACATGGAGAAAAATTCCACCTGTGAAAACTGCACATGTACACCATTGGTACAGAAAAAAAAATGACTGTGAATCAAGTGTCACAGATCTAACTCATTTATACCATCACTTAATCTCACACTATGCTGTTCACTCAGCTCAAAAAGCTAGAAGGTTAAAACTGAAAGTGAAACTTAAGGCATTGTTTACCATCTCATTAATTATCTAATAATCAACCGACAATTTGGGGTTTGTTATAGAGAATTAAAATTTCATTCCCAGATGGTCAGTTGATCCTTTAAGATAAAAAAAAAAGTTTAACAAGAAAGTGACACCACGGAAAAGTAATTACCTGGTCATGACATAGCAGAATATTGTGAATTCCGCACTATTGATCCCAGTATACATGTCAAATTCAGAATGGCAGCACATCAGAAGTGACATACATGTTTCAAAGACATAACAGGTCTTGAGGTTCCACAAAATGCCCTTTATTTCCTCATATTTAACAACATGTCTTTTTCAATATGCCATCATACAAGACAAGATAGGAAATAGAGCTTAGGTTTTCATGCCTTTTGATACCCAACTCCTTTTAGCTAAGGACTAACCAGATCCCTCTGGAAAACAATCTGCTCAGCACATCATGGCACCTCTAGTCAAAACCTGCAGATGTTATTCATGCCCAAAACTCTGCAGAGGGTAACAATGACGGTTGTCGCCAGCTGCTGTCATTAAGTTATGCCTTAGGATTCATTCAAGCGATAAGAGCTTCCTTTTAGGAAAAATAGTAAACACAAGCTTGTTAGCAATGACTACACCTTCAAAATGAAATATTCCCCAGTCATATCTACTACTGAGCTATTCATGAAAAGGAGGTCATATGCCACAATATTATGGCTGAAGACTTTTGCGGACAACTTGTGCAAAATTTTACAGTACAGTTTTAAACATTTTTCATTAATGATTAGTGCTTGATGACTCTGGTTCCAGATGGTTTCAGTAATATATGGAAAAAAAAAAACTAGTGGTGGTCTTTTCAAGGTAATACACAATACTCGAGCGGCTTGTCCAAGACTTACTGTATATGCTTCTTCCTGTGGTGGAAACTACAGATTACTTCTACTATTTAAAACACTTCTGTTACGCCTTCATGGTACCTTCACCAACTAAAGTCACAATGTAGAACTGGACCAGTAAGAGGTTTGTGGCCGACTTTCAGTCGGTTTTTATAACGGTTTTTATAATAGACTCTGGCCAAAGTAATGATTAAAACAATTAGTAAGTAATGAGTAAATAATAAATAATAACTAAGTGCACGTTATTATAAATACAAGCACCAGTATGTAAGTGTGTACTCCAAAGTGTTTATAAAAATCTGTAAAGACTGTGAAAGATACTGAGTTTGTCCTAAGCTTTAGG
Source organism: Crenichthys baileyi (assembly GCA_036173005.1). Classification (NCBI taxonomy): domain Eukaryota; kingdom Metazoa; phylum Chordata; class Actinopteri; order Cyprinodontiformes; family Goodeidae; genus Crenichthys; species Crenichthys baileyi. Next base: position 27,282 of record JAHHUM010002353.1, read on the forward strand.
AGCCGAGGGAACAAAATGGAGTGTGTCAGAGACCAGTTATTGTAAAATAGACAGCATTTTATGGTTGAAATGTATACAAACATCTACATTATTGTTTTGGCTTCTCGTTTAACTTTAAAAATGAATAGTTTTGAGATGTCTAAAACAGGTTTTAAGATATGTATTAGGGGTCTACAAATTGAAATGTTTAAACAGTGATTAGCAGTGAAAATGAATGTGCTGAGAACAAATTTAGAATCTCTTTGTTATAAATACATTATTCTAAAGCATAGGAAATGGGTAGATCCAAGACTTTTTGTGTTTTTCTGTCGTGGTTTTGTCATTTCTGTACACTTGGGTGACTTTTTTTTAACAAACAGCAATTAAACTCATCTGACTTGAAGACATCCTGTGCGCTCTGCATCATCCCAACAATATGATATACTGCTGAGGTGCTCCCACTGTATAAGAGTATTTATTGTGGTTAGAAATTTACATTCATGCTAAACAAGTCATTTCTTTTTGTAAAAACCAACTCAACTTTGTCTCAGATTATTTTCAGAAAGCCATTTGTTGTCAGTTTGCAGTCTGTTGCAAGCTGCATTCAAGCATACAGCTTGAATACTTGTTGGATAGAAATGTGTTTTTTTCCATGTACTAGTATAGATTTCAACAATACAATTTATAGGTAATTTAAAATTAAAATAATATAAGATATATTGTACCAGTTTTCTGTCTCGGCTGGTTTTAGACTGAATGTCAGTTATTGTGAATCAAACAAAAAAGGTTTGCAATGATTTTACTTTTTTTTTGTTAGAAGCTGAATGGAGGACAAGGAGAAACAGAGTTTAGGCCTGATAAAAATACATTTTGCTGAAGCAAATAATGACACATTTTGAGGTATTTTGAAAAGAACTTAATCTGAATTTTTGCTGACAAGCGTTTTTCTTAAACTCAGAGATGGTTACTGTGGGCCAGATAAATGTGCTTCTTTTGTCATCTATATAAATGACCTTTTTTAAATGTTATTCTCATCATAGTGTTCCACTCCTAAGGCTCCATTGTCTTAATTCTTATATTTCAAAAAAGGAAAGTGGTATAAAGTTGATTTTCCTAAATCTTAGTCACATGGTAAAATCCTAAAAGACATTTATTTTATTATGCCAAGAGCTTTCGAAACATTTTAGTAAAATTGTTCCTTCTTTTATGAACCTGTTCTCTTTTATCGCCATCTTTTCAGCCCTTCATTCCACTTCTGACGAAATCTGGCCTGCCAAAAATAATAAAGGAAACATTTTTCAACACAGTCTGTTGTTCTGCACTGAGCATGTGAGACATTAGTGCAGTTCTTACTATTAAACACTTTGAGAGGAAAGGGTGTTAAGTTGTGGTGTTTAAAATATAGCATAGAGCCTCATCCCCGACCTTATCGGTACTAATATCACAGTTATTAATAACTGTATACATATGGTATCATTTTTTAATTAGTTTAGTTTACATAATATTACATGTGTAATTCAGAAAAACTAAATAGTTAACTAATCAATGGTCCACCTGTGATTAATAGCTATGATTTATTTCTTAATTATACTGCATCTTTAAAGCCAGAGCTACATGTTTAGAATCAGCATAGAAGATATGAAAGAGAAGAGGGAAGCTTACTTTTGAACTTTCTACTACGTCTTACTGGAACCAGGAGATATTTTCCTGGTTTACTGAGCAACACTTTTTTTCTGTCTACATGTAGAACTAGACTATAAGACCGGCTGCAGCTATGAGATGCAATGTGTTGATCTGAAGGACTTTTTAATGTGTTCAGCTACGTTAGGATTAAATGCTTTTATTTTGACTGACGTAAAGGACCAGATATTTTGACTGTTTTCTATCATAGCCAGATCATTTAACTTCACCCGTAGCTCAGGTGAAAGTTCCTCATCATGACCCTGAAGATGCTCATTAGAGTGAACTTCCACCTCATGTCTTGCTGGGTGAATCAGTGATTAGCTGTAACTTACAAGTAGTCCATTCCGAGTCAGCATTCAGGTTTTACTGCTATCTTCGTCTGGGTTATACCGCTCGGCGTCCACCTGATCCTGAACACACACCCACCAGGCTCCCACTCTTCGGTTGGCTCCGCGGTTGCTCTGAAATAAGCCCTGTTTGAGGCGCTCAGTGTAACTTATCAGTTAATGAAGGAGGCAGGTCGACCTAGAGTAAACTGCTGTTCTGGACTTCTCCAGAATGGAGTCTCTCTCTGGCTGTGCGCGTAGTTGCGCATTCGCGGTGCCGCAAGTGCGCAAATAGTTTTTTTTTGTCTTCTCCTTTTAACTCATGAACTGATTGTTTTTAAATAAAAATGTGAAGTCCAATACCATTTTGTGGCTACATCTTTTTAATACTTCTAAATTTCTTCTATGAAGAAGTCCGGGGCTATTCAGAAAACATCCGGGGCTTCCGCCCCGGAAGCCCAGGTCTAACTACGTGCCTGGTTGGTGCTGCATAGCTTTTCCTGCATTTTTGATCTGAATCCCATGGACAGTGTAGGCATATATGTTTTTTAAAGTTGGAGAAAAAAATATCTGTTAAAAAACAGCCAGAGAAGGGTAACTTGGATTTAAGATTTCCAAAAGGCTGACATCAGTTCCCAATTCAGCCCATTCCATAACTGACTGGGGCTGAAGCTCGAAAGTATAAAACAAAGCAGCTTTGATGTCAGATGTTCAGCCTTCCTGGTATCTGCTGAAGTCATGTTCAGGTCAATCCCTTCTCCAATTAAAAAAAACAAGTACCATTTGGGATGTATGAGGCTTGTACGATTTGGTGACAGATGGCTCCTACTGAAACCTTAAGTCAGGTATAAAAGTACCAAAATAGCAAAAGTAAAAAATGACCAGCACCCACAGAAGTCTAGCGCTGCCTATGTAGAAAATAAGGTTGCCTTTAAAATACCTTCTTACACCTTTTTGTGCTTCTTCTGACTTCATATTTAAAAACCTCACTATACACCTTGGATAGGGTTGGTGTCAGTGCGACCTGGCAGCATTTTGATATGGTGTGTTCACTGATCAGAAAAAGGTTGGATTTTTGAGTTTCTGATCTTCAGCATTTGAATCACACAGATCTTATGTGGTTGTTTAGCAAGACCCACTGATTTCTGAGGCTGTAGTTTACAGGAAAGCCCTATAAACTGCATACAGGGTTGCAAAGAGACAATCTGAAAGGTTATATTAACTGAAGAACTTGTTGTACTTCCTGATCTATACATCTCACATTGTTATCACCGGTCATTGCTTTCTGTACATTTTTATTAGAGCAGTAATGTACGAATTAAAGAGAACAGCTGCAAATACATTAGTTATTTCTATGCATTGTATGCCAATAATTAACTACTATGCATTTTTCTTTTTTATTCTTTTTTTATGTTTTTGTTTGCAAGAGTAGAACTTTATAAAGTCAATTAAATATGTAATGACATTGTTTTTGTAATGGTCTGTACTTGTAAAATCTCTTTTATACTTATAATAGGTTTTTAAAAAACACTAAAAAAATGTATAATCAATGGTTTTTATTTACTATTTTACCCATCTTTTTATTGCATATCTTATTGTATCGTCTCCTCATTTTTTTCCCCTTCCATACACAGTCATACAACAGTGAGCGTGAATGGTGGGGTCAGTGTGGGGTTTAACATCTTGCTCAATTCAATTCAATTCAGTTTATGTATATAGCACCAATTCACAGCATATGTCATCTCATTGCACTTTACAAAGTCAATTCAATTGAATCATACAGATTTCAAATCAGGTACATAAATTCCAATTAATCCTAATTATCAAACAGTGGAGTCAGCTTCAGTTTATTATTTAATTTGGTTTAAAGAGTTTTTCTATCTAAGGAAACTCAGCAGATTGCATCGAGTCAGTCACTTGCAGTATTCAGTCCTCCTGGATGAGGATGTAGCGACAGTGGACAGTAGCTTGCACTGACTTCGCAGCAATCCCTCATACTGAGCATGCATGTATCGACAGTGGAGAGTAAAACTCCCTTTTAACAGGAAAAACCAGGCTCAGTGTGAGCGGCCATCTGCAATGACCGACTGGGGATTTAAGAGACAAGAGCAGAGACACTAAAAAAACACAGAAGCACTGATCTGGTAGTACCTTCTATACTAAAGAAAAGTGAAACATTAATGGTTATAGCTCCTGTAGAGGCTTCATCTAGGAAAGAAAGACAGCTAAGTAGATGAACTCTGAGCCAGTTTTCAAGTCTAGAGTCTGAAAGAGAGCATATACAGTTAGTAACAGTAGAAGCTTAGCAAGTAGCTATGTCTAGGCGAGACAGGGTTAAACACTAAAAGACAGGGTCAAGTGTATCATCTGTATAAGGTGAGCATTAGGTTGTTGGCAGTAGAAGCTTGGACGATGTCTCCCCCCAGGAAGGTGCCACAGCTAAACACAGAGCCAGGTCAGATGTAGCATCTAGAAAGAGAAAAAACAGAAAGAACATAGAATTAAAAGCTGAAATGAGCAAATAATGCAAAATTGTAAAGTAGTATGAGTATGCAACATAGACAGTGAAAGTGGTCATTATGTCCTCCAGCAGCCTAAGCCTATAGCAGCATAACTACAGAGATAACTCAGGATAACCTAAGCCTCTCCAACTATATGCTTTGTATGCTTCACGGACTAAATCTGGGAGCTGGTTCCACAGGAGAGGAGCCTGATAACTAAAAGATCTGCCTTCCTTTCTACTTCTAGAGACTCTAGGAACCACCAGTAAACCTGTGGTCTGAGAACAAAGTGATCTGTTAGGAATATATGGACCAATCAGATCTCTGATGTATGATGGAGGTAAATCATTTAATTGTATTTTGTGGACATCCTGATAGTAAAGAATTACAATAGTCCAGACTTGAAGTAACAAATACATGGACTAGTTTTTCAGTGTCAGTCCTGGATAGGATATTTCTAATTATGGCAATATAAGAAGGAAATCCTAGAAACTTGTTTAATATGGGATTTCAATAACATGTCTTGATCAAAAATAACATCGATGTTTTTTACTTTATTACCAGAGGTCAATTCAATGCCTTCTATATTAATTGATTGAGTAAGCAGTTTCTTTTTCAAATATTCCGGTCCAAAGACAGCAACTTCTGTCTTGCCTGAATTTAGAAGCAGAAAATGTATTTTTATGTCTTCAAGACATGCCTGTAAGCTATTTAACTGGTTGGGCTCATCAGGATTTATAGATAAATAAAGCTGAGTATCATCAGTGAAAATGTATCCTATGCTGCCTGATAATTTTACCTATTAGAAGCAAATATATGTAAAAAGGATTGGCCCAAGCACTGAACCTTTTGGTACTTCTCAATTAACCCTGGAGTTTGAAGATGGTTCATCATCATTACATGAACAAACAGGAATCTGTCAGACTAATAAGATTTAAACCAACCTAGTGTTGTTCTCCTGATCCCTACAGCATGTCCCAGCCTTTCTAAGAGAATATTGTGATCGACTGTATCAAATGCAGCACTGAGATCTACAAGAACAAGTACAGACACAAGTCCATTATCTAAGGCCATAAGAATATTATTAGTAACTTTTACTAGTGCTGTTTCCATGCTATGATGAGCCCTCAAGGCTTGGAACTCATGAAGCTTGTTCAGTCAAGCATATCTCAGTATGTCAATAATTAGATCCATGTTTAAAACAATATTAGAGGTATAAAGGTACTAATTTATTAATTTTTTATGAGCTAATAGAGATGTTCTTAAAGACAAGATAATTAATAGGGATACACTGGGTGTGCTCTGATCTTGGAGTACAATACATTGTATTTTATTGTCTTTATTATAAAGTATTTTGTATCAAAACTTATTCTTGGATCTCTCATGAGAAATGCCTTTGTTGGGTAGATTGGGTAGTTTTAAATACAGAGATAAAGGTTTTTCCACTCAGATGAGAGAGAACACTAAAACAGAAGAGCACCTGCCTATTTTCTTTTGCCACCAACTAATGGGTTGGGCTCTGAGCTCCATAGAGGCGAACAGACCTTGGACAGAATGATGGATGTTTCTTCTTTTTTTTTTCCAATTTTAAAATTTTTTATTTAGAACTCTGCATAACAAGACAAAAAGTGTCACATTGTATTTAAAGTTAAACGACATCTACCTGCTGTCTGTGGTGGTGGAAGCAGGGATGGTGGGCTGCTAAAGAACTCGTATTTGTCATGTTTCAATAATTAAACACACAATCTTTTAAAAAACCCTTTGTTGTCTTGTAACCGACTCCAAGGCAATCTAACTTACAGGCATCCCAGCGGCACTGAGTGCATTAAGGATTCGCTCTCCTCCAGCTGAAAATTGAGCGAGTCACCCATGCATGATGATGTCTTCATACTGAGTTCAGTGTGAGGTCTGATGGAAAAAAATAAATAGCTTCTCATCTACAATATTTAAATATTTCCATGTAAACTGATAGGTTCTAACAAGGATGGTGTTAGATATAGACAGAGTGCCTTGTTTACCATAGATTGTTTTAAATATGTATTTTGTCCCCCTAGGCTGAGTGTGCTTTAAGGTGGATTAACAAAGGGAGCACATCACAAAGAGATGCTTTATTTATTAGAAAATGACTTGATATTATACCGAGAGGGAGAAGATACTGTTGTCAGGATACAAAAAAATGTAATTCATTAATACCAACAAAAATAGTAGCCTTTTTAAAAGTGAAAAAAAAGGTTTTTGAAGGCGTAATGCTCTTTCTAATAAACTTTACTAAATAAAATTAGCAACTGTATGGAAATATTTTAATTTCCCCTAGTAGTGCTAAACCAATAAGAAGTAGGAACATCAGCAGCCATTCTGATTTAAAAAAAAACTAAGAATTTAAAATGCTGGTTTCCTGTATTACAAAACATTGTACAAAATAACACTTGCTCAAAGTGTTAATATCCTTAATGGAAGTGTGTACCTTGTATTAATTTGAACAGATAATTGAAAAAAGCATTTTTTTAAAAATCAATGTAAGGAAGGTCAACTAGAGCCAGCCAGAGTTCTGGCCAGCGTTTTTTAGTTGACTTTTGTCACCTGTAGTCTTGGTTTAAAAAAAAAAACATTACGACAAAAAGAAGTGATATAATTTTTTACATACTGTAGAAAGGTTTTCTTTAACATTAAACACTTTATTTTAGCCATAGCTGCTCCTTCCTTCATTTTGTCTTTTTATCAAGTAACACCTCTGTATAGAGCTGTCTGGTTATAGAATAACAATACGATGACAATGATATTGGTAAAAAATTATGATGTCGATATCTGTTGCAATACATTAAAAGTGTTCTTAGCCCTCTCTTTGTTCTAGCTCTCATTAGGCGTGTTTACATGAACATAAGAATTCTGAATAAAGAGACAATCGAAATCCAAAATGCGTCATGTAAATGCGCCAATCGGAATATTCTGATCTGATTTGGCTCAATCAGAATGAAATTGTATTCTGAATAAGAGGGGTGGTTTATGCCAAATGTCAATCCAAACAGCAGGCATGTAAACACTTGTTCGGATCACGTCATTCTAATTGTGACAAACTGACCTGTCTGAGCATGTGTGCCGTATGTCAACATGCCGCATTTCCATCTTTAGTGGCAAGACGCATAACGGCAGGGTAACAACTAGTTTGTTGCTACATTAAGCCTGTAGCTTAATTATGGAAAGCAATAACGCCTCAACCGGCGTGGAACACTCCAAATCAACACACTTCTGCATTAGTTGTTTTCTTTTTACAGCACAAGCGGAAGGTCAACTTCTTCTGTGGTTGGTTCAGGGAAATCGGACAACTCCGCGCATGTCAAAGTGCTACTTTTCTAAATAAAGCATGACGTGAAAGATTTCTTTTTGTATTTTAATCCAATCATGACATTTTGGTGTCTTCACTGCAGTGAGACTCCATCCAACATGCTGAATATCTTATTTCTGTGTTAAGTTTAACTAGTGGTACTCATTTGTGAACAAATAGTGCAATTATACACTAACTTTGCAATGACAATAAATGTGCTATAAAATGTACAGCCTTAGTTATGTACATTTGCTTATTTTTAATCCAACCTTTATATAAAGTTGCTTGTATTTAAACAGAAAATTTTAACTTCATCCGACATGTTTAATAGTTCGATGTTGTAGAGGCAGGAGCTTTACTGACCTCTTTCAAATTCCACATAGACAAATTTTCTGTTAGGATGCTTTGCCAAGCTTGCAGTGCTACTTAACTTTATAGCCGACACTCTTTAGGAGAGCTTGCACAAGAGCTCATCCACATTGTTGGGCTTTTCATGTCCATCTGCTGCATTAGCAACTGGATAAGATTCTTTATTGTTCACTGAATTTACAAAAGTGTACATTTCCCTTTAGCATTTTGAAGCTATCACCCAAATGAAATCCTGTAAGGCAAAAAACACAAATAAAATAAATAAATGTACTTATGTAGCACATACATATGCATATAAATATGCATATGTACACATACATATAAAAAATAGCATTTGAACTGCAACATTTCTCAATAAACAAATTCATCATTTTTTAAGCAGACTAACGATTAAAAAGTAGTTAAATTAAATACCTCTAGTGAATGATTTTGCTTTTGTCTTTTCGATTAAAGACAGTCTCAAAGGTTCTTCTCCAGACCACTTTGCAAGGTTACAGAAGTTTTAAACTTCCAACACAAATTCACGGTTTTAACTGTTAGCCAACATTGTTAGGTAAGCCATGGCAAGTGAGGGGCTAAGTTACTTTGTCTTCTCTGCTGCTTTAAATCGATTCTCCTAAAATGATTATCTTCAACATGAAATTATATTATCCGCTGTTTTAAAATATGAGTTAGTTTGAGATAGTATCCATAAAAACCCAGGATTTTTGCCCTGGACATGTAAACCTGGCAGGATTAGAGCATAGAGATTAGATGAAACCACAAAAAGCATACATTGGCTTTTACCTACAGTGTGTGAAAGAGATTTTTATGCTTTTTTGGATTTTATTAAGCCTTTCCTGACCTGTAATCATCTGATCAAACTTTCATCCATACAGTTATGTCTATCAAACTTACACACAAACCCTTCTAATGGCTCATTTGGAATGAACAGCAACAGGGATACTGTCTTAGTTCGGTTCAGTTTAATTCAGTGACATTTGTTGTGAATTATCACTAAACAAATCAGAACTGAATTGAACTGAACTGAAATGTGTTGTCAAACGAACACTTTCACCTCATAACGGCTCAAATCGAATAGACGGAGATAGTGACTCATGCTGACATGCAGTCAGCTTTGGAGTTCTTCACTGAGACAGAGCTTATGATTTTCTTTCATGCTTGTTAGAAAAGTGCATTTTGTTTACAAACATGTATAATTATCATTCAAATCTTATAATACAACTGACACTAAACTTCAGAGTGGGGTCAAGAATAGCATCCAATGAAAACAACTCCAGTCCCAAATATTTGATAACTATTTATGCAAAAAGTATTTTACAAACCTATGAATTGCATTCATGATGTCATTAGATGTGATTTACAAAGAATGTTGTGTTATTGTATGTGTTGTCTTGGTAGTATTAAGCTTCGCTGTGAATTATATACATAATGAAAAAACAGAAAGCTTTTACAAAAATGCTTCAAAGCAACAAGGTTTTTACAACAAGCAAAGAAAAGCTCACAAGCGAGGTTCACACAAAAAATGGCAACAAACTAATTTGGGTTAACAAACATTTTTCTCAAAAGTAAACAAATGAAGTGCAAACATTTGAAAAGGTACCCTAGCAAAGAGCGGCGAGCTGCCATGCCCGCTGACCATAACATCCACAATGAAGACATTCAGAGTTATGTAGTACAGTAACTGCCCCCCCTCAACAAAAAACTGGGTTGTAATGAATCTCAATTCTATGTAGAATTATTTAGAACAGATTTACTTAGTCAAAGTATTTGAGATGTTAGGGCATTGCTAGATTTTGCCCTTGAGCATAAAAAGGAAACTCAGAAGCAGATGCCAACTTTAGGTTAGCCAGCTGTGATATTCTCATAGTGCTTACAAACTGTTCCCATTTGTATACCAATTTGTCACTGTCACTTTTCTACAGAGTTCCCAAAATGCTTCAAAATAAAAGACTGATACATAAATGCAGGTAATCGAACTTGAAGCACCCACCTTTATATGTGGGGCTCATGACTTAAAATATACTACAGAGAGTTAAAAGCTGACATCAACCAGGTAATTTTTTGCAAGACAGGCTACTCACTGACAAGGTATATCTGGTCATTTATTATTCACAAGATCCTATTAGAAACCTAGTTTCCTACATGTTAAATAATAAACATGCAGCCTAATAGTCCTACATGTGTTTCCAACCACATTCTGACATTCTTTCATTGAAGTTTCACATTACTAAAACATTTCTTTGAGTTTAAACATAGACACACACAATCATAACAATCTTAGAATCGCTACTGCAGATATTAAACAGTGACTTTGTCTTGCTTTACAATAAAGGAACTTTCTATTGCTCCCTAACATGTAAAGCGGACATTTTCTTTTTGCAGTAAAAGACATAAAGTCAAACATTGTTGAAACACTTCATTTGTTCTGCCTGGCCCTATTGGATCAGTTCTTGTCATCTCTGCAGCTCAGTGAGCTAAATCTCCCCTAAACAAGAGCCACTTTGTAGCATATTTCACACTTGACTCCCTAGTAAATAAAGCACATGAGAGTTAATTCAGGTTCAACTGCCAATTTCTTCTGAGGACTTATCATAAGCCCTAAAAATGATTACAATTTCAGCCGAATTTACTAATGAAGCTCAAGCTCCATGTCAAATTGAGTTACAGCACCAGATGACTGTAGGATTTAAAATGAGAGTACCAAAGGTCACCCACCCAGTGGCACAGTTTTAGAGGAGTACATTATCGACTTCTTGCTACTGCTGAATAATAAAAGTAAGCTAATTATTCTTCCCAAAGCCGTGTGGTTTAAGTCCCCTTGCAGATCTGCCTGCTGGCTCTACTGGCCTTTTTCTATAAATTCTATGCCTAGGAAAATAATTTACACCCCCATGTACGTCTGTACTACATGTGCTACAAATACACAAACCCTAATGTGTGTTGTTAGAATTTTATGTGATAGACCAAGACAAAAATGTGCAATGTTAAAGTTAAAAGGTAATATATCAAAGTCTCTAAATTACTGTACAAATAACAATCTGAAAAATGTGGGATTTCCTTATATATGCAGCCTCATTTACTTGAAAACTTTTACATAAAACACACTGCAAACATTTAGCCTTAAATGTCATCCAACTGAAAGTCAACGGGTGTGTAATTTAATCTCATTATAAACACGTTTGTTCTGTGAAGGATTTGGAGGTTTTTTAGAGAACCTTAGTAAACAAACCGCATCTAGAAAACCAAAGAATAGGGCAGAAAGGTCAGGGATAAAGTTGTAGAGAATTTTAAAGTAGGGTTAGATTGGAGCACTGTTCAACTTATTACTCGAATGGTACAACTGCAAAACTACTAAGATGTGGTTATCCACCCAAACTAACAACTAACAAACGATGGAGAGCATTAATCTTTGAAGAAGCTAAGAGACCCATGGTAACTCTGGAAGAGCCATATTGATCCACAGACCAGTTGTAAGAATCTGTTAACAGTTCGCCTATTAGTTGTGAACTCCACAAATCTGACTTTTATGGAAGAGTGTTGAAGGAAAATCCTAAGAAGTCCAATTTGCATTTTGGCACAAGCCATGAAGGGGGCAGAGCAGACATGTGGATGAATATGCTGTGGTTGGATTGAAGCAGAACAGAATATTTTGGCCTTGGCAAAATGTTATGTGTTGTACAACACATTGCATTTTAGAACACTAGCATCACTCTGAACACACTATCCCCACTGTGTGGTCAGAGCTGCAAAAGACTTTGATACTGTAGTGACGGTTTAACTTTACTCCTTCAAAATATACAGCCAAAGCTACCATGGTTGAGATCAAAACATATTGGGGAATTAGAATGGCCCAGTCAAAGTCCTGGCCTAAATCCAGCTGGGAATCCATGGCAATCCTTAAACATTGCTCTTAACAGATGCCTTCCATTTAATCTGACTGAGCTTCAGCTATTTTTGAAAGGAAAATGGTCAGAAACATCTTGTCTTTAGATGTAAAAAGCCGGTAGACACATACCCAAAAGACTTGCAGCTGTAATTGCAACAAATAATGATTCTACTAAATACTGACTCAGTGTGGCTGAATACAAATGCATGCCACACTTTTAATGCAAAAGCAAGGTATCCAAGACAGGTACATTTATCTTACACCTTTAAGAAATATTCAAGTTTCACTGACTGCAAACATTTAGGGACTGGGATGTTGAGTTTTAATCAGCTAAACAAGCATACAGCCTTCAATCAACAGCTTTAGAGCTTTCAAAAGGAGAGACCTTACACTCCAAAGAGGATTAGCAATATTCTACAACAGCACACCTTTCTATTTCAGCAAGAAGAGACTATGTGTCAAGTTGGGATAGTGTTCAGAGGCAGACATTAAACCAAATTGTAATATGTTTGCGAGGAAGCAACAGAGCAAGCTGATTTATTATTTTTTTAAGCAAACAGAAACAGGCAGACATGAGGACCAGCAGAAAGACAGAGAGGAAGAAGAGAGGACAGACAGAGCCCACAAGAACAGATAGCTTAGATGCACTGACAAACCCAAACACAGAGACGGAGTGACAAGGCTCTGAGGAAAACACACACGCACGGAGACAGACAGCAGACAGGCTGCTCTTTTCATGGCTCATTCTGCAAGGGATCAGGAGAGGGAAACGGCCTCTCAGCAGATGGAATATTTATCATGTCTGGCTCTGGATTCGCTACCAAGTCACAGCTGAGAAGCACTGAGACGGCTGGGACAGATCTGGGCTGCACAGCACTCAATGAGTGGATTGCCGCGACTCATACTCTCCACGCCCGGTGATTGTGATGAAGGCCTTGTCACCAACCTGTCACTCGCCATCCGCATAGCCAGGACCGGCTACCAACTCGAGACTACAGAATGGCCCAATAATGAATACAAGACAGCACTTAGTGGTTTACAGGCTGTCGAGTACAAGCTAGTGGAGTGATTTACTTGATTTAATTTTTTTATGGATGCACATCTACAGTCCTGTGGGCATTGCTTCCAGCCTCTCATGCTGCCTGTCAGCCAGCTTTGGTGTAGTTTTCTGTCAGCTGAAGCACGACAAGTGTCGGTACTGACATGTCTGGTATCAAGACAACAAAAATGACCCACTAAAGTAAAACAAGTGCAAACAAAACAACTGACTAAAGGTATGTCGAAATGAAAAGTGAGAGAGCTACAATATGTGGAAGTTTGAAGTTTTTTTTGTTTGTTTTTTAAGTGACACTTTAAGTGTCCTTAGTTTCGCTGCAAAAAGGGTTTTGCTATTTTAAAATGTATGAAACTTTCAGAAAAAAACCCAAAGTGTTCTTACTGTAATTTGCTGACATGTCTGGTATCAAGACAACAAAATTCTCATTCAATGGTTTGTCTATTTTTATTGCTACCTCTGGGAACTCCTTCAACACTGTTGGAAAACCATTTCAGGTGACTACCTAATGAAGCTCAAGAGAACACCTAGAGTGGGCAAAGCAGTAAACAAAGCAAATGGGGCTATTTTGAAAAGTCTAAAATATAAAAGATGTTTTGAGTTATTTCATGATTTGTTGTTTGCTAGATAATTCTATATACATCTGCTTCACAGTTTTGATTTCTTTGCTATGTACCTACAATGTAATAAAAAGTTATAAAAAACCGAAAATATCCCAAAGAAATCTTGACAGTTCCCGTTTCTTGGTACATACCCCACAGCAAACTAATAAAGGGTTGTTTTTTTAACTTTGGGGTTAATACAGAATATGGAACCTGCATTAATCCTTTAATTAATCATTAAAGCACAAAACAGCAAGACCTTTATTTTCAAAACTCAGTGAGCTTTATGTTGAAAGCCCAGCAAAATCACTTTTTTTAATGCTGAATTTACTTAGTTCTAAGCCTAGCTTTACAGAAAACAAACCTCTAAAAGATTCTGACTTTTATTGTAAAAAGAATGTCTGAGCTTTTTTTTGAAAGGCTATGATGATCCATTTTTTATCACCAGTTTTTTTCAGGTACTTATGTGGAAGCTACTTTTGCATAAATAGAACCTAATAAATGTTTAGGCTTTAATTTTGAAAGTCCTTTTTTTTTTTTCTTTGGACGTCCCTTGTATACAGCCGTTAGGAGTTTGAAATAAAAATCCAATGTACTGACTTTTATTTTACTCATTATGAAGTTTAAATGTTCTTTAGTTGTAATATTACCTTTAAAAGTTAAGGATTTATATTTGGAGTATTTGTGTCTTTCACTCTCAAAGTTTATCTTTAACCTACTGTCAATGGCCTGCAGTATCCATGGTTAGCATGGCAATTCCCGCCTTTTGTGGGCAGCAGATGTTAGAATGAGAATATAGCACCTCACAACCAAACTCACACAAGATGCATAGCTCTAAACAAATTGGTTCTGTTTGAAAACTGCTAGTTGTATCAAACAAAAGGAAGTGCTTGTTCATTGCAGCTGTCATATATTTGCAGAAAATATGATTATGTACAGTTTCAATCTGAACTCAAAGAGAAGATTCTGTGGTAAATACTACTAGAGCCTAAAGGCAGACAAGGCTGTTGTCCTCTGATGCATGCAGTTAGGAAGAAAACTCCAGTCTCTCTCTCTCTCTTTCTCTGGCGTCGCATTGAAAGGACTTTGAAGCATTACAATAATATGACGGAAAATTTGGGTGGTTTTTAAACTAGATTCTTTTACATGCAATTTCTTTTCTTGGACTGCTTGAAGTAACTGAAAGTACCTGGAGAAAACCCTTGCATACACAGATCCAAGCCACATACAGAAAGACCTCCAAGGCCAAGCTTTAAATTGGAGATCTATTGGTAAAGCATGTACATTTTGACATTTAGAGCTATGAATCCGCAGGTTGGGGAGTTCATGGAATCTCTGTGATCCTTCAAATAACTGTTTTTCACCTAAAGTTTTATTAATCATTAACTGTTTTTAACGCTAGAAAACGAAACATGTGCGGACAAGTTCCATTCAGCTATTAGATAGCATCAACATTCTGTGATGATGTCATCCTCCAGAATCCAATTTAAGTAAAAAAAAATATATCAATTCCTGTCCCAGGTAGGATAAGCACTTTTCCATGGTGTGTAGCAGCTCTTTTGACAAGAGCTTTTCTGTAGCCAGACAGAATCACCATGTCCAGCCGACCCTCTGTATACCCCATCTCCCCCTCCTTCTTTCTCGCTTTCCTCTCACTCCTCTGTGGCTGCAGGCTGGCAGAAGCTACACTGGTCAGCTGGATGAGTCCAATTAGAGGGGCTCTTTTAGAGCAATTAGAAAAGGCTCAGGTGCACTTCTAGGATTGTAAATCATTAGTATCCCACTTTCCCAGTTAGCACTATTATCAAGTCGGTCATTTCCAGGGCTCCTCTTTTGTATCTGTTTTTTCTGCTTCCTTTTTATTTCTTTCAGAAATAGGCCATCTCTATGCTGACAATCTACCTCTACCCACTGGACAGAAAGCACCAGTCAGTGAAATGAGTGTGGGCCAGTTTGCTTATGCATATTATCCATCATCCGCTCTTCACTTTCAATTCAATGCTGTATATGAATCTTAAAGGGGACTTGACCTGAATAAGTTGTTTGTATTTGGATATAAAGGCCAGTCTGTTTTTAATGATGCATTGAGGAACTGTGATTAGAGCTGGGCATGACCTGGCTTTGCACACCGATTCAGACTGTTGACAGCCCGCTCTTGAACCATGTATCTATTTGTTGCAAGATAAAAAGAAAACCCAGAAGAATCTGAGTGTGATTGCTCCCAGTGTTTCAGCACTTCAAAATCAATACTGTAATCGAACCAAAAGAGCATCCAGTAGCCAACTGAGAAACTGATGAAAATAATGAGTGCAGAATGCTTTACAACTCTGTATGTGCTGCTTTTTGGGTTTATTTAAAGCATTTACTGTATAAGTCTGCTTGTTTGCCTTCCAGCTCACACATATAGATCTGCATCATAATTCTCTGTATTCTGTACATCCACCTTACAATCTTGGCATAGCATGAATAATTTATTTGCATTCATGCGTATGTAAATAAGAGTCCAAGGATTCTGATGTGTCCCCTGTGTAATCAAAGCAGACGTGAGCTGATCTGAAGGGAAGAAAATTACAGTAGAGGAGCTGAGGTGTTAGGTACAGCTAACAAGGGCAGCGCTCCCAGCTATGCAGATTCTGCATATTTTCTCCCCGTTTGCTGTGAAACTGCCTACCATCAAGATGACTGCAGAATGCTTAAGGCTAACTGGCAGTCCATTATTTCCAGTTATCTCCTCTTCTTGTGTACTCGAGAAGTGTTAAATTCAGTATGAAATAAGCAAAGGTGACTATCAGGCTACTGTAATAAGAACATGACTTTGTCATTGTATCTGGAGTGTTTTATAGATGTATTTGTTTTTAGTAGAGACAAGATGATACTATAATCAGTAATGGATTTACAAGAACAAAAAGAAAGATGTAAGCACTGTTTTTTGGGAAACTTGTGTTTGATGAAGCTGTTATATATGGGAGATGAAGGTTCAATGCGATGTATGTGACCCCTACACTAAATTGATAACTTTAACACCTAACAGAAGCCATATCACAACTGATGTCCCTGAAAGCCCATTTTGTGATTACCTTTGTCATAGTACACTTAACTGTTCTTTTACAATAAAAACTTTATTCACTACATGTAATAAGAGTGCAGTAGAGTAGCCATGACTAATCTGACCAAAGGCTGAACTCTCTTCACTCTAATTTCTCCAACAAGCACAGATAGACCAAAAAACCTGATAATCAGATTACCATCCCCCGGCTACATTTTTATTATATGGAAATTTAAAGTACAATTTCTGTATCAATCCTGTTACCACAAAAAAAACTTACATTTGCACCTTAGTGTATTTTTGGTGAAACAATATAAAAATCTTGAAATTCAAAATATATTTACATACTTAAATAAATCTAATTAACGGCCAAGTACTTCCATTTCTCACAAACAAAATTCCCGTCTCATTAACATGAAAGCCTTGAAATAATCTTTTTATGCAAAAATATATATATTATATATTTTTAATACATAAAAAAAAAATGCATCCCCACAGAATGATGCTGCCACTACTATGTTTCATTGTGGGGGTGGGGGTGTCACTATAATGTGCAGTGTTAGCTTGCACAATTTTCAAATTGTTCAGTTTTGGTCTCATCTGACCAGAACACCTTCTACCGCATTATAGCTGTATTTTCTTCCTGACCTGTCTGCTTCATTCTTTGGTCTGTATGGTACCTCTGTGGCTGATCAGGTGTATTTAAAAAGACAAAATCCTCAAAGACTGATTCTACTAATTAAAGGACTTCTGAAGACAATTTCATGTAATTTTATCTAGGATTATCAGAGTTTAGGATGCTGAATACAAATGCATGCAGACTTTACAGATTTTTTATGAGAAAGAAATATTAATAAGCCTTAATCCCTTTCATTTTTGCAAAGTGTTACTTTGTGTTGGTCTGTCACATAAAAATCAACTAAAATTAATCTTAAGATTCAAGGTTTGTGGTTGTAAGGTTTACAAAATAGAAAAAAAGTTTATATTGTATAAATAGTTTATATATGACCCGCTTTTTCTATGTTTCTACTAGTATTTTCACAATTTTGGTATTTTGCTAATGAGCCTCCCTGCCATCACCCTAATCTTTAGCTCCCTCCACGGATTCTTATCAGAACAATCATTTTTGGTAAAATAAAAAAAATACCTTAAACCTGAATCGTCCATGAAGTATTAATAATTTGGGGTTTAACTGTATAGATTTGAAATATTCAACACATCACATGATAAATGTTGAATAGTGTCATCAGTATTTCCTTTTGATTTTATTTTACACTCTTTCTGTCATGATGTGTGGTTGTGGGTAGGACAAAGTGCAGAGAAGGAGACGCCAGGAGTCAGATGAATGATGGTAAGTCCGAGATTTAATGTTCTCACTAAGGGACCAGGCAGGGAAACCAGGACCAGTCCAGGACATAGGATACATGACCAGGTACAACCAGGACACAAGTACTACCCCGAATAAAGATACATATGACCAGAAACAAAGATAATTCGACCCAGGACACAGCAGAGAACAAAGGCAACTAAGGAATATATATAAAAACAGGAAATGCAGGGAGAACCAATGAAAAACAAGACCAGGTAATTAGGAGAAACAAGAAACAGGTGCGAGCTAGGCTGCGGTAAACAGAAGGAAACAAGGACCAGACCGGGTAAAATAAACCCAAACTCAAAAACACAGACACTGGCTGAATACGACACTTCCAGTTTTCATATAAAATAATGTGGTACATTTTGTTTTCTTGGGGTTGATGACTGAATTCTACACATTGAAATAATAAGGTGCTTAAATGAAAAGACCGTCATATCTGTGACCTTATAGTTAATATCAGAAAATTTAGTTTGCTTGAACTTTTCTCTATAGCTGTTAGTATTCTGGAAACGCTTCCAGGTCTAAAATGTGAGATTACTTTGGACAGTTATGTATTTTTTCCATCATAGACGCTTCCACTCTGGCCTGTAATATTTTGTTTCTCTCCAGGATTACCCTGTATTTAGCTCCATTTACCTTCCCATCTCTTACCAGCTCACCAAAGCATACTGCTGGTAACACCATGTTTACTGTTGAAGACGGTGTGATCAAAGTGTTAGCTTTCTACCACACAAATTGCTTAGTAATTGAGACAAGAATCCAAATTTCAGGCTCATCTGATAAGAGGACCTTCAGGCCCATGTCATCTGATGTGTACTCTACAAATGTCTTATGGATTTGTTAGAATAATCCAACAATCTTTCCACTCTTTCACTCTTTCATAAGGAAAGCATTTCTGGAGTAGTTAGGTTTGCAGTTTTGCCATACTCTTTCTATTTTCTGATGATGTTTTTCAGTGCTCTATGAATGTTCATTTGATATAATTTATAAACAAATACAAGACAGATGTTTGAGATTTTCCTTTGTAAAATGTCAAGAAAATGCATTGAAGTCTATAGAAGTAAAGTGACAACATCAGGAAATGTTCGAGGGCTGTGAATACTTTTGCAGGGCAGTATATGCGCAATAAGATTTTGGTTTTGATTTAAAACAGATAAAACAATCTTCCAACATCAAAATGTAAGTTAAATCAAACATACTATTCCCCCAGACTAAGATGTAAAATTAAATATAAGTTTTCATGTTTTGGTCCCCAGTAAGTTAGGGACGAGCATTCGGTGTGTGCTGAGGTTAGGATTAGGGTTAAGTCAGTGTCTCTGAACTACACTATATTGCCAAAAGTATTTCTCTGTCTACCTTTACAAGCACATAACTTTGATGACATCCTATTCATTATCTGTACGGTCCAATTTTTTGATGGACCCACCATTGCCAGCAACAGCAACTTTAACTATTCTGTAAACATCTTCCACAGGGTTTAGGAGTGTGTTCATAGTTGGACGAGGAAACCAGAATAGCAGCCTCTGCTCTGATTCATCCCAAAGGTGTTCAAGAAGGTTGAGGTCAAGACTCTGTGCAGAGCAGTCAGGTTTCTCCACACCAAACTTTATGAGTGACTCAATGTTTTTTTTTTATCTTACAGCAGCACTCCGGCATACTGGAGGGGATTTTGAACGGTCTGATTACATTTTCAAGGGCAAAAAAAAAAGTAATAATCACATAATTATAAGTGACTCAGGGAAAAGCCTTGTTCTCAATGTACCAGCCAGTGGTGCAGCAAAACTCTGAATATTTCAGAACCCTGGGGTGTGACATTTTTAATGTTTGGTCATGAAAACAGTTTATCGACAGCAAACACCCGGCTGATCACACATCTTTCCTCTCCGCTGGAATTGTTTTTTTTTATCTCTTCCTGAGATCCTGCAGCGCAAAGCCACTGGTATGTAAAGTGTGATCGCCGAGATGTAACCGTCCCCCCGCACACCATCCATCTAGTGTCCGCGCACATGCCGCCACACTCTTGCCAGTTTATCTGCTCATCTATCTGGCCATCCATCCATTTTTCTCTCTGCCACTTCCTCTGATCTGCTACCCAATCATAATCAGCTAGTGCTTAAAGGCAAGGCAGAGTCTTTTATCTCAATCAGAGGCTCACCACTTCTCTATCACCAACACCATCTCCGGACCCTGCTGTATATTTTTAAGCCCCCCCCCCATTGCAGCCAGCCGCTGACCTCCACTAAGACCTCTTAGGTTGGTCATGCCTTTGCTTTCAACTGCTGCACTTTGATGAGGTGATAAGCTTGCATTTAAAAAACAACATGCTATTTCCTGATTAGCCCAGGCAGAAGACATCTGACCTGGTGAGCTAGTGTTTGTGTGTTATGTCTCTGAGACAGCAGGGTAATCACTGCCTGGCTCGAGTTTAGTTTAAAACATTTTCCTAAAGTAAGATGGCACACCCTGACTTTATAGTTTTAGATGCCTGCTGGGAGATAAAAAACTTTGATGGATTTTGAGTTTAGATGTTCAGAATCTGGTGTCATGGGACAAAATTTGTGAATGCGTACATTTGTGAAGCTGTGGTTTTCAACAAATATAATTAGAAAGAGCGTAGCATGCATTTGTGTTCAACCCTCTTTACTCTGATACGTCTAAACAAAATCCTTTTGGTACCTAATTAATCAATAGAGTTCACTTGTGTATAATTTAACTTTATAATGCAGCTGCAAATGTTTATTAGGGAACATTAGTCAACAAACTGCAGCACAAACACCAGGTTATGCAGCAGAGAGGTCAAGGATGAAGTTATTACAAAGTTTAATGCAATGTTCAGTTAAAGATTTATATTCAAAGCTATGAACATTACACAGATCACTTTTCAATCTACAGTTCATAATGAAAAAAGTACAGCTGCAAAGCTATCAAAACATGGCTACCCACCTGAACTGACAGGCCTGTTATAAGAGCATTATTAGAGAAGAAGCCAAAAGGCCCCTGGTAATGCTGGAGAAGCTGCAGAGACTTACAGCTATGGTGGTAGAATTTGTCAACAGGCCACCTGTAGGTTTAGCACGACACAAATTCAGCCTTTATATAACAATGGCGAGATTTTTGGTTTGTTGAAATAAAGACTTAAAGAAGCCCCATTGCAGTTTGCCAATTGGGGACACGGTAAATAGATGGAAGGAGGGGATCTGGTCAGATAAGACCAAAATTAAACATTGCATGCAAAACGTCTGGCTGAAAACTAAGACTGCACTAAGAAAGCACCATGCCCACAGTGCAATATGGTGGTGGCAGCATCATGCTGTGGGTTAGCTTTTCCTCAGCAGGACAGTGAAGCTGCTCAAAGTTGATGGGAAGCTGAATGAAGAGAAATACAGGGTAAACCTGAAAGAAAATCTGACTGAAGTTACTATGTTTAAATCTAAATTGTAGTTTTACACTCAACTGAAACACTGAACATTCATGGTTTAGCTTTTATATCTAAAAGCTGTTTAGTTTTGCCTGTATGGCTAGCTCTGCATGAAGTGCTGCTGCCAATGAGTCAGTCTAGCTCAGGGGTCTGCAACCTGCACCTCTGGAGCTGCAAGTGGGTCTTTGGAACTTCCACAATGGCTATTAAAACATGTAGCTAAAAATGATAAAGAACCAAAGATGTTTTTAAATATAGATATAATCAGAAATGCAGGTTTCAGCAGTTTTTTCAGGGTTTTAATGAACTAATTACATTAATTTTTTACAACAGAATGACATTAAAAGTACCAGTAATATTTTATTAGATCTATTTTCTGTCATTAGGTTGAAAACTATGTGCTTTTTTTACCTACATAATTTTCTACAATTACATTCCATGGAAGAAAATGTATTCATCCTCTTTTTATCTAAGTTTGATTTTTTCTGTATTTTTAAAACCTAATAATACGTCTAAAATAATGTTTTTTAAATGACAACAAATCCACTATAGTAGATACTTCTATCAAAAATTATAAGCTGTCTATTCTCAAAGGTCATGTAACATTTGCAGGTCTAAAAAAATTGTATTTAGCTGGACTGATTTTAAAAATGGCTCTATGGATTGTAAAGGTTGCTGACCCCTGGTCTAGCATGTCACAAAGGAATACCGAGGAGGGAAAAAGTCACCCAAATTGCTAGTAGGTGTGAGTGTATATGTACATGTTTGCCAGTTTGTTTCTATGATTCCTTGTGGTACACTAGCAACTGCCCAGGGTTCAGAAAGAAATATGTGGGTATAGGTAATAGATGGATTGATAGATTAAAATCTTGATAAAAACACATTTATGCTGCAGGAAAACTTATTGTACTAGGTTTCACTTTATGTACAATAAAGTTAGTTTCTAATAAGTTTACACATTTTAGCACTTTTACAGAACTGTAATATTGCTTACTGTGAAAAATGTGAACACAGTACTAAAATATCATACCATTACTTCCCTATTCCTATGGAAATAAGTTGCTACGTCCATGCCAGCATGTTATTATTTGGTGGATATGTCAGAAAAAAAGTACTGTCCTTTCATCACAAACAACAGGTGCTAAGGTCTGCTGGGACTTGAAATGAAAGTGTGTTCTTTGGTCAAGCAAGACTATGATTGAGCAACACTAGCGTGAAAGAAAGGGTCAATATGTGGAAAAGTAACTTATGACATATGTTAAGTACAATGGAGGATCTGTGATGCCCTGATTTTCTCTTTCAAAGGCCATGATAACCTTGTTAGAGTCCATGACATCATAAGTTCTCTGACATACCTGGACATTTTAAATAAAAACCATCCATAAAACAGAAAATGCTGTTAATAAATTACATTTCTTTGTCTTTGCCAAGTTGCCTGTTAATTTCTACATTTAGACATCCTATAGACATCTAACCTTTCACCTTTAGACATAATGCAGTATAGCCTGATTTAAATCTAAGGACAACATAGACATTTTTGAGATCTACTCTGAACTACCCTAAACTACATAACTGGTGGTGTAACACTGGAGTTTAAAAGTTGACACCTTATTGTACAGTGAGTAAGTGACTGGATGTGCATGTCTGTGTCTAATCTGAGGCAGTGGGAGAGCGACAGGGACTCTGTACCTCTGAGAGTTTCAGGGAGATAATTGGGACCTTTTCCCAGGTGATTACCATTCAGAAGGAGTTAGGATCAAAGCTAGGGCACCCTGGCAGCTGAGCAGAGAGGCCATAGCTGCCGTCAGTAATCACTTCAGATAAAACGCTAGCCGTGCATGCATGCCTGCAGGGCTCCGACCGTCCCATTCCTTACCTTACTGTTCTTCGCTGTCACTACAGGCAGACCCTGGTTACAGTTGCCAATTTGATAAGATTTCAAAGATAATACAAGAATGCATGATACAAGACCAGGTTTCTGTTGGAATCAATTTCTTTGCCAAGTAAAGTAAATGCACTGAAGCATTTTTAGAGACTGTGGACTGTGGATGGCAAATTTTAGAAACAGAATAAAGGATAGGGATGATGGTTAAAAATAACAATGGCATGTCACACAATCATTTCATTGCAGTAAAAACTGATTCTAATGGTATTGAGCTGACTTTTGATGCAGTTGCAACATATCGAAGTAAAATATATGACTTAATTAGCATTTAAAACAAAGAAAAGTACTATTTAGCAAGGTTAAACATTGTACAGAGGTCTTCTCATCAGATTTAAATGTTTCAGATCATCAAACAAATTAAGATATCAGACAAAGATAACCTGAGTTGGTACAGTTTTCGAATGATGTTTTCATTTGTTAACTGAGAAAAGCAATCCAAAACAAAAGTGCCCTATATAAACGTTAATCACCGTCTTATTAAATTTAATAAACTACACATTTTGGAAAGCTAAGGCTATTTATCAGATCTTCTCTGACAACATCGTCAATCAAAATTCATGAATAAATAAAAAACTCATCTACATCTAGAAGTCTAGAATGGGTTGCTAAACCATTTTCTGGGTTTTTGGACTTCAGTGAACCACAACTAGAGAAAACCTGAAATACTGGGTGAACCTTTCCAGGAGTAGACAGTCTACCAGAACTACTAAAGAACACATTGTTAGCTCATCCAGGAGGTCTTAAAAGAACCCAGACCAGGATATAAAGCACTGCAGGCCTCACTTTCCTCTGTTAAGGTCAGTGTTGACGATTCAACAATAACAAAAAGAGACTGGGCAAAATTGGCATCCATGGGCATCCTCCACCACCTCCACTTCGTCTCCCCTGATGGAAATAGAGTTTGACCTATTCCTGTTTCTCTTAAAATCTACAATCATCTTGATGATCCCAAAGACTTTTGTGGTGTTTCTGTGGATGGAAGAGACAAAGTGCAACATATAGGAGGTGTGTGTCACATTACATCTCCCGTACAACTAGCAGACCATTTCAGAAAAAGAAAATGGCACCAACATTCAAACATGGTGGAGGTAGTTTGATGATCCGGGGCTTCTTTGCTCCTTCAGGACACAAGTCAACAGCGACAATTGATGAAACCAGAATTTGTTCTCTGACAGAAAATCCTGAATCCTGAATTAAAACTATTTTGCAAAGAAGAGAGGGCCAAATTTCCACGATGTAAAAGACCTATTTCCAGTTATCACAAACACTTGATGCCAGTTGTTGCCGCAGAGGGTATCACAAACAGTTTTGTTAAGCTTAATGAGGAATTTATTTTTCAAATTGCTCAGATTGGTTTGGAAAGCTTTGTCTCCCTTAATGCAGAAAAAAATGTGTTTTGTATGTACTTAGATTATCAATGTTTGATATTATTTTTTAATGATCTAAATAAATTAAATATAATAAAAAGGCCAAACTAAGAAATCTGAAAACATCTGTAAATCCTTTGTCAAAGCACGCTACCTCAGATTGCTGCCGTAGAGTTTATATAGTAAACACATTTCACGGTAACATCTAGCACAATTATGTTCCATTATGACAAGATCAGAGTTATTCACTTGCAGTGGCTTTATTGTTGCTGCTGATCTCAGCTCAGCCCAGCTGTTGTTGTTCGACACACACAAATACATCTGAAAAGCTGACTCCTTCTGCTGAGTTATATTCAGGATATAAGTTGTAGAAAATTCTGTGATGCTTGGTTTCAATCTAAGCTCGTCTGAATGTGCAGAAACCAGAGGGTGAAACATGTTCACCAGATAGCATCAATAAAAATTTTGTTCTCATAACTCAACAGCTTGTTTTCCTGTGGAGAACCCTCAGCGTGAGCAGCGTGCTGTGGATGATTTATGCGTCTGTGATGGCCAACGTCACTTTCTAAGCTTTGGTCTGCTGGTGCTAAAAAACAAATATGGTGCGTGGTACCAACAGCCTTGAGAAACTTATTTACAAGGTCAGCCCACCATGGAGTTTGGAGCTAGGCAATCTCTGCACAGCTGTAAAATGGAGACTGCTGCGAAATTGCCCTCCGTTGTGAAACTAGACCGGCCTGTAGAACATTACTTTGATTAGTAAAAGGAGGAGGATCAACCTAAAACCACGGGCGACTAAATGAGTTGATTTCTATAGATACTAAGTTGTACAATTAGGAGGCTGGTGCTTCTCTGAGCGGGTGACAGATGGACAGTTAGCAAGTCCACGGCCAAAAGGGGCACACTGTCTTGTACCATGCACATACAATACATACTCTGTCAAACTTAAAGGCAACCTAACACAGTTTTAGAGACTGTAAGAAGTAAAGGAGTAACTAATTACTAAATCTCTTCAAAGCATATGCTACAAATAAAGAAATGTGATCACAGACAACTAAGGTCGCTATTGTGCCCTCCCCAATCATTCTTGCAAAGTTTGACATATAGCTAATCAGCACAAAATGCTTCCCTTCACCACAGAGGACTTCGACAAATTTTTACAGAAATTGGCTATTTTGGAGATGAAAATCCATCGACTAGAAGTGAATGTGGAGGTTAGTATGGGGTACAGCGATGATTCAACTCTGCCTGTGATCCCAAACAGTGACAGCCAGCTCAACGACTCAGCTGGCAATCAGAACACTGAGAATAAAACTACCATCAGACTCCCCTGGCATGTTTTAAGTGCATGCCCAAAAAAATCAAGGTGGACGACTCACTGGAAAAGGAGACTTCAACAGCGAGCTGCTGTCACAACAACTGATAGGAGTGAGAAATAATGGAATTCCCCTCCAAAACAGATTTGCCCCACTACAGAATGAAAACCAGGAAAATGATCTATCTTCTTAGAACAATAAAAGGTTTGAGAACAACCTTCATTCTAAACAGTCTTCTCCTAAATTGCCAGAGAAAAAGTCCCCCACTGGACCAAGAAACCTAATTGTGGGCAACACAGCTGTGGATGGGATTAAAAACTTTTGCAACAAGAAAAACAGAAGTTATAATTGGTACCAGGGAATTTTCTTGCAATCACTGAAAAGCGTCCGTCTCTAGAAAACCTTATTATACACTGTGGAGCCATTGATGACATGGCTAAGAAAAAATTAGAAGGATTGAAGGAGGATTTTACTCGTCTGCTGAATAAAGTTGGAGGTCTCAATATCAAGGAGATGAGATGAGATGAGATTTTGTCCAGACTTCTGATGATTAATAAGTGGTTGACAAAAACATGTGCTACTACATCTGTGAACTTCATCGACAACTTCAATATTTTTTGGGAAAAAAGACAACTCTTCAAGCAAGATGGTTTCTGTTTGAACAAGCTGGGAGTCTGACGTCTCACATCTAATCTCTTCTATTCAGTAAATAATCCGCCAGCAGCTTCGACCTTCAGCAGAGAACATGGAGTATCAACAACAATGATAACACTGCCTCCAACAGCTCCAGCAGAGACAACCGGCCAGTTGGCTGAGAAAGAGAGGTCATCACAAAAGGTCTCCCCGTCGAAATCCATAGAAGTGAACACCCCGGTATACCCCCTCCCCCCAAACCCAGACCCAGACCGACCCTCCCGTTAAACCCCCCTCACCCGAGACCCCGACCCAGACTGTACAAAACTCTCCCATCTCCCCACTGAGCCCGCTTTTTGCTTTACTGGATTCTGATAACATGAAAGGAGCTCTTAAAATGGGGCCCAAATGGCTCTGAGATCTTCTCCATTCAACACCCCTTGTGGCTGAGCCCCTGCTACTAAATCAACATCTTTCAAATGCCGCAGAGCCCCACCACCTCCTAATCTATCTCCTCCTAATCAGGACATTCAAATCACTTCTCTGTGATACAGTCTGGGCCCCAGTGGTAACTCTATCAGAAATGAGCATGTCCAGGAAAAACTTGGGCCCCTAATAGGAGATAGTTGTAAAATCTCTGTGCTTATACGTGACAGAAAGAACAAAGCCAAAAGGATAAGAGACAGTAATAAACAATCAAAAAAGCTATAAACTGACAGGTACAACCAGACACAGAGTTAATATCAGAAACTAAGTCATATAAACTGGCTTTATTGAACAATAGATCTCTGTCAGGAAAATCATTTTTAATCAATGACTTCATTACTGACCTCGATCTTGATGTTTTGTTTTTAACAGAAACATGGTTACATGAATTTAATGAAGCTCCCATTCTGATAGAGTCGACGCCTCCGAACTACAAGACAGCAAAGAAAAGGTGGAGAGGTGGCCACTTTGTTTAAAGATTTACTAAAGTGTAAAAAAGTATTCCTGGGCAAGTTTGACTCTTTTGAATATTTGGTTCTCCAGGTAAAGAGCCCGGTCCGAACCATGTTCTTGAATATTTACAGGCCTCCTAAGTCCAAAACAAACTTTTTCAGTGATTTTAATGAGCTTTTATCTGTGATGTGTGTTGATTATGACTGTTTAATTATTGTGGGAGACTTCAACATTCACATGGACAGAAGTGCAATAGAATTATGTGACACTCTTAGAAATTTTGGTTTGACTCAACATGTTAAACAGCAAACGCACAAAAAGGGACATATTTTGGACTTGATCATCACTAAGGGTCTAATCATTTCCAAGGTGTCTGTAACTGATGTTGCCCTATCTGACCACTTTTCTGTTATTTTTGAAAGCATAATCAGCAATGACTCAGTTTGCTAAAGAGACATTATAAGAAAACATATCTTTAAGGATGGTGCTGCTGAAACCTTTAACCAGATTTACTCTTCCACCTCCACTTTGCCCCGTAACACTGTAGGTGAGCTGGTTGCTTCAATTGCTCCAATTAAAGTGAAATTTGTTTCTGGGAAGAAAATGTCTCCGTGGAGAAGTGCTCCCCCAGTCAGAAGTGAAAAAAAGGAGTGTCGAAAAGCTGAACGCAGGTGGTGAAATACTGGAATCCAGGTTCACTATATTATCTAAAAAGAGAGACTATACAAATATAACCTAGAACTGAAAAATGCAAGGGAATCTTTCTTTTCTGAGATAATCAGCAAAAACATAAACAATGCTCGTGCATTATTTGCCATGGTCGACAGGCTAACAAACCCTCCTGTAACTGTAGCATCTGAACTCCACTCTACCAGGGCCTGCAATGAATTTGCTAACTTCTTCACTGAAAAAACCCAAAAGATCAGAGGGGCAGTCAGCACATCCACATCAACTCCAGTACCAACGTTGTCCCCAACTAGAACTGATTTTGACAAAATTTCCCAATTTCACCAAATAAACTACAAAAACTTAGAAGAAATCGTAAACCAACTAAGCTCTTCTTCCTGCTGTCTCGATGTTTTACCCACAGCTTTCCTTAAGAAAGCTTTGCCTGTAATAAGATCTGATTTAACACAAATAATAAACACATCCCTTTTGTCAGGTGTTTTCCCCCAGGCCCTGAAAACAGCAATAATCAAACCTCTATTGAAAAAGAGCAACTTGGACAAGTTGCTACTACAGAACTACAGGCCTATATCAAACCTCCCCTTTATCAGTTAGATTATTGAAAAAGCTGTGTTTCAGCAGTTAAACAACTTCCTAACAATGACCAACCGCTTCGATGTCTTCCAGTCAGGCTTCCGTGCTCACCACAGTACAGAGACTGCGTTTGTCAAGGTGCTCAATGACATCCGTATAAATGCAGACTGTGGAAGAACCACATTGCTGGTATTATTGGACCTTAGTGCAGCATTCAACACTGTTGATCACTCAATTTTATTAGAGGGCCTGGAAAACTGGGTTGGCCTTTCTGGTACAGCACTCATTTGGTTTAAATCCTACTTGAAGGACAGGGATTTTTTTGTGTCAGTAGGTAACTTTACATCAGAGACCACAAAAATCACATGTGGCGTTCCCCAAGGGTCCATCTTAGTGCCCCTCCTATTCAATATCCACATGCTCCCCCCTAACTCAGATTTTAATAAACAACAACGTAAGTTATAACTATGCAGACGACACACAGCTATACGTTACGATGTCACCAGGTGACTGTGAACACATTCAAGCGCTGGGTAAATGCTTAGAAGAAATCAATGCATGGATGTGCCAAAATTTTCTTCAGCTGAATCAAAACAAAACTGAAGTAATAATCTTTGGAACAAGGAAGAGCGGTTAAAAGTTAGCACACAGCTTCAGTTAATACAGCTAGAAACTACCAGTCAGGCTCGAAACCTGGGTGTAGTGATGGACTCAGACCTGAACCTTCAGAGACACATAAAGACAGTAACAAGGTCGACCTTCTATCACCTAAAGAACATCTCCAGGATTAAAGGACTCAGCAGGATCTTGAAAAACTAATTCATGCGTTCATCTTTAGTAGAATTGATTACTGCAACAGTCTCTTCACAGGTCTGCCTAAAAAGTCGATCAGGCAGCTGCAGTTGATCCAGAAAGCTGCTGCCCGCATCCTCACTAAAACTAAGAAAGTGGAGCACATCACCCCAGTTCTAAAGTCCTTACGCTGGTTCCCCGTATCTCAGAGAATAGACGTTAAAATACTTCTGTTAGTCTATAAATCACTGAATGGCTTAGCACCAAAAATACATACAGACTTGTTGTCAGTGTATCAACCATCCAGACCTCTCAGGTCTTCTGGCTCAAATCTAGTCTGCATACCCAGAACCAGAACCAAACATGGAGAAGCAGCTTTTAGTTCTTATGCTCCACTAATCTGGAATAAACTCCCACAAAACTGTAAAAGCACCGAAACCCTAAATTGCTTTAAATCAAGATTAAAAACATATTTGTTTAGAGTGGCCTTTGAATGTGTTATCTAAACATTATTAGTTAAGTTTTCAGTCTAATTTTCCTTTCGTTTTCTTATCCATCATTCTATTCTTTTTATTTTTTTAATTACCTCTGTTGTTTGATTTTCTGTATCATTGTAAAGTTTTTCCTTATGTACAGCGCCTTGAGTGCCTTGTTGCTTAAAAGCACTATATAAATAAACTTGACTTGACATAACATCTGAAATAAAGCAATCAGTACTGGTTATTTCTGGAGTGAGAAATAAATGTATAGACACATCATTTTTATTTCTGTTTTTCTCCATTATGGCATAAAATAATTAATTAAAAACTCTTCCCAGCTGTAAAAATTACGCAGGATCCATACAGCAAATGACAAAGGATTATATATTTTAGTAAAGAGAAGGAAAAACATCACAACACAATCTGTCCTCCTGAAGCTACAGATGGAAGTAGCAACCAAATACAATGCAAACCCAAAGGGATTTAGTCTCTTTTCCTCATACTGCAAGGAAGACTTTCCTTTTTTACCAGCTGGATACACATTAGATAACTCCATAGTGGCAACATTGACAGCTAAAGGCCACCAGAACATTTGTAGTCTTTGAGTTTTTTCACCTTCTAATGCTCCACCAGTGCCTCAGGTCACGTATGAAAGCGGACAGCGCTTTGAATGTAAATATGTGTGGACCTTATCTCAAGGTTTGCACCATCAACAGGGCCCTGGCTCAGCGAGGAAATCAAGCTGCAATATTCACTGCCTCATATGAAACTGTACCCCCATGTGAGAAACCAGCCCAGGGGAGAACACACAGAACTTGACCTGGCCTTCTGTTAATGCTATTTTCACATCCTTCAGCCCTTATAAATCCTTGCATCTCCGTGGCTGTGCATACTGAGCAACTCGCCACATCCCCTCCGAATGGCCCTCGACAACACGGATTAGCCATGAGAACCATTTGTCTCGGACTATGACACATGTTTGCGAAGCATAGATAAGGAAAGACAAAATGGTCAGTTTCTGAAGCATGTTCAGAAGCCTTGACATGGTGAAGTTTTCCGCACATGCAAGATGCTATTAAACAAACTTTTCTGTAAAGATTCTGCCAGTGGCCTAGAGGCTTATTCCCATTGACTGTCACAGTTCAAAAGAGCATAAAACAGTTGGTGGTAAAATTAATATTCATCAGTGTGTCCTGCTGACACACTGATGAACAGGTATTGTTATTTTTGTGATGTTTTTGAGCTAACAGCACAAATTAAACCTGCTAGATGCACAATGCATAGGACAAGAGTGCTGAATCTTGACAACTTTTGAATCTCTTACAGTGCCATTTTGTAAATGCCTGTGGAGGTCTTTAGATATGCACATCATATGTACTCAGGCATGTAGCATTGTCTTGCATCCCTATATCCCTACCTTTTTTACATTTTGTACCATTTTAACCACAGATGTAATTTCAGATGTCAGTCAGTCATTTTCTACCGCTTATTCCATAGTGGGTCGCGGGGGAGCTGGTACCTATCTCCAGCAGTCTATGGGCAAGAGGCAGGGTACACCCTGGACAGGTCGCCAGTCCATCACAGGGAGGAAGCCGGAGTACGCGGTGAGAACCCACACATGCACGGGGAGAACATGCAAACTCCATGCAGAAAGACACCCGGCCGGGAATCGAACCCAGGACCTTCTTGCTGCAAGGCAACAGTGCTACCAACTGCTCCACCGTGCAGCCTAATTTCAGATGTAATCAATGTAATGTATGAGAATTTCATGTGACCGACGAAAACAAAGTAGTATATAATTATGAACTTGAGGTAAAAGTATTAATGGTTTCGGAATCCAGAGTCACCAATCGTCCTTGAAGCACCGGACAGTAGAGGCTGACATTTTTTCGGGAACCCCACGGGTCACGGGATTCCCATGGGAATCCCGTGACCCGATGGAAGACAGCATCAGTAAAGATCACGTGATTGGGACGGTACAGGATAAAAAAATGAAAGGGAGCAGATGGGAGCGGGAGCTAACCAATAGGAGGGAAAATAAACTCAGATCAAATCTTTGGAAATGTAAAACTGAGAGTTTGTTCTAAACTTTAAGAAAAAAAAACTTGGATCGATGCCGCCATTGTGTAGTTTTTTTCCAAGAAGCCTATACTATAATGCGAGTCAAACGAACTACATGACCCACAAGCCAACACTGCTTCTGCTCGACGTTTTCCACCTGCGTTCAGAATGGAGGGAGCAAACGCAGGTGGAGAACTGGACATGGTAAAATTGGATTTGCAACGTAAAGTCAGAAGTAAGGACTTATTTATTAAACTCATAGAGCTGACAGGAAAGTCGCAAATATTACCGAACTTCAGGAGAGTTCAATGCAGCGTTGTTAACACGCAGTATGCTGCTTCTAAAACGTGTTTAGTCGTAATCAAGTACACCAGTGATTAAGGCACACTTGTAATGCAAATTCTGGATTGAATCACCTGCATCTCTTCATTCGTCAAACGAAAAGTACCATCACGTGTCAAGTCTCATCTGATCAACAAAGATGCTGCATTTGCACTAATGATTTAAGAGCTTTTGCCACAGTAGAGGGGAAAGGTACGGAGCAAGCGAGGGGACGTGGGGGATTTATTTTTTTTTGCGTCCCCACGCAATACTTTTGCATTCACTCGCAAAAGTTGTTAATCACCTTGAGAAAGCTGTGCATTTTGGAACAGCAGCACAGATGACAAACTGCTCACAAAACATACAACACTGATATGGCATTGATATGGTTTATTTGTCATATGCAGGTTCACATGCAGTCAATAATGCGATTAAATGCTTAGGATCAGAAGAACCGTTCAAATCACTACAAAAACAAAAGCACTTGTGGCGTCCAAAAAAAAGTACACATCATGCAGCAGCAATAAGCAAATAAAGTGTCACA
Source organism: Crenichthys baileyi (assembly GCA_036173005.1). Lineage (NCBI taxonomy): Eukaryota > Metazoa > Chordata > Actinopteri > Cyprinodontiformes > Goodeidae > Crenichthys > Crenichthys baileyi. Next base: position 60,503 of record JAHHUM010002353.1, read on the forward strand.
GATGTGGTTTCGTGCAGTATTATTGTCCAGAGTTCAGTAGTTTGACAGCTTGTGGATAATAACTGTCTTTAAGTCTGATTGAAGATCATTTTATTTAAGGCCGATTTCAAAATAAAACTCAATAATTCTCAAAAACGGGTGTAGTGTTTGTTCCATTTTTGCAGTCATCTGGTTTGGAAACTATTCCACAAAGTATTGCGAGATAACGTAAAGACTGTTGCGTGAGAACGCAAAAAGTATTGCGCAAAAGAAAAGAAAATTCCCCCATGTCGCCTCGCGGGCTCCGTAGAAAGGCTTCATCAGGGGAAGATATTAAATAAATACGTTGTGAAATAGAAAAAAATCAAATGTACCATTAAATGTACAATTTATTTTAATACATCATTAAATATTAAGCATACCACTAATTACGTCATGTCGTCTTTAAAATTATACTTATTAATTGCATAATAGTCCATTTCATGATATAATGGTACATTTATTGTTTCTAATGATGTATTAAATAAATAAATGGTACCTTTAATTTAATGGCACATTTAACGTTAATTTTTTCATGTTACATTTACTTCAAAATGGGGACATTCACAACATTATTTTTTTAATGATGACTTTTTTGTATTAATTTTGTCCATTTTGACCTCCATTTTTGATGCCTGTATAGGAAGTCATGTCAGAATTAAATCAGGTGTGCTGGAGCAGACACACATCTAAAAATTTGGCAGGGGAAGGGGGTCCCTGAGGACCGGGGCTGTGAACATTGAGGTACGTTTCTAAATTGTGAAGGTAATGCCTTTTCCTTTTTGTTCCCCACAAAGTACTTTTCTCTTGCTAGGTGCATTTTCTTTCGTTTCAGAAATTTGAAACATAAAAGTAATGTCATTGTTCAAAGGAAAAATCACTTAATAAATGAGAAAAAATCCAACTATGTACAGTTTGTTTATCAGCTAAGATAGGCTTTGGTCTTTTTCCTTTTGATATTTTTTTATTCTTCATTATTTTTTTTTACTTTAATGGCCTTTACTACAGCTAAAAAAGGGACCTAACTGGTCCTTCAAACAAAGAAATTGCCAAAAGACTAAATAAAGAAAACAAAAATGGGAGTGGCCCAGGAGTGGGAGTTGTTCTAAATGGGAGCGGGATGGGAGTCGGAGTTAATTTACCAGGAGTGGGACGGGACAGAATTTTTTTTGTTATGCTGGCCTGGGATTGAGATGGGACAAGACATTTTTCTGTGGCAGTGGGATGGGACAGGAGAGAAAATCCACTCCCGTGTCACCCTCTACCGGATAGGTTAGGGATAATGTTGTGGAGAAGCTTTAAACAGGGTTAGGTAATAAAAACAAAACTGTAAAGATACCAAGACATGGCAGTCAACCTACAGACAGACCAGGCAGAGAGAGCTCTAATCAAAGAAACAGTCAAGAGCATGGCCTACATGCAAAACGCTATGTGTGGAGGAAAACTGTGCGCATAACCCTGAACACACCGTTTTCATAGTAAAGTAATATGATGGCAGCATCATGCTGCAGAAATGTGTTTCTTCTGACAGGAAAGTCCGAAACTAAATTCAACTGAAATTCTGTGGTGTTTCATTGTCCGATGAGCTAACCCCTCCCAACTACTTCCTATTGTCTAAGGGGATTGCTCAATCCAGCTCTCCATCCAACGGGTCCGGACTTCCCTAAACCTGGAAAAGTCTTACTAAGCAGGTTCACTGAAATTCTGTTTAAGCTGGTGTCGGGAAAGACTCGCCTAGCCCCCTTGACAGCCCCATCCAGAAGTCTCGCCCTTCTTCACGGGGGTCTGGACGACTGAGTAGCCAACCGCAGTCATCACAGTCCGACAGTCACCCCGTTTAACGGTTGCTCATTCCCTAAATTACAATGGAACTTGGTATATGGGCTAGGTTAAATTTTTGTCTCGGCACGAGCCCAAGGGCGTTGTTTTAACAAATTTTGGCTAGGGAACCTGTAAAAAACCCCCTATAATTTCTTAGAACCAGGCAACAAGACTTTTTACCACCAATGAAAAACCCAAAAAAAAGGTGACTCAAATAAAATTGAATGTCCACGATTTTAACTAGAAAATTTTTATGCTTTCTTTAATTAGTAAACTTTTTTCGGGGACACTAAAAAACAGCTTAATTCAGCAACACAATAAAATTCAGTAATAGAAAAAATCAATCAACTCAACCTGTCTTTTCCCTGATGCTGGAACTAGTGAGTTTTGGAGAAGCTTGAAGACGGAGGTCGTCCATGCACCCGATGGGCTGTTCCCTTTGAGAAACAACGAGTGGTTTCTTGGGGGGATACGACTTGATCTTCAGTTTTCCCCCCTTTAAGTGACAGGCTCTGATGCTCCAGGCTTCGATGGTTAAACAGAAAATTGCTGTCATATGTCTCAGAGGAAAATGGCTTCCAAAGGCTGAAGAGTTGAAGGAAACCCCCGGGGACATAATTGAGGTTGATTCAGGACTTCCAGGAACCTGAGACTTAAGCAATCAGCTGTTCACCGATCAAGTTCACTTCTGTTGTCTGGATAAAAAGGCTGTAGATGAAATCAGATTCTTAAAAATTTTAGGCACAGTCCCTTCAGGGCTCACGGGTTGATCCCTTTTTAATGCAGTCGATCCGCAGGGCTGTGTCTCTGGTATTTTTCCCTTAAGCATTTTTTCTCTGTCCCATCTTGTTTTTGGTCTTCTGTGAGGAAACAACCCCGTTCCCTTTCCTTCAGCTTTTTTTTTTAAGAGCTAGATGCTTTCACCATTCAGCTCCTATTTGGCTTTCCCGGGTTTTGCCCATCTATTCAGCTCAACTTCTTTGGTTTTTGCTCAATACTATAGTCATGGTCATCGTGACCTACTGGTTCCTGCTTTTTCGGCCTTGGAGCTTGTTGCAGTCGCATCCTCCCTTCCTCCCGTGTCCTTTAAAGGTTCTCTGTCAGCATACAGCTGGCTCTTGTAACTCTTAGTCATCCTGCCTTTTCTCCCCAAAACTGCTCAGTCTTAAACTTTACACAGTATCACACATTCCATTCTCAGCTTTATACATTTACTTGAACACACAGTTATAAAAGCATCACTTCATTCTTTTTATCCATCACTAATAATCAACATTATATCTTTCATATATGATTGACTGAGAATTTTAAACCTTAATGTTTTGTATTTATCAGCTCTCAATCATATTTCAATCATTTGTGTTCTAACTTGAAAATCAAAGATTACTCGTTTCATTTATTACTTGTAAAAGAATGGAAAATCATCATACATAATTTCTTTGGATATACTTGTTTATAGTTCTGCAAAAGATGAGACAGTTAATATTTATCTCCACACAGGCCTCCCCAGTCCTCTCAGCTCCTGAATATGAGAACATGCCCGTTTCACTCTGCACTGCTTCAACTGTATTTTTTAATAATTGTTGCATGGATTACACAGAAATATATCTTTGTAATTTTTATGGATTTAACTGAGTACTTCATGAATGCTGCATGGATTACATGGAATGATCTCAGATCTCACCTTATTTTGACAGGTGACAATTAAAAAAAATTGATGTTTAACAATGCTGTCCATTAATTCAGTTGACTTTTAGCTATTTTACAAAGAAGAATGAGAAAAGATTGTTCACATTGCTAGATGTGAACAGCTGGTAGAAACATACCAAAAAAGATGTTCAGTTCCAATTCCAGCAAAAGGTGATTCTACTTTGTTTACAAAAACACTTAATACCTTGTGGCATATTCCTCCCCTTCACTATCATGCATTTTATGCTGGTCTATTATTTTGTGGCTATAACATGACAAAATGTAGAAGATTTCAAGGAGGTTTTTTTTTTTACAAGGCATCTTACATTATAGGAAGAACTCTCTTTGGATTAAAATACGTTGGTTTGATTTTGGCTAAATCAGTTTGTCCAAGAATAAACACAAATACCATGGTCAAGTGATATGGAAGTAAAATAGTCTCATTAGAATCAGACATGTTTTAGACATTGAATTTAAAACACTGAACTTTTATCCTGTGCAATTATGTATGTGAATTTTTTTTGTTTAGTTTTTTTTGTACTTAAAATTTGCCAGCAAAAATTCACCTTCAAGAATTCGCCTGAAAAAATTCACCTGCAGAAATTCGCTTGCAAAAATTCACCTGCAGAAATTCACCTGCAAAAATTCACCTGCAAATGTGTTGCCGCTTCTTCCGGTCACTTCAAAACAAGAGCATCTGCGGACAGGGTTGGGGCGCTAGCTGTCATCAGGTCAGTCAAACATTTCATTCAGTTCCATCAGATGAAAAAAAAAAACCAAATCCTAAATTGGTGTTAATTACCTGCCGTTTTGTAATAATATATTTTTGGCAGAAAAATCTCATCACTGATCTTCATTAAGCCACTATCCAGCAAACTGTTAAGAGACTCGCCTCTGCCCAAGGCAATGGTGTGTCACGTTATCAAATAAGCGTAATCTGACTGGCTAAAAGACGCTCGAGTCGATCGAGTGCTGATTGCTTTGGCTTGAGTCACCAGAAGGTCAACACATTTGCAGGCAAATTTTTTCAGGCAAATTTTTGCAGGTGAATTTCTGCAGGTGAATTTTTGCAAGCAAATTTCTGCAGGTGAATTTTTCCTTGCAAATTTAAGTACAAAACAAAATTCACACACATAATTGCACATGATAAAAATTCAGTGTTATAAATTCAATGTCTAAAAAATGTCTGATTCTAATGAGACTATTTTACTTCCATCAAGTGAGCCTGTAGGTGAAAGCATGAGAGAGTGCCTGAATAATGGTGTTAGAGAGTGGATGGCTGAAATACTGTGGCCATGAGCAAAATACCAAGATTGGTAGAGAACCTTAATGAGCATTTCCTGTCTTCAGATTCTCCCCAGAAGTGAGAGTAGTGAGCCTCCAGGCTCTTGCCCTCTGCCAGGATATCCTGCAGCACGACCCTTCTCTAGGATGCAAGAGCTGAAGTGTAGATAAAGTCAGATCCTCAGTCAATAAATCACTGGCCGTGACTGATGTGCTTGAACGTTGAACCTAAGTGTTTGAAAACGTGGCACATTCTCTGCAGAGTCACATTCAGTCTGTTCTGTCAGCACAGATGGACCCGATGACAGGAAGAAGACAGGTTGCACGCTTTGCTCACTAGACCACAGATTTTCAGTTTCTTACACTAAACTTGTTTTGCACAACAACACACATTGTCTATATATTCCCACAATCCAGACATTGGGAAGCCTTAATATTGTGTCTCATATGATAAGAGTTATTTGAATATACAGTATAGGTAGTTCCAGGACACATACTGGGTATGTGAAAACTTCATTTAGAAAATGTCCTCAGATGTTTTCATGGATTAGATTTTAATTAAGGTGTAGCAATGTGTTTCAGAGTTCAAGATAACCAAAAGGTACAGTTCTATCTCTGGTATCTTGGAATTAATGTTTTTCATAGTTGCTGTTTCAAAAGCAATCCAATATGTTAAGGAGAAATACACTGCAAAATTCAACCAATTTCCTACACAAAGTGAGTTGACCTAATGAGCAACTGATTTTCACACATGCTGTAAAATATTAAATGCCTGCAGCAGCAACTCTGTTTTTTTTTTTTTTGCAGGATGCCATTTCCTTGCTCTCTTGCTTTTATACAGACACTGTCACAGTGCTATAATAAAGATTCAATTCAAAAATACTTTATTAATCCCAAAGGGAAATTCAGTGTTGTTGTAACTCATGTTATACAAGTTTCTTCAAAGAATTTAAGATAGTGGTGGTTGTCGTTAGGAGGGATCTCCTGTAGTTGTCAGTATTACAGCAGATCTGAAGAAGCCTCAGACTACAGTATTTTCCCGACTATAAGCCGCTACTTTTATAATGGGGTGCGGCTTTTCAGTGGATTTTTCTTCACCCGCCAGGGGGCACTTTAGCAGAAAGTGAAAAAAAAGAGACAGGTGGGAAGTCAAAATTGGAAATCAAAGAAGAAGAAAGTGCTAATTGTCATTTAGCGCATGCAAGCAGCAGGCACGACGGAGATTTTTTTCAAACCCGTACCCACTCATCATGGAAACCACACGAAGAAGTTCGTATGATGCCGCATTAAAGTTGAAGGCCATCGATCTGGCAGTACAGGAAGGAAATAGAGCTGATTTGTTTGATCAGCACTTTCACTTTTATGCTACAGGCACCATTCGGAAACTAATCAGTTCAGTTATGTTCTGTTAAACTATGTAATCAGTTCAGTCAATATTAGCGGCTTTTAGCCCGGTGGGGCTTATATATGTACATTTCCATTTTTTTTTAAAAACATTGTGGGTGCGGCTTATATTGAGGTGCGCTCTATTGTCAGGAAAATACAGTAAAAACACTGCTGTTGTTTGACAGTCTCATGAAGAGTATGCTCAGGGCTGTCTGTAATGTTATTTATTTTATGAAGAATCCCTCTTTTGCACAATCATCTCCAAGGTTTTCCAGGGCAAAGAGGGCGTGTGTAAGCTAATGGCACAGCATTTCGATCTCATTTAAGCCCAGAGTTTATGGTCAGCAGTGGTCTTAGCCTTGGAACTCTCTTGGACTGGCACAGGGAATTTTCCTGGTGGGCCGGTGGGTTAGTGGGCCAAGGTTTCGCCTGTGAAGGTGCTGTCGCTTGGCCCTGTGATCAAGCAGCACGCTCTTGTTTTGCGGCGCCACGATGCCTTCTCTACGTCTTCTCCCTCTAGTCAAGCAGATTTGCTCAGCATGCGGCCGCAGAGTGGACCATGAAACACATGAACGAGCACAACAGAGTCCTTGACTTGTACTAAAGATGTAGGCTTTGTCATAGTTAACCTTTTAGGCTAAATATGTATACGTATATATATTGTGCTGTATATTATATTGACCATCTGAGAATAAAAATCATCACATTAGCACTGTAACTATGTCTGTATATATATTTATAGGCTTTATTTTTAAAAAAATTTCAACCCAGCAGTTGAAACTGGTCCAGTCTGTCAGGAACTCCCGATTCACTTTTTCTCCCCAGTCCGCCTCTGCTAATGGATGCAATGTTTTCCCAGTCTCTTTCTGTTGAATCATGAACACTGACTTTAACTAAGGCAAGTAAGGCCTGCAGTGCTTTAAAGGTTGTTCTGGGTTCATTTATGACCTCCTGGAAAAGTTGTTGATGTACTCTATGTATGATTTTGGTTGCCACACCACTCCGACAAAGATCTTGCAAAATGTATTGCTTTTTCAAGTCTTTTAGACTATTTTCATCTTGTCAGACATGTTCTGTTTCAGTGATTTCTTGATTTTATAGGTCTGGTAGTAATAAGGCCTGGATGTGGATTGTAAAATTTAACCAAAATAAGGTTAAATACAATATGTTCATTATCTAGCAGTACAGGGTTGGGGGGCTGGGGAGGGGGTGATTCTACTTTTCATAGGGTCTAGTTGGTTTGGATAGCTCTCATTATAAAATACATGAATCGCCATGTAAAAACAGGTTCTTTACATTTACTCATGTTATCTTTGTTATTAAAATGTGTTTAAAGATCTGTAACACTTAAGTTAAAAGCTGAAACACAAGTAATCTGTAAGAGGGCAAACACTTGTTTATAGCACTGCATCTGTGGAGGGCATAAATAAGGGGAATATGTCTTGTTTATCTGGCATTAAACTGACTGTATATTGCCAACGTAAAGCTTGGTTCTGGCAGGTTGTTGTTTGTGGGCATTGATCTAAAGCATATCTAGAAACTGGCAGCATGTAATTTGTGTTGTACATTGCGCCTCCTGTCTCATCATCCAGCTAACACAGTTACAGCTACAATCTGTCTGTGGAATATATGAAGCTCATTTAATCTTTAATGCTGCATGTGTCCAGATGGTTTGAATGTGTGTGGAGGGTTTTGAATTCCACTCACTGTCCCTCTATTGTGTATGAGAATAACATTATTACAAAACAAACCCCACCAGGAACAGTTCAACCCAAAAGGTATGCATGATGCCTCCATGTTATGTATTTTGCATTGTTATTGCTGAGGGGTGGGAATTTAATTTGGGTTTTGGACATCATTATTTCTCAATAGAATGTGTGTACGTTTAATGACTCAAAGACACTGACATTAGTTTAAGAAAGTTTTAACTCAAATTTGGTTAAAATTACTAACCATTAATTATATTCCTAATCGGGTTTGTCTTTCGTAGTTAAAAAAATACAAATATTTGGACTTTAAATGTTAATAAAGTTTGAAAATCTATTCCATGAAGTTTGCATGTAAACCATTTCCCTGACAACCACAGCTAAGGTGTGCCATTTATTGGCAATTACTACATTAGGGTTAAAAAGCTAAGCTTACTAGCTTCCTTACTAGCTAGCATGCTAGCAAATGTGTCTTTAGCATTAGATCTGATTTTCAACGGCCTTGTGACAGTTCATTCCTTTTAAGAAGTTTGAATACTAATTTACAATCCTTCCACAAGTTTCACACAGAAGTTTTGTGGAATTTTGACCCATTCCTCCTGACATTATCTGACCTTAGACAGGCGTGTAATCTGCATTATTTGCACCCACCTTTTTAGCTTTTTCAATTGAATTAAGTTTTGATGGCAACTCCAAAACATTGACTTTGTTGTCGTTAAACTACTTTGTAACTAGGTTTCAACATGATTATTGTTACTATCAATTCTTAAAACCCATTTGCACCAAAGCTTTAACTTCCTGGCTGATGTCTTCATATTTGCAAATAATGCTCTTTCCTCATGATTCCATCTAGATGTACCAGTCCCTCCTGCAGCAAAACACTCATACAGCATAATGCTGCCGGTCCACAGTTCTTCTATTTTTTTCATGATGTCACACATGAAGCAATGTGTTTAACTCATATTTTGCGAATTAACGTGTTAGAAGCTTAGAAAACGGTTATATTATCTGGCATGAATTTGGCATTAAAACAGCCATAAACAGGCAAAAAGTATGTATCCGCAAGAGGTAAATAGAAACATAGTAGAGCTGAGGGAGGAGAGAAAATGGGCAGGAGCAGACAGAGGAACATAGAAACACTGGAAGGAATCTAACAGAAATCGAAATGCACAGGAATACAAGAACTAAGAAAAAGGTATGTAACTACAGAACATAAAAAACAGGGAGAAACAGAGGTCAGATAAGAAAACCTACAGATTGTGAGAGAACCTGACTGGATTTCAAGTATCATTGCCTCTTGTTTCAATTAGTTAATGCTATTATTAGATAATTGCTACATGATTTGAGACTACAGTTCTCTATGCATATGTGTGGTATAAAGTTGCGAGCTTCAGATTGTTTGGACAGGTCCAGAAAAACCAATGGCCATCTGGCCTTGCTGTTGATCAAATTGTGTATCAGATACTTTGGAAGATGATTATGCAGCATTATTTATCTAGAGCACCATATCTTCCTATGCCATTGAAACATAAGATAGTGTAATACTATGATGGGTATTAAATACATGAGATTGTGTGTGGTCTCAAAAAACAGATGACCATTTAAACGTCCTATTAGTTTTACAACCTATGACTTGAAATATAAAAGAAGAAGGCATCCATTGGTTTTAAAACTTTTTTTTATTATTTTTTATTCATTATTTTTTAAATATTTTTTATACTAAAAAAACGACATGCCCTTAAAAGTACTTCTGCAAAAAGTACACAAGAAAATGTGGTCCTTTCCACAGGTGTTGTACATGTCCTAAGTCACTCATTAGCTCCTCTTCTTGCATTGCACACCCTCCATCACGCCACGGACCTGCCATGTGTGTCACTGTCATCATTGTGGTCTATGACAGGGCCAGTTCACTGCATGATGTGTGTAAATCCTGCATCAGCGCTGACTCCTCTCACAGACTTGCTGCTCCTGGCAGAGTGTGTCACTCCTCATCATCTTCCTCAGGAACACAACGCACCACATCTTCTGGCTGCTTTAGGCCTGACCTCTGTCTGTCGTTGCCTGTGGAAAATGCCGAGTAACCAGTACAGTGTCCCAGAGAAAGTAGACTGGAGACCCTACATTACCCTGACCTGTAATTTGTACTGTCTGGATTGAAAATGTAAAACAACCTTGTGGTCTATCATTCTTTTTAAAAGAAGGATGTGGACCAAACTAGTTTTGGGTCATATAGTTTTGGTCATTTGGCCTAAACCTAATGGGTATTGTTTCTTAGAATTTATAACTCTTGAATAATGACAAAACCAAAGAACACCCCATAATAACCCTAAATATGTACTAAACACGTAAATCCCTAGAATTTAAATGCTTATTGAGACAAGTCGTAAAGATATTTTATTGCAGTAGCAAAACAGGTAAGAAGCAGCATGGCTATATATTTATAAGAAATATTTATAAGAATTCTGACTTTATTTTTAGTACAAGTTGTGAACATTTACTACAGTGAGACCCCATCCAACCGTCTGAATATCGTACTGGCACACAAAGTGTGTTTTTATGTCAGTTGGAAAACAAACATTCCATTTACAATAGTATGGATCCACACACTCATATTTAGATGGTAATAAATCCTTTCATGCTTACTGTACATTTTGTATCAATCGCAAAAACAAAATCCAGTTTTTTAACATAAAAGCTGTGCATTCAGATTTGGGTGCTAAAGAGAAACAGGCCCACAGCATCACAGGTCTTCCACCATACTTAACAGTGGGCACGTGCTTTCCACATATTCATCCTTTGTTTCACTCCAAACCCACCTGGAGTATATGTTGCTACTAGGCTGTGAATGTGTCCAACATTAACCTATTTTCCTGTAACTTATTAAGATAAATGGTAGCTGCTTTGTTTAAATGACCTTGGCCGTGTTCGAAAAGATTCTCAGAGTCCTCTCAGAGAGCTTCTATCTTAGCATAAAAATTATTGGCGGGGACTCCTAGCTTAAGAGTGATTCACTTTACTGCTGAGAGCGACTCCGAGCGACGAGAGGACAGAAAGTCCTATCTTAGTGACGAGGTGTAGTTGACCCCGTTTTTAGATGTGATGCTGTCTTCTGAGAAATGGAATTGGTTGTTAAAAGAAACCAAAAAAAAAATAGATGCGCTCCTAATAATCAATGGCGCTACAGTAGGACCAATGATAGAATTTAGACTGGTCTCAGAAATTTTTAAATCATGATGAAACTTAGCAAAATTAAATTAATTGTCACACAGCATCAAAATATTTGAACATAGCTTATTTACATGGTCGTCATTATTTTTGATTTGCTTATTAATATGTTTACCACGCTGGTCGTTTTCATACTGCATCTATTTCATATTAATTAATTTAATATTAATATTAAAATTCAGCATTTTACTTCCACTGTCATCTTGTGAAATGAGGTTTAGTCTGTTAAAAGGAAAATCAAACTGAACAGAGGAGCAGAGCCTGCTGGTGGAGGAGAAGAGTGTTGAAAGGTAGATTTGGTCCTGGGATCACGGTGCGAACAAACAGGCATTCCTGAGCAGATCAATGCGTTGTTCCCTCTGCTTTCAGTACCAGCCTGGAATGTGAGCAGCACTGGTACCTGCTGCAGTCAGAAGCTAGAGAGGGGATAGTGGCACACCAGAGAACTTCTCCACAGATAGCGGAGCATTGTAGATGACCACTTAGGCTATGGGTACTGATATCATCACATAATAATAATTATTATTATTAAAAAACAATGACATCATCATGTACAATCCAACAAATACTTATTCATCTCATTTACATCTTCCTTCTAAGTATACAGTGCTTAGATTATTGTACTGTATCTTGTCTTGAATTTGTCTATACTGTGCTAAAGTTTTAGGCTGGTGTGAAAATATGCCATACACACAGTTTTTGAGGGAACTCAGCTGTTAGGTTGTTCCAAACATCTTGGAGAACTAACCACAGATCTTCTGTGGATGTAGGCTTTCTCGCATCCTTCTGTCTCTTCATGTAATCCCAGACACACTCCGTGATGCTGAGATCAGGGCTCTGTGGGGGCCATACCATCACTTACAGTAATTCTTGTTCTTCTTTATATCACGTCTAAGACTGAGGACCCAGAATTTAGCCAGACACAAGAAAAAGTTAAGAATTGTATTTAGATCCAGGATCAATCGCACCGGTAACCACCAATACGCCGCAGGATTACTAGGGATAGAGAAGAGGATTAGAGGCTGGAGCAATCAGATAACACTGATAAATCAGCAAAGCCACTAAACCTTCTCTGATCTTGTGTGAGAGTGTGGGGACAGGAAATGGTGCTCCGAGGGAGAACGCTGTGACCAGAGAGCCGTATAGAATGTCCGTGCGGGCAGGCAGCTGCTTAATGTCGAATTGCCGACAGATCCAAAAGGCCGAACTGAAACTCCGTGTGAGGCGGGCAGCTTGTTTGATGTCGGATTGCGACAGATCCCCAGAGCTTGGACTTTCAGGTTTAGAAAAGGCGAGACAACAGGCAGGTTCAGACAGAACGATCTGAGGGCTAGGCAAAGGCATAAAATCCGAGGGCAGGAAACAGAGTCGAGAAATCAGGGTAGAGGCGTCTTAATGGGTCAGGCAAGAGGGAAAAAATCGAGAAACAAGGCTTGGTCATGAAAACCGAGGTCAGGCAGGAATAACGCTGGATATCTACTCGCTGTGAGGCTTTCAAAAATCTGGCACCGGTCTGCCTGTCAGAAGCTGTATTTAACTGCAGTTTAACAGGTGTGAGGCATGAAGGTGATTACGCTGCAGCAGCGCAACGGCCAGTGAAGCAGGTGCGTTGATTGCATGCAGAGGAACAGGGCAGAGTGTAAAACAAGCAGGCAGACGGGCCAGAAATCATAACAGTACCCCCCCTTTAAAGTCCGGCTTCCAGATGGACCTCGAGGCTGATCAGGATGGAGGTGGATGAAAATTCCGATGAGGGTCTTGTCCCAGGATGAAACCGTCCGGGAATCCAGGACCGCTCTTCGGGACCGTAGCCCTCCCAATCCACCAGGTAGTGAACACCCACGACCCCGTCGCTAGAACGGAGAATGCGACGGACAGTGTAGGACAGGGTCCCCGGCAGGAACCGGGCGGGAGGAGGGGGCCCGAGGGGGGCCCGAGACGGGACTTCACATAGGGTTGATGCGAGACACATGAAAAAGTAGGGTGAACCCTCATGGACCGAGGTACACTGGAGGCGAACAGCTACGGGGTTTATAACCTTGGATATGGGGAAAGGACCAAAAGCGAGGTGCCAACTTGCGGGATTCCACCCGTAGGGAGGTCATGGAAGACAGCCATACCTTCTGGCCCCACTTGGTAGTCTGGTGCGGGTGTCCGCCCGGGCGATGGACCGTCCGGGACTGCCACCTCCGACATCCTGATTTTTTCAGGATTCTCTAGCCCCCTCCTCCAGACCCGCATGACATCTCAAAGGCGCAGCATGAGCCGAGGGTACTTCAGCCTCTTTTCCTGTACGGTGAAACAACGGTGGCTGAAACCCCCAAACACAAAGGAAAGGGGAAAGGACCAGTAGCACTAGGACGGAAGGGTGTTTAGAGCATGTTCTACCAAGGTAAATATTGTGAGACCAAGTAGTGGGGTCCAGACTCACAGAGAATGCGGAGCTTGGTCTCCACTTCTGGTTAGTCCTTTCGGTTGGCCACGGGACTGCGGATGAAAATCCAGACGACAGACTAATTGGAAATCCCAGCATGGAGCAGAACTCCTTCCAGAAGAGAGAGACAAACTGTGGTCCTCTGTCGCGACACTATGTCAGTGGGCAACCCATTGGAGACGGAACCACGTCTCTGTGCAAGGACCTCCTCCCAACTCTTTAGCCGAAGGCATCTTCTCCAGGGGACCAGATGGACCATCTTGGAGGAACCCTGTCGACAATGGTTAGCAGGGGACGTGAAACCATAGAGGTAGGCAAACCTGCCACAAAATCCATGGCGATGTGTGGTTGGGAGACCAAGGACGGGATGGAATGGGCAAAGGCAGTCAACAACCCCAGCGGGCGGGCGGCGTGAAGACTTAGCCTGACAGCATTGGAACAGGCGCGTGACATAATCCATAACGTCCTTGGTCAAGGAGGACCACCAGAAGAGGGACCGAACCAGCCTCAGTGTCCTGCTGACTCCGGTGACAAACCAGACAAGGAGTTGTGGCAGAACTCCAGTACCTTGGGCACGAAGACGTTCGGGACAAAGCACCGGCCGGAGGGACATGAAAGCCGGAGTAGGAAGATCCTGGCAGCATTCCTGACTTCTTCTTCAAGCTCCAACATGGTCAAGGACAAGCCTGACGGACTCCGGAAGTATGAAACTCATCCTTGCCACTAGTCCACACACTCGGGAGACTTCCTGCATCCTGACAGGGCCAATCTGGGTTTGCCGTTCTTGAATCCGGGTCTGAAAAGACATCGTGAAATTTAAAATCGTCCAAAAATAGAGCCCACCTGCCTGTCAGGTGTTAGGCGTTAGCCGTTCCCAGATACTCCAGGTTTTAGTGGTCTGTCCAGACGAGAAAACGTTCCTGGGCCCCCTCCAGCCAATGCCTCCATTTCCTCTAGGGTCCACACTTGACGGCCAGGAGTTCTCGGTTCCCCACATCATAGTTGCGCTCTGCCTGAGATAAGGTTCTGGAAAAAAAAGCACATGGATGAACACGACCCTCGGGGCTTCTCTGACTCAGGACCGCGCCGATCCCCGTGTTAGAGGCATCAACCTCCACAATAAATTGTCTCTCGGGGTCGGGGGACCGTAGAACAGGAGCCGAAGATCAATACGAGCGGCAAGGTCCTCCAGATCTGAAAGAGATGTGGGATAATCCCTGGTTGCCAACTCGTCCTTAATGTTTTCGTTTAAACCCCTGCATGAAGGCATCCATTAGAGCCTGCTCATTCAGCAACTGTCGGCTGCAAAAGATGGAAATGCGATGATGAAAGAAGTAACAGACCTCTCTCCCTGCCTTAAGACAGCCAAACCCTGGCAGCCTCACGGCTGGGGAGAATGGATCAAACACCCTGATAAGTTCTTGGCGAAGGCAGCGTAGGAAAACACAGGCAAAACTGAGTTATTCTGCCATTCAGCAGTGGCCCCATTGTTTTGGCTTTTCGGATAACAAAGAGATCACATAGGCCACCCTGGAACGCTCTGTAGAAAAGAGGAGGGTTGCAGTTCAAAATGTCATCTCACATTGTGTCAGGAAGGCACGACACTGATCAGAGTCACCTTTAAATAGTTCGGGAGGAGTTAATCTAGGCTCCTTTACTAAAAGCAGGCGGCCAGGCAGACTAGTGAAACTGGCAGGTGAGGAAACTTGGCTAACACCTGGAGACATGGTACGTAGCATGGAAATAATCTCACTCATGCCGGAATCAAGAGGGAAATGGAATTTTCAACACTAGCGCGCCATTGTTGTGCTGGCAATGGGTCCATTTTATGCCAGATTTTTCTATCACGTCTAAGGAATGAGGACCCAGAATTTAGCCAGACACACAAGAAAAAAGTAAGAATTTTATTTAGATCCAGGATCAATCGCACGGTAACCACCCAATACGCCGCCAGGAATTACTAGGATAGAGAAGAGGATTAGAGGCTGGAAGGGCAAAATCAGATAACACTGATAAATCAGCAAAGCCAACTAACCTTCTCTGATCTTGTGTGAGAGTGTGGACAAGGAAATGGCTGCTCCGAGGGAGAACGGGTGATCCAGAGAGCCGTATAGCAATGTCCGTGCATGGCAGGCAGCCTGCTTAAAGTGTCGGATTGCAACTGATCAAAAGAGCCGAACTGAAACTCCGTGTGAGGCGGGCAGCTTGTTTAAAGTCGGATTGCCGACAGATCCAGAGCTTGGACTTTCAGGTAGAAAGGCGAGACAGGCAGGTTCAGACAGAACGATCTGAGGGTTAGGCAAAGGCATAAATCCGAGGGCAGAAACAGAGTCGAGAATCCAGGGCTAGAGGCGTCTTTAATGGGTCAGGCAAGAGGGAAAAAATCCGAGAAACAAGGCTTGGTCATGAAACGAGGTCAGGCAGGAATAACGCTGGATATCTACTCGCTGTGAGGCTTTCAAAAATCTGGCACCGTCTGCCTGTCAGAAGCTGTATTTAACTGCAGTTCAACAGGTGTGAGGCATGAAGGTGATTACGCTGCAGCAGCGCAGCCGGCCAGTGAGGCAGGTGCGTTGATTGCATGCAGAGGAACAGGGCAGAGTGGAACCAAGCAGGCAGACGGGCCAGAATCATAACACTTTATGCTCAATATAGTTCTTAATGACTTTCGCTGTATGTTTTGGTTCGCTCACTTAGCATTTTGTATGTTAATAAAAAGAAACAATCATCATTTATATATTTTAATGCATTCTTTGTTTACAGCATTTTTTCACACCTGCCTAAAACTTTTGCACAGTTTTTCCGATTTTTTACTAATTTATCTTTTAACAGTATTTCACAGTCTGTAAATATTTAAATAATTCTATATGATATTGTTTGTAATTTTGTTCACTTTTCATTCATGGTTATTTATTATTGTTTCTATTATTTATTTATCCTTCAGAATATTACCTTACTAGAGGTGCACCTATAATCTGTCCTACCACTGAAAATATTTAATTTCCCCCTAGGGGGATTATAAAGTTGATCTTATCTCTATATTAATAATTGTATGATTGTTATAGAAGTTTATTTGCTCATTTATTCGACTGTTTAGAGGGTGGATCCCTACACCATCGAATTGGTTGGGTTTTATTAATTTACTGTTGTTCATTGCATGGAGAGGATCTTTCCTTTCTCTCTGTCTTTCCTCCTTCTCTGCTTCAGACACTTCAGAAACAAAGTCTTTGATAAGTTAAGTTTCTAGAAATAGAAACTTAACTTTAAAAAGTAAAGTAAAATTAAAAAGAATACTTTTTCTTCCCTCTCCATGAATGTAATCAAATGAAGGGTTGATTTTTTATTATTCAATGTGAGATTATGCTATTCCTACAAAAGATTAACTTTTTGAAGGTTTTTTCCTATCTTTACTTGGACAAAGTACGTTTGGAGTGATCCATATCACGTTAAGAGTAACACACCTCCAAATGAACTGCCTTGGTCTGTTTATCAGTGAGTCACACAAAGTACCTAAAAATGGGCAAACAACTTATCTCGACAGCCATTAGACAAAGATATCCATTTAGTTACTGAGTTTTCTAATCAACAGCAATACACACAAACCTGCCCACTTATTGTTTCGGGAGTCTATTTTAATGGGGATTGATCAGGCACTTGTTTTTAGTGTAGGGCAGTCTCTATACTGGAAACACACCTGTGGTACTACATTCAAGCCACCAACATGCATTAAAAAAAAAATCCACTCTTGTTATTTCAGAGAGAGATGTTTTTGTTTCTATCCCTAAAGGTTATTGACTCTGAACTCAGATGTTTTATCAGCAGAATCAGCAGGGATCCTGTTTTACAAGACTTGCAGGAAATTGATGTTTTAAAGAAGTGATAAATGGAGGGTCAAAAAGCTGGACAAAAACATTATTAAAAAGATGTTTGCTTGTTTGTGTTCACTGCAGCAGCAGGCGTGATCCTGTGTTTTAAGATTTTGCACAATAATTGTGCCTCTGTGGGTGTAGTTGTTCACCTGCGTTCACCATGTCCTAACTTACTTGCGGGAGGTGTTTACACTTAATGACTCATTTACTATTTTGTGCAGTTGTTGGTATTAAAGTCTTTTATTATCAAAACAAAAACCTATTAATGCAGTTTCAGCTGTTTTTATCCAGGTATGTGTAATGCTTTACAAAAATATTCACATCCCCGGAAATATTACAGATTTTTATCACATTACAACCAGGGCTGAAACTATTCCTCAAATGATTCGAATGCCTTGATTACTAAAATTCTTCAAAGCAAATTATCTATCTCAAGGCTTTGTTAAATTCTGTTTACCTATGCAATGCACTGTGTTCCACTAGGTGGTTATTTGTGTTGCACAACACTCTCACTTCTACTAATGGTAGCCTACGCCGCGGATACTTGGATGCTAAATGCGGTTATCAGCAATGGACGGAGACAGCAAGGGGCAAAAAGAAGTGCAGAGAAAATGACACAAAGTGTCAAAAGTGTGGGATCACTTTAAATGTAGCAGAAAAGATGGCACAGCACAGTGCAAAACTGAATTATCTTTCCATACTAGCAGGTATTGGATGCTGCAGCACCTGAGCAGGAAACATCTGCTGCAGTGGTGGAATCAGCCCCTCACTCCCCCACAACTGATTTGTGTTTAATTTTAACTCGCCCATCAAAAAACACTCCAGAAAGATGTATCGGTGTGGTGTGCTGCTGTCCCTTCTCTAGCTGCTGTTCGCAGCAGGTACCAGTGCTGCTCAAATTCCAGGCTGGTGTGTAAAAGTAGAGGGAACACGCATTGATCTGCTCAGGAATACCTATTTGTTCGCTGCGTGATCCCAGAACTAAATCTACCTTTCAACACTTCTCTTTTCTCCTCCACCAGCAGGTTCCGCTCCTCTAGCCACTTCTTCGCCTTTTTTTCTCAGTTTTGTTTTGGTCCTTTTACCAAACTGAACCTCACTGTACAAGAAGGAGATCACAGTAAAATCATCATGATTAGCACATTATGAATCATTGGCTAATTTCTCTCCATTGATTAGTAGGGGCACATTTGTTTTTAAAGTTGTTTGTTTTTTGGTTTTTTTGCAACAACCAGTCAAAAACTCTTAAAGGGACAGCGCACCCCTAGAAAGGGGTCAAACCAAAACCCCTCCCCTATGATGGGGGAATTTTCCCTCATTCAAAGTCGTAAAGGGCCCAGAGAACTGAATCTCTCAAAGTAGAAGTCCTTGTAAAGGGAATTTTTTTGGTTTAAGTTATCAGCTATCTGAAAAAGCCCTGAAAATTTACAGGCCCAGATGTTGCAAAATTTAGACCCCCTCATAGGGTTTGAGGAAACTGAAAGTAAAGTTTGGAAACCCCACGTAAAAAAAAATTTAAAAGGTAACATTTTATAAAACACATCAGATCTCAAATAAAAAAAAAAAATTCATGTTCCCATAGGGCATATTGATGGGGAAGGGTTTAAGTTTGGAAAAAAAAGGATGCCCCATAATTTGAAAAAAATTTGAAAATTATAAACCCACAAAAGGTTAAAAAAAAAATTTAAAAACTGGGAAAAAAAAACGAGGGGGGCGGGACTCGTAGAATTTGCTGGAATTTCATTGCAGCAACTAAAAAGGTACTCAGTAGTAGCTTTTTTTTCCCCTATGAGAGGGCAGATGGTATCTCCTTCAAAATTCTGACCCCCCGGGATCAGAGTCATGGAGGGAAACCCCAGGTACAACTGGGGCGTCGGATGGAAACCCAAAAAAGATGCCTAGAGATGTTCTATGGAAAAGGTCAGGGGAAACATCGGGCCATTAATGGATAATTCCCCTTCCCCCCTCCGGAAATACCACGCATTAAAGGTTTGGGCACAGGAGGCCCGGGGGTTTTCATGCATCTGTAGGGAAAACCCCAAAACCCACTGCCCCCAGCGAAAGGGGCTAGGTCTAAATATTTCCTCCCAATACCTAATGGAGTGAGGGGCCACGTTTAGCCCCTTTCCCGGTTTGGTTGGGTATGCCCCCAGACCAACATTTACTCTCACCCAAAAAAAGATATGCTGAAAATGTTTCAGGCAGCATTTAAAGTTCACCGCAGCTTTTCCCCAAAAATTTTTTTATTTTTCACATGATATCAGGAACCGGGTCATTTTCACTGTGTTTTAAAGAAAAAGGGGTTCCATTGATGAACCGGGAAATTTTCTGGATCACGGGAAATTTCCAGTAGGCTCCCAAAGGGTGGATGGGAGTGAGCACAGGGCCCCACTAGAGAAAACTGGGTCCTTTTTAGGGCCCCCCTTTTGAAGTGTCTAATGGGTTTGGGAAGAAAACATCCCCAAGGGGCCTCTGGGAGTAATTTTTGTAGATTTTTCCCAGTACTCTTTCCTTTTTTTTCCCCCTTTTTTTTTTTTTTTTTTTCCCCACAAAGATGCAGATCCCCGGTCCCGCGGGGTTTAAAAGCCCTCGGGACACCCCTGCCCAAGCTCTCCTAGAGTAACGGCGGCCCCTGGAATCCCCTCCATAAAATGAACTGTGAGGGGGGGCACAGAAAAACCTTGGGGAAAATGGCGGGTATTGAGTCCCATCCTGGTGGATTTGGGGAATGTTGTGAAAAACCTCTAAAGGGGGCCCAGGTATGGGCCCCGGGCCCCAGTAGTGACACAAACCCTTGAAAAAAATGCCAAACAAACCTAAAAAGGGCCCTTTTAAAAAAAAAAAAAAGGGAAAATTTTTGGCCTCCCCCTTTGAAGAACCATTTTGTTTTGGGTCCTCTTTTTAAATTTCAATTAAATTAAATTTAAATTCAGTTTTTAATTTATATATATATAAATATATATATAGCGCCCAAATTCCCCAAAAAAATGTCGTTTAAAGGGGCACTTCAAAAAAAAACTTTTTGGAAATGACATAGGGTTTTTGGGGAGGTTAGGGGTTTTAAGGGTTTGGGCCCAAATTTTTGAAGGGCTATGTTTTAAGGGTACAAGTAAAAAAAACCCACTGATAAAGTGTGTCCATGTAGAGCCACGATGGGCCTTTGGTTAAAAACAAAAAAACCAAAAGGGATTGGGGGTCATCCCCTTTTGGGCCTGTTTTAAAACCCATTGGAAAAGAGAAGGGGTAAAACAGGTAGGAGAAATGGAGGGTGTGTTTGCACCTCAACCATAACTGAGCCGATTTAGGCTAAACCTGACTCCCCCTTACTCCATCCAACAGGGAGGGAGGAAGGCAGAGGTAAGAGTAATTGGAGAGTGTTGTTTCCTGTTGCATTGTGTGAAAGGTAGGTAAAATTAAAATGGGCTAAGTCAGTTCAATCGAATCATAGATTTCAAGTCAGGGACATGCATTCCAATTAATCCTAACCATTGAACAGTTCAGTCAGATTCAGTTATTTATTCAAATTGGATAAAACGTGTTTCTATCTAAGGAAACCCGGCAGATTACATCCAGTCAGTGACTTGTAGCAGTCACCCCTCCTGGATGAGCATGTAGCGACAGTGGACAGTCACTGGCGTTGACTTTGCAGCAATCCCTCATACTGAGCATGCATGTAGCGACAGTGGAGAGGAAAAACTCCCTTTTAACAGGAAGAAACCTCCAGCAGAACCAGGCTCAGTGTGAGCGGCCATCTGCCACGATCGACTGGGGGTTTGAGAGAACAGAGCAGAGAAGGAAAAAGAACACAGAAGCAGAACACAGAAGCACTGATCCAGGAGTACTTTCTATGGGAAGGAAAAGTAAATGTTAATGGATGTAGCTCCTTTAGTCGTTTCATCTAGGAAGAAAGAACAGATGAACTCTGAGCCAGTTTTCAAGGTTAGAGTAAGAAAGAGAGCACATACAGTTAGTCACAGTAAAAGCTCAGTCAGAAGGAGAGAGACAGGGTTAAACACTGAAAGACAGGGCCAAGTGTATCAGCAGTAGAAGGTGAGCATTAAGTTGTTGCCAGCAGAAGCTTGGATGATGCCCCCCTCCATGAATGTGTCACAGGATAGACACAGAGTCAGGCCAGGTGTAGCTTCCAGGAAGAGAAAAGAGAGAGAACATAAAGTTAAAAGCCAAAATAACAGCAAATAATGCAAAATTGGAGAGTAGTATGATAATGTAGCGAAGAGAGTGAAAGTGGTCATTATGTCCTCCAGCAGCCATAACTACAGAGATAGCTCAGGATAACCTAAGCCGCTCTAACAATAAGCTTTATCAAAAATAAAAGTTTTAAGCCTAGCCTTAAAAGTAGACAGGGTGTCCGCCTCACGGACTAAAACTGGGAGCTGGTTCCACAGGAGAGGAGCCTGATAACTAAAGGATCTGCCTACCATTCTACTTCTAGAGACTCTAGGAACCACCAGTAAACCTGCAATCTGAGAACGAAGTGCTCTGTTAGGAATATATGGAGCAATCAGATCTCTGATGTATGATGGAGCTAGATCATTAAGGGCTTTATATGTGAGGAGGAGAATTTTAAATTCTATTCTGGATTTAACAGGGAGCCAATGAAGGGAAGCTAAAATAGGAAAAATATGATCTCTCTTTTTAGTTTTCGTCAGAACTCTTGCTGCAGCATTTTGAATCAGCTGAAGGCTTTTAACTGCATTTTGTGGACATCCTGATAGTAAAGAATTACAATAGCCCAGCCTTGAAGTAACAAATGCATGGACTAGTTTTTCAGCGTCACTCCTGGATAGGATATTTCTAATTTTGGCAATGTTCCGGAGGTGAAAGAAGGAAATCCTAGAAACCTTAATATGAGATTTAATTGACATGTCCTGGTCAAAAATAACACCAAGGTTTTTTACTTTATTACCGGAGGTCAATTTAATGCCATCCAGGTTAAGTGATTGACTAAGCAGTTTATTTTTTAAAGACTTCGGTCCAAAAACGACAACTTCCGTCTTGTCCGAATTTAGAAGCAGAAAATTTAAAGTCATCCAAGTTTTTATGTCTTCAAGACATGCTTGTAGTCTATCTAACTGGTAGGGCTCATCAGGATTTATGGATAAGTAAAGCTGAGTATCATCAGCGTAACAGTGAAAATTTATCCTATGCTGCCTGATAATTTTACCAATTGGAAGCATATATATCGTAAAGAGAATTGGCCCAACTACTGAACCCTGTGGTACTCCACAATTAACCCTGGAGTTTAAAGATAATTTATCATTTACATGAACAAACTGGAATCTGTCAGACAAATAAGATTTAAACCAGCCTAGCGCTGTTCCCCTGATCCCTACAGCGTATTCCAGCCTTTCTAAGGCTCCATTATCTGAGGCCATAAGAATATCATTAGTGACTTTCACCAGAGCTGTTTCAGTGCTATGATGAGCTCTGAAGCCTGACTGAAACTCTTCAAACAGGTCATTGCTGTGTAAATGCTCACACATTTGATTAGCAACTATTTTCTCAAGAATTTTAGATAAGAATGGAAGATTGGATATCGGTCTGTAATTTTTCAAGTCATCTCGATCAAGTTGCCTCTTTAGTGCACCTGTTAATTTTATTAACACAGCAATCAAAAAACCAAGATCAATGTTCCAGAAGTATACCTCACTTCATATTATACTCTGATTCAAAAGTGTTCCTTTAATTTTTTTTAAATCTTTGCACAAAAAACAGGAGAAGTGTAACTTGGCACTTAACAAGGGTTCAGTTTTTCGGATAACATTATACTTTTTGAA
This sequence comes from Crenichthys baileyi, assembly GCA_036173005.1. Taxonomy (NCBI): domain Eukaryota; kingdom Metazoa; phylum Chordata; class Actinopteri; order Cyprinodontiformes; family Goodeidae; genus Crenichthys; species Crenichthys baileyi. Next base: position 83,733 of record JAHHUM010002353.1, read on the forward strand.
GTTATCTTAAAAAATCCAGAATGCAATTTGCCTATTGCGTTCTGACCATGCATAAAGTGTCACTTGCACTTCTTATGTTGTGGCCATTTTTACTACAGAGGCAGCTACTGTAGCCCTGTATTGATGTTAACTCAACCAGAAAGGGCTGAGCTTTTGACATTTTGATGTCAAAACGTTTAGTTTTAGCTGCAGATGTGTCCTTTGCTACAAATGTTTATGTGTACACCAGACATGCTTGCATTTTAAGCATTCATTTTTTTCTTTTTTTTGAGGAATCATATATTTACTTGCATTCTCTCTTTAATGAATTTCTGTCGCTCATAAAATAAGCTTAGTTAAATAAAAAAAATTTGCAGAATGTGCTAATTTTTCATTCGATTACTCAATTAAATGTCAGAATAACAAAAATCGGAAAAGTGAGGGTATTCAGCTTTCTATACCTTGATAGCCCAAAATATAATCTAATTTCTCTGTAACAAAAAATCTCAATGAAATATGTTGAATTGTGCAGTTAATGTAAAAAGCAAGAAACAATTCATTAGAAATAATTCATTAGTCAAAAAAAATATTCCTTATATGTAGGAAATCAGTTGTTTATTTTGCTTATATTTTGTGAAAGAAGGCGTAGCAATTTTTCAAAGAACAAGCTGCAAGTTTATACTGACCTGAATCTAAAGGATTTTGCCACCAGAAAGACACCACATACCATTATTCTGTTTTCCCTTGTGATCTAAAACTGAACTGACAGGTGATGAAATTGTTCATTCCATGATAGTATTGCATCAGGCAAGGGAATAATATGTCAGTCAGTACAAATCACATTTCCTTTTTCTGAAATATTTGAAATAAACTAAAAAATTATGACCAAACCCAGGGGTTAAATCCAGGATTTGTCATGTTTATGGTCTATTTGGTTTTAGGGTTGCCACAAAGCTCTATACTGATGCCTACTTTTGAAAGAGAAACCATTTAAAGACATTCAAGGACAGAATTATGATTGATCTCATGTGACAGTAGGAACTGATTTGAGCTGACAACCTTCTGCTCTGAAAGTGACAGCATGTAGCAGGCAGCTGATAACATTAAAACCACTCTATTGGTACATTAATCTGTACCAGTATGAAAAATAGGAATGGTGGAGATGGAGAAAAAATATGAGAAGTTAATAAATACACATGAATCGTTTTCCTTTCGATAAGTCTATTAAAAGGACAGTGATTGAAATGTTGCTGTATTAAAAACTATGCAGTTAAGAATCTGGATTTGATGATGTTTGATTTATTAGATGAATTATATTCTCTGTGCAAGCCGATCAGACTAGCTTGTCTTATAGAACTATAATGTGATTTTAGTTTCTCGGTATTCTGCTAGAACCACAGGGTAGTTTGAGGCTTGAAGTAGCAAAGTTTTTTGACATTATCTCCAATTCTGAACAGTATGATAGGACCTTAAATTGCTTGCGGACCTATGACATGAATCTAAGCGTGAGGAAAAAATATTTAGTGAAACATCAAGTCGTATGTATGCTTTTCATTTTTCTATAAAACTTCACTTTATGTTAAGATCAGTGCGGGGGAAATTCACGGTTTTCTGCTTTGTCACGGCTTTTCTGTGAAATCAAAGTCTTGTTTTATTGTTTTTGTCACATTAAACTGACCATCAAGGAATAAAATTTTAGTGTAACTAATTGGTCAGATAATTATTCGCCAAATTATTTATAGTAAGGGATATGATAAGTTTTACGTTCCTTTTAAGCCATCCAATATCCCTGCATGTGTGTGAAGGATCTGTATTGCATAGTGTGAAACTAACTGATGTTTTATTGGGTCACTGCTGTGATTATTTTATTTGCAGTTGTGTTGTCTAAGTAGCCGTGGTGTATGCGTGCGGTTTACATGACATGTAAGAGCTGTGCTGGTAATGTGGAAGAATATTTCTATATTAATAATTCTGTGAAGGACTGGTTGAGTGTATGTGGTGGTGGAATTGTAAATTCTACAGTGTTGAATATGTGGGAAGGTGGAGAATTATTTTACTTATTTCACTTCACTCATCCAACTTGTGACACCAGCACCAACAACAAAGCGACGTTGGCGTGACTGGTGTCTGAAATTAGCAAATGAAAGTTTGTAAAGGGGCGGTTTATGTTTGTCTTTGATTGATGTTCGGACCTGGGAAAACCAGACTTTTACTTGAATTTCCAGCCACTAGATGGCACTAGTTTGCAATGAGACACTTTTTTGACCATAGACTTCAGTAGGCTGCCATCTTGTTTTTCTGTGAGCAAATTGTGGAACTGAGCAGCCAGAGATTCGTCATCCATCATCTTTGAGTAATACGTTATAGAAGCATTGTCTGTAAGTACTCTGTTTATGGGTATTCCTTTTTGGGTTAATGTTTATATTTGTGTGGATATTACACCTGGTTTATTTCATGCTCAGTCCATTGCTTACCATGGGATTTGCTTTGCTAAGAGTTTGCAAACTATATTGGTAGCCACATGTGCTACATGGGTAAAGGAGTATAACATGCTGAGATGTGTCGTTAATATGTACTTAATGTGGTTTATCGGAGTAATTGTTTATTTATTTTATATAATTTTTTTATTTTAGTTTACTTTACTTATTTAGTTACTTTATTCTTAATTGTCAATCAGTGGTGGACAATAAAGCCATCTGACATTGAACACAGTCTGCGGAAGTAATTATCTGTCTGTCTAGTTGAGGAAAAAGTGGATTTTTTGACGAGGGCAGAACAAAACCAATCAGGAAGGGCTCTATATTAATGTGCTAACAGGTCATGCTGACAACAGCACTCTTCAGTGTGGATGCTAGTACTGAGGGAAGAAAACTCAAAGTTTTCAGTACCAGTTAGGTATTTAAAAATGATATGTGAGGAAGCACATTTATGTAAGTCTCTGTTTAAAGGGAAGCAAATTTCTTAAGACATACCAAGACTTCAGTTTTAGAACTGCTAGATGCCACTATCCTAGCTAATCCCTAAAATATGTCTGTTATCAATTTGTGTTTGCTTTAAATTAAATTTAACTTTAGGTTGCACATAAAAGCAGGTAAGTAAAGCATCTGTTTTACAGCAACTTCTTACTCAAACATGGGGCTTGACAACGGGATTGCCAAAAATATTTCATCAGTGAATTTCTAGCTACTACACAATTTAAAACATTACCTTTTTTACTAAAATAATATTTATGTTTTTTTTTCTCTCATTATTAGCTCTGTGTAGGGGGTTAATTATTGTACTCCAGATCAATTGTGCAAATTTACAAACAAGCAAAGGAGGCGTTAATGAATGCAGTAAGTGGACCCAGGTTTTCCAACAATGGATATTTGTGTGTTCATGTAAAACAAGTGGAGCTGGAACCAGAGAACCAGCCATGATTAGGTAGCAAGCTGAAAAAAGCCAATGAATGCACTAATTAATAGGCTTATTAAAATCCCAACCATATCATTAAATCATGAATGGATCTGACATTTCTTCTTGCATATTTCATTTCATTTAATGTGCCAACAGTGCCTTCTGTTATTAAGAAATTTGATTTTTTGTCTTAATTTTTAGGATTCAATTCTGAGCATATAAATTGCACTTTACACTGCACAAGGTAGTGCAAAGTGCATTTAGTGCTGCTAAAATATTACAATAAACATACTTAGGTTAAACTATGAATTTCAAGAGCCTTTTAGAACATTTTGTTTAATTGATGGATATGAAAATGAACTCAAAAACCCAATATGAGGGAGTTTGATGAGTATAATACACTGTATGCTTGTGCTCCAATTTGTTGTGGATGAATAGAGAGCTAATCTTTCAGTCTTTCAGTTCAGACGTTGGCTACAAAATGAAAAAAAAGTGATTGTTTAATTAACTTTAAAGTTGAAAGTCTCTCTTTGTGTAAATAAGTTATATGTTATAGTTGGTTGCCGACCAGATGCTGCTAGGGTGTGTTGTTTATCAAAAATATGATTACGTTCAGTATCATACTGTCATCACTCCCCATGGAAACCCAATGCACTCCTAATATGCACTGGATCACCCCAAACACCCTCCAAAGACCATTAATAATCTGGCAGATTTTTTTAAACAGTAGTGTCGAACCTGAAATTACCTCACTAAGCCACCAATCTAACTTTAAAAGAGACTGAAAAATAGGAAGCGAAGTTGCCTGTCTGATATTTAAAGGCAGTGTATTCCAAAGTTTGGGAGCTATGACAGAAAAGGCTCGATCTCCTCTGAATTTCTGCCTAGTTTTTGGGACAACAAAAGCAGCTGGTCAGCTGATATAAGCGACTGCGAAGGAAGATAAGGCTGGAGTAGATCCAAGAGGTGCAGAGGAGCAAGACCATTCAAGCTAACAATAAAATAAAAAGATTAATTCTGTAATGCACAGGGAGCCAATGAAGAGAGGCCAGGAAAGGTTAGATGTGTTCATATCTCAGCATGCCAGTAAGAAGACGGGCAGCAAGCTCAAGACGTGATAGAGATGCATAAGTGACACCAGCATAATGTGCCTTACAGTAGCTAAGAGGAGTTGAGATAAAAGCAGGTATCATTTTTTCCAGGTCGTTCCTGGACAAAACTGGCTTGAGCTTTGCTACTTGCCTTAACTGACAAAAAACTTTTGCAAAACAGATCCGATTTGTTTATAAAATTTAAAATCTGAGTCCATAATTATTCCCCGATTTGTTACATGCTGTAAGGATTATGAATATTGATTAATTAATATTTATCAAAAATTATAATAAAAAATCATAATTCATGAAAATAATTTCTTAACCAAAATCATTACTTACACATAGAAATCAGAGATGTCATCTGGATAAATCACTCTTGCATGAAATAAACACAAACGCTTCTGTTAATTATATATATGAAGATTTATTGAAGCCATATAGCCCTGATATACCACCATTCTGGTCCACAAAACCTTTGCCTAACTAACAAGCACTATTCTACACAAAGGGACAAAAATGACTACCTAACAATAATAATAATAAAAAATATATGCGCATTGAGTGTCTATGAAGATCAAACCAGCAGTTTTATGGACAAAATGTGCACTTTGGGTTAACTTGGAAAGAGAAGCCCTCCTGGTGTGTTGATGTATCGATTGCAGCGATCAGCTGGTAGACGGTGAGCTGTGCTCTTAGCCACTAACAGTAGATTGCCCTGAATCTCGAACAAAGAGTCATAAAACTCTGAGGCGGGAACTCAGTGGAAAATTTGCAGAAATAAAACTGGAACAAAGGAGTGGTCAGGTGAGGCCCAGGAGAACCGTTTAGTCGACTGAATCAACAAGGAGGAAACTCATCTCCTTGGAAATAAAACCTCTGTGGGTTTTTCACCAGCGCCGGGTGTCGGCGTGGTCTTCGATCAGTATATGAATCTTCTGACCTTCTTGTATCAGACAGATTTCCAGCTTTCAAGCTCTTCCGGGAATGGCCGTGTGGAGGAAAAATTCTCCTGTGAGCTTCTGTCTCTCTAGATATGCGCCTCCATTGCGTCGTCCCGTGAGACACACTGGAAATGGCAGCAAAAGATCATTTTCCGTGGGTTTTATAATCCCGGGTGACGTCAGAGCTGTGATGTCTGTTGAGCTGCGCATGCTGAATTGTGCAACCAAAATGAATGACTCCAACAATGCTGTCTAAGATATGAATTAGGGGAACCAAATTTAATAGTAATAATCTAACAAGGTTTGGATAAGGCATTGATTTTCAGGTGTTAGAGATAGGTATATCTGGCAGTTGTCTGCATAGCAATTAAAAAAGAGGCCATGTTTTCTAAATATAGACCCCAAGTAGGTTTAAAGAAAACAGAAGAGGACCTGGAATGGAGCTCTGAGGAACCCCATAAGAAAGAGGGGCAGAGACAGACAGATAATTTTCATTACTAACACTGAACCTGCTCTCACTCAAATGGGAATGAAACCAATCAGGTGCTGCACCTTTAATATCAACCCAATGCTCCAAACAAGAGATAAGAATAGTGTGGTACACAGTATCGAACGCTGACGTAAGATCTAAAAGCACAAGAATAACAGAGCTGCCAGAGTCGTTTGCTAAAGGAATATCATTAAAAACCCTTACCGGCGCTGTTTCAATGCAATGTAAATGTTTAAAACCAGCCTGGAAAATCTCCCCAATGCCATTAGTGCACATAAAATCATTCAGTGGGGTAAAAACTGTTTTGCTTGATATTTTGAAATGGTCTAAAATTTGAGCAGACTGATGGGTCAAGGCTAGTTTTTTTTTTTATTCAAGGATTGACAATTGCATGTTTGAAAACATCAAGGACCACACTGGAAGTCATGCTGCTATTTGTAATAGCAAGAACTGATAGTTCAATCGAAAGAAACTCCTCTTAAAAAAAAAGATGGAGGGATAGCATCAGCAGGAGAACCTGAAGGTTTAATTTTATGAACCACCTCTTTTAGAATTGTAAATGAAACAGGCTCAAACTGATTGAAGACAGTCGAACCGTAACTAAAAACTGACAGGTCATGAGTAGGTGGTAATATCGCTGGTGGACTCAACACTGTCAACAAAGAAGCAAAGGAAATCATTACAAATGTCAGTAAATGCTGTCAGGATTGTAGACTGGGGCCATTTAGAATACAGTTTATAGTCTTACAAAGAGCACTAGGATTATGACAATTTGCAGCAATTATTTGAGAAAAATATAAATTTTTCTCATTTTTTAGTGTATTGATAACATTTCCAACAGTCTTTTACCATTTCAAAAGGAAACAAAAATGGTTCTTTAGTACAATAATAATCTATAAGCTTTTGTTTATTTAGACTAATTAATCCTTGGTGTGTACGTCATATATGACAGAGAGCTCGGCGTACTCACAACTCAGCTTTGGTGTGTCCAAATTAGGTCACAATGAAATGGTTCTATTTCTAAGTTTTTTTTAGCTATATTTAATGTGGCTTTGTCTTCAGTAGTTCATTTTCAGTAAATATTCCAGTGGCAAAGGTGCAACCAACAAATGGCCTTTCTTTCATCCTATGACTTTTGATGTCTGTATCAACACAAACATCTTACCGGCGAATCCGTATAGCCATATTTCTTATCCCTTTTGGAACCAACATCATCCATCCACATGTTTAAATTTTTTGACACAGAAATGCTGTCTGCATTTTATAAAATGTGTGTGTTGTTCCATAGCAGATCAATAAGTGAGCCTTAAAACTAGAATTTTCAGGACCTCAAAGAAGCATATTGGAGCCATTAGTTTTGATCTAGGTCCCATCAGCTGCTTGCAGACATATGTTCATTTTGCAGAGCAAGTAAAAGTTGGTGCAATTATCTTTGATTTAGTCTTATACATTAGTTACCCTCTGAGGTCAATGAAAAAAATGCCTTATATGTGAAATTATATTAAGGAGCTGTAGGAATTTAAGTTAGAATAATCTAGTTTAAAGAAAACTTATAGCTTGAAATTGATTTTAGCTGATAAAATTAACCTGATTTATAAAAATGTGTTTTTCATCATATTCAACTAGCCACTAGTTGAATAATCTATATCCAATTAACGGTAAAGCAAAAGAATGTGTGGTCCTCGCGGCCTCTTATTACTTCACTGACCCATGTCTTTACATGCTAAATCCCATTGATATGTACAAGGAAGCATTGATTACATTTTGTCTTTCCATCTATTCCGCCGAGTACATGAGCCGTTAATGTTTAAATCAAAATCAATACATAACTTAATCATTCAAACTCGTCTCTAATTTGTTTGTCACAATCGATTGCCTTGGGCTGAGTGTGCTGTCTGGCCCCTCTCCCCGTCAATTAAGGCGCTTGATGTGAGCACAACTAAAGCTGCCACAGAGGATGGTGGTGGTAGAGGGGAGGATTTTATGGCTGGCCCTGCTGACAATATGATCTATCAAATGTTATGACCTTGGGGATATTAAGTACTAACTAATATGGAAAAATTCACATTCAAAATGAAACGACGGGAATCATTTCTCATTCTACACGAGCATGTCTTGGAGAATATAATTAGCTGTTATAACCCTAACCCTTTTAACAGGTGCATTTATGTCATCACGGCAGTTACAACATTGTCGCAAATGAATCGCAGACACTGCTATAAATTCTACCACATAGTACATGCTGTCCTTATTCCTTAATAACAAAGTGCCCAAATGAAATAGTAGCAGAAAGAATTGGAGTAGAGATGCACCCATCACAATTTGGTGTCCAGATTGTCCATCTTTTAAGCTACGACCTGCTGATACAGAAACAATTTCTCTTTAGGACCTATAATATAGAAAGATACTAGAACAGCGTTAAAAATTTGTTTTTCTTGCCTTCCTGCCCTGAGCAATTATTAATTATTTATAATATTAAGTGCAAATGCAGTATACCACTGTTTATGAAAAAGCAGTTGCTATAAAACAGGCTTTTTAATGTTATTTTATGCTAGAGACAAAATTATGGTGTATTCAAAACAGTTTTTTGTATCTTACATTGCATTAAGCACAGTTAGGGGGCCTAGCCTTATTAAACAGCAGTCTCCATGTGTATGTCCTAGATAATGTAAGTGCTTATCTAAGGCTCTCCAAAAGGATCCAGAGAGGGGCTTTCCAATCTTCTTGTTATCTGCTGAAAGCCCTGATCTCTCTCACAGCATGAATGAACAACATCTTTTTACATTTTTGTGCTTCCTCTGACTTAATATTTAAACACCATGAAACACATTTGAAAGCAGAAATGTAGATTTACAGTATAAAAAGTCAAATTACCTTTTTATTCTCACTGACATTAAATCAAACTAAACCTTTCCTGTTTTAGGTATGTTAGGATTACCAACATTATTTCTATAATGTAATTACCAGACTGATGAGCGAAATATTTTTTTCAGCATTCTACAAAGTCAAAAGTTTACAAGCACTAGGAATACCAATCTTCTAACGAGTTGAGAAAACCCAAATGACAATGTCTAGGCTTTATAAGCTTTCAATGGGTTAATCCATACCATCTGAGGTAAATGGAGACACACATGTGGATACATTTTAAACAACACCTCAAACACACTGCTTCCTTGTGTGGCATCATAGAAAAATCAAAGGACAACAGGCAAAATATCACAAAGAGAACTGTGGACCTCCCCAAGTCTAATCCATCATTGGGTACAATTTCCAGATTCCTGAAGGTGCAACATTTATATGTTCAATTATATGTGAGTATAACGGGCATGGGAATGTCTGGCCATAATACTGTTCAGATAGAAAACCATTTCTGTGTCCCAGAGATGAACGTGTTTTCTTGTGAAATGTGCAAATCAACAGTAAAAGACACTGTGAAAGATGCTGACTAAGAGGAAGACTATTAACATAAAAAAGCCAGACTACAATTCATAAATGCACTCAGTTACAAAGACCTAAAAGGCCATATAAAATTGATGTGTTTGGCCATAATCAGTAACAGTGTTACATTTAGAGGAAAAATAAGGAAGCTAGCAAGCCTGAGAGCACCATCCGAGCTGTTAAGGAAAGGGGTGGTAGCATCATGCTGTGTGGGTGTTTTGCTGCAGGAGGGAATGGTGCACATTACGAAATAGATAGCAAAATAAGAAAAGAATGTGTTGACATTTTGAAGCAAAATCGAAAAACAACACCATGGAAGTTCAAGCTTTGATGCGAATGGGTCTTTCAGATGATCCCAAACCATACAACAAAATTAGTTACAAAGTGGCGTAGGCACAGCAGTCTTCTGAAGCATCTATCACAAAGCCCTGATCTCAAACAAACAAATTCAGATCTGAAAAAGTGTCTGTGAGTAAGTTGGCCTACAAATTTGACTCCGTTAGTTTTCTGAGGAGGAATGGGCCAAAATTCAAGCAAACTATTATGAAAAGCTTGTGTGGGAAATCCCTAAATGTTTGAGCCAAGTCATACAGCTTAAAAGTGAATTCTACCAAATAATCAGGAAACTTCCAGCTAGTCAGTCACCGATCAGAGTTGATCAAGCTGAAAATCGTCTAATTCTGGTCACCAGTCGATTTCGCGGGTCTTTTTAATAGGTGTCAAAATGCATTCAAGTTAATATGTTTACTGTCACTTTGAAAATTATTAAAAAAACTGAATCTAAGTGACCATGTCTTTTATATGTAATAAAGCTCACCCTTTACTGAAAAACCTCTTTATTCCATTGTTCAGAATAAGCCTTAAACCATTCATTTCCTGTCTTTTAAGCAACAGAAGTCAAATAACTCTGAGCAACAGCATCCTGACAGTAGATGATTTCTTTTAGAACAGATCCCCATGTCAAATTACATTTTGACTGCACAGATCCTTTCATCTGTGAAGCTCCCGCATGAAACTCCTGTGTCAGCAGTGGTGAAGCAGTGAGAACCTCAGGCAGTAATTACAGGTCCTATAAAGTGATGCCATGAAACAGATTTTTTTCCTCATCTGATCCATAGCTCCACTGTCGATACGGCACTGGATTCTCTCTTGTTGTACAACACCAACACCAGAGAAGGCCTTGATCCAGTCCGACTTAATTTCAGGGTCTTTTATTAGTCCCTCTGAAACAAATTAAATGTAAACCCGCCTACATTGTACAGCTTTACAGGTGTCAAGCTTTCTATTTTTAAAGCAGAGAAAAATCAGGAATGGTTCTCTCACAATACAGCAACAGGGGAAGCATGGTCAAAGAATTGGTCCAGGTTCTGTTTACATGGGGTCCACTGTTTGACAGGTTCAAAAATATGGCAGGCAGAGAGGAATCAAAAGTCAGTCAAGGGTCAAAAACCTTAAAATCAGAGTCCGTAAGAAATAAATGCTGGACGTCATCTGCAAGAAGCTTCAGATGGCACATGTGATGTAAGGGTTTTTTATCCTGGAGATCACAGCTGGAGATAATTATACAGGCACAGGGGAGCTTGGATAAGTGATTGAGTAGCCACGAGTATGAGTGCAGTGAGATATGGAAAACCATAGAATGGTCAAGGCATGTCAAGGCATGAACATGAAAACAGTCCTGAAACATGCATTGTGACAAGGTATCAGTCTTAATCGCCACAATCTAATATCAGAATCGGACAGTAATAATCCTGACAAGCAAAGTTTCTATTTGAAGAACCTGAGAGTTATGGGATATAGGACCCACTGAACTCTGACCACTCACTCCCCATCTTTATTTACCCTCCACCAGATTCAAAGGCATGCAAAGGTCTCTCTGTCTACTGGGTGGAAGTTATTTGCTTGAAATGTGGTCATAAATCCAGCCAACTGCTGGAGCTTTACGAGGAATGTAGGATTTAACGGCAAAGTCAGGAGGGATCTGTCTTTTATCTAAACTTCAGCACGTTGCACACTGTGATGAGGCAGACTGTTGGAAATCACTGCAGATTTAAGAGCAATAAAGGCATTATCATCAGAGGAAAGGCAGGAATAAAGCCATCACTGAGTGTAGCAGTTGCTGATTTTCTCAACACACAGATCGTAACCCTGTGGTGCACAGGTTAGGGTGAACATTTTATCCTGGGCTGAAGAAATGCAGTTGAATGTACAGTGCTTATGATAATGATAGGTATGTATCAAAACACTAATACACATTCAAAGTTGACATTTTGTTTGCTCTTTTATTCCACATTTTATGATCCTTTACTGTTTTATTTCCAATACAACACATACTAATTTTTTTCAAATAATAATTTTAACATTTATCAGTTATCTAAAAAGTGTGCAGCTTTGCTTTCCTTACCTTTATCTATGTTTGTCCTCATCTCTCTTTTTGTATTTAAATACATACTTACCAAGATCAGTCATGTACATCCAAGGGGTGTATTTCCCCTCTGATATCCAAGCCGGGTCAAAACCTGTCACCAGGTTGATTTTTGCTGTTTGTGAGGGACGGGGCCTGAAGCACTTAGGCTTCTTTTCCGTAGTTTGATACAGAATAAGAGAGCTATGGCTGCTATCCTTACAACTCTGGGAATGTTTTAAAAAAACGCAGATATTTTAACGTGTCTAAAATGGTTACAACGATCCAGTTGGGTCTGCTGTAATTCCCAGATCCAGGTTCAGGCGTCAGAGGTAAATAAACATCCCCACCTGTTGCAAATTTACTGTCATCCACTTCAGTTCACATTCAGAGTTTGGGTCGTTTTTGTTCAAGCTTTTTTGACCATTAGTGCTTAGTAGCTCTACATTAAATATAATTTGTTTGTTTTTCTGTGGTATTTTTACCAAAGTGTTGGAACCATGGTTTTAGGGTTTAAGGTTATTATGCTTCTCTAGTATACTATTTTTTTACATGTAGAATGTAGTGTATATCACCCCACAGAATAGTAAAACAAAAAGTATATCCATATTTTAAAGGTTAGCAAAAAAATAGTTATTTATTAGACAGAGGAGTGTTGGTAACAGATTTCTTATGCAAGGTTTCGATTGAGTCAATTTTATGATTCAGAGATGGACCTAAGAAAAACTCTTTGCTCACAAGGTGACACCTATAACACCTTGTCTTTTAGTTGCAGCCAAATCATCTCAGAAGCTGCCACGGAGGTGTGTATTGCCGGCACGTTTGCAGATAAAAGATCGTGTTACTCTTTTAACGTCTAACTCCCTCTCCCCTAAGCCATCTGCATTCTGAGAGTGATAGAGAGAGATGGCAAGTGAAGTCTGGAGTGAGCCAGCGATGGGAATGAGCAGTGGCCTTCGTCTTTGAGTGTAATCGATTCCAAGTGAAGGGAAATGAGAAGGATCTGACCACCCTTGAATTGGCTGGAATTACTCTGACACAGAATCATAATAGGTGAGAGAGTGTGTTTGTGAGACACATTGATTGGTTGTCAGTGGAGCTCGTTTAAGCATTTATATTCCAGTTTTAAGTACAAATTTAGTATATATTCTGAATATATTCTGATATTTTTAGATGTTTATCTGTTTGGCATTCAATGAAAAGTTCATCAATCTACATTCATGTTGAAAAGGTTTCACAGTGACACGTGTTTTGTGACCTCTATATGGTATTTTATAGTTGTCCTATGGCACCGGTTTTAAATCCTAGGTACAACCTCGATAGCATTTTAAAGTCCTCTGTTTGAATGTTTGTATATGAATTTTACAATACAAACTACGTCCCACATCCAGACGGTTCCTATGAGGCTTTCAATTAGGCTTGAATAAAGTTTTATCTCTGTTTATTAACAAGCTCTAACGTCTTGCTGTCCCTCCACTGTGCAGTACCATTCTAGCCCCCCGTCTCTTTTGCTAACTGCTACCGTTTCCTGCTGGGCGGCGCAAAGTTGTGATGAAGGCGATGGAAAGTGACGTCAAAGTCATCTCTAACCCGCCTTGGTCGTTCCCACTGGAGTCACATTCCAAATGATCAGATACGAGTCGAATTCAGGACCACAAATGAATGCGGCTTAAATGTGACTTGAAAAAGTCAGATACGGGCCAGATCTGAGTGTTCCCACTTGCTTTAAACAGCCTGGCCTGATCATTTCACCCCAAAAAAATCTGATTTAGGCCACATTTGCCTGCAGTGTAAATGGGGCCTTACATTTAGTAGCTGCAGTGAAAACTGTTTGCCCTGTCTGCCAATTCTTCACCTTCTGAATATGTTTGGTAACATAGTATAGCCAGAACACTCCTAGAATTGTTACCTGGTACGTTCCTTTCCAGAACCTACCAGGTACTGTCTCGGAAATTCGAGGTTACTTTCATGGAATATTTGCTTATTTACTTCCATGGGATTTTACTGGATACTTTGCAGAACTTAGAGGTTATTTTCCAAAACTTACCAGGTATTTTTCCTGGAGCCTACCAGATGCTTTCCATAACATTCCATGAAAGGTGCATGGAAGAACATGGGAGTTCTGCAGTTCCAGAAGGTACCAGGAAAAAAGTTTTCTGGTAAAGTATTCAGAAAGTACCTGGTCAGGTCTAAAAAAGAAACCTTTAAGTTCTCAAAATGCAACTTTAATGTTCTGGTTAGTGGTTAAATATTAAGTCAATTTTTAAGAAGTAAAGTTGGCTGTACTGAACAACTTCCAAACTATGGAAAAAAATAAACTGTCTCTGTAATTAATATAAGTTGAGTTGAATATTTTTGAAATATTGGAATGATTACTGTTTTAAACATCTTCAGCTAAGAAGTTACACAAACATTTAAAACATTTCAGCAAATAAATACAAAGTACAAAGATTACATGTAAAATCATGACAGAGATTCTTGTTCCAAGTATTTAAATTCCTCATTTTGTCATAATTTCTTATTTATTGGCTGTTGATAGATTTCCACTGAAGAGGGACCAGTACTGTGGAAAATAACCTCTGGAGATCTTTTGCTGCTGGATGATTTCAGCGTTATCAGCAGTGAAAAGAAGCTGTGAGTGCCTGCTAAGATTAACTGCCATCTTCACTGGAGAGGGCAACGCAATTGAATTGGGCCTCCCTGGGTATCGAATTACTAACTGTAAGTGAGGGGGTTACAATATTAAAGCACATTCTTGGGTTTTTCATTGGTAATATTGAGCAGAAAACTAACAGAATGTAACAAGTATGAATCTGGACTGATTCTAGTACCTCCCTAACACATCTAATACTTAGAGAGCTCAGTTTAAGAAATTATTGGAGCTAAATTACTGCCTCGCCTGACCGGGCAAGTGAAGAGGCTGAGATTTAGCAAGAGAAGACAGAGGTGGGATGGAAAGGGGAACCATGGTGTCTTCCCTGGAAATGGAGGTCATAGATCTGTTTGTTTGGGGATTAGGCTGGAATTAGGCCTCTAATTCCTTCTTCTTGTGTGCATAATTGAAAAGTGGGTCTGCTCATCGAGGCGAGATGACGGTTATGCAGCCTGAGCTGCTCGCAGTACTAGATTTTTTAGGCTGTGAGGCTCAGGGGCAGACGGAACACGAGGAACGTATGACAATGAGTTTCAGTCAAACTCCAGTGAAATTCTGCTCAGCTGCCTTAACATTCTATCTACATCTGTAAGGAATGAGATTTGACTGCAGGAAAAAAGAGATGTGCTGGTGTGTTTAACAAGCTTTTCGATCCCTAATGTAAACCCCTTGCAACAATATGTATACCTGCGTATGCGTGTACTGAAATCCACAAATTTTGCTGCGACTTATTAAAATTATATGTGATACACTAATACAAAGTTGTGTGTTTTTGTAAAGTGGAATCAGGCACTTGGCACCAGGACACACTAGGCAGGAGGTCGATAATACATTTTGTTGTCATGTCTTAGGACCTTCAGCCACATGTTTTGGACACTCGGGTGAAGAGAGGGGATGAGCTGTCCACTGATCACCACCTGGTGGTGAGTTGGATCAGCTGGAAGAGGCGTAACCTTCACAGACCTGGCAGGCACAAGCGTATAGGTAGGGTCTGCTGGGAACGTCTGACGGAGCCCTCAGCCAGGGATGTATTCAACTCCCACCTCTGGGAGAGCTTTGACCAGATTCCGGGAGAGGTTGGAGACATAGAGTCCAAGTGGACTAGGTTCTCCACCTCTATTGTCGATGCTGCCGCTCATAGCTGTGGCCGTAAGGTGTGCGGTGCCTGTCGTGGCGGCAATCTCCGCCTTTCCTGGTGGAAGCAGAGACTGGGGACTCGGACTTGGACTCTTTCATCACCCAGGCTGAAGTCCCCGAGGTGATAAAAAGCTCCACAGCTGTGTGAAAGATCAACCTCCGCCCCAGTCTCAAGTCATTTACAGCCCCTTACAGGTGTCTTCTGGGATTTATCTGTGTTTAACTTCTTTCAGCTTTTAATCAACTCTGGAGCATTGCTGTCTGTGCCAAAGTAAAACATCTCTATAGCATGATACTGCCATCACCATGTTTCACAATGGGCATGGTGTGTTCATGCTGGTATGCAGTGTTAGCTTTCTGCCACACATAGCGTTTTGCAAGCAGGCCAGAAAGTGCAGCAAGAAAGTCCTGGGTCGGGGGTCTTTCTGCATGGGGTTTGCATGTTCTCCCCGTGCATGCGTGGGTTCTTTCCAGGTACTCCGGCTTCCTCCCACAGTCCAGACACATGACTGTTAGGTTAATTGGTCTCTCTAAATTGCCCTTAGGTGTGCATGGTTGTTGCCCTGCGATGGGCTGTCGACCTGTCCAGGGTGTACCCCGTCTCTTGCCCGTAGACTGCTGGAGATAGGCACCAGCTCCCTGTATTGGAGAAGGTATAGAAAATGGATGGATGGATTAAAACTTTCTTTCTGAACTGAACTGAGTTTTTGGTCTTTATGGTGCGCTTGTTCTCTAATGTTTACTAACAAACCTCAGAGGCCTTCGCAGAATGGCTAGATGTATACTGTATAATGTAGAGCTACTGTAGAGCTACTGTATATGCCTATGTGTATACTATGTATACACATAGGCAGACTCTGTTTTCTAATTTGGTGACATTTGACTTTTATTTAGAATGATTCTAGGCCTAAACTTCTTCCCATTCAACCTTATGTGCTGGTTTGTGTGAGTCTATGACAAAAATCCCAGTAAATTATTAAGTTTGTGGTTGTAAAGGAACAAATTTCAGAAAAGTTAAAAGGAATATGAATATTTTTGCAAGTTACTGTATTTTAGCTGGGTTTCAGTCATTACCGTCTGTGCCTTACTCTGATTTATTTTATTTTTTTCAAATTTCTATGCTGCTATACCACTCTGGTGTATTCTAGGAGTTGCTATAAAATCTTTGTATGGTTATAAAATGCATCACCCCCTTTGTAACTGTCTTCTCTGTACAACTTCTAGGCTCCAAGTACATCAGAGATGTTCAGTGTTCTTTCTTGGTTGTGTTTTATATCCTTCAGCTCTTCAAATGTGCCTGGCACTGAATGATGACATCACAGGATGGATGATGAAGCAGCCAGAGATGGATTAGTATATATCACATCAGATAGAGACATAGAGCTTCATAAGACTTGAACAGAATGGGTATAGTGCTGTGAAAAAGTACCCAACAGATTTTTTTCTGTTTTTCAAAGGTTTGTCAGACATATGTTTCAGATCTTCAAATGGATTTTAATGTGAAACAAAGATAACCTGATTAAATACAAAATGCAGTTTTCAAATGATGATTTCATATATTAAGGAAAAAAGTTATGCAGAACAATTTGGGTGTATTTGAATAAATCACGATTAATCCTGATTAACTACTTCTGAATTAGTTTTTTATTAATAAACCCAGCACACTCAGGTCTGCTTACTGGCTGACCTGTAAGATCAAGAAATCATTTAAATAGAGCCCGTCTGACAACATAAAGTAGGCAAAAGCAACCCATAATAAAGATATGCAGGAACAAATTAGAAACTAAGTGACTGACATCAATTAATCTGGAAATAATCATAGAGTCGGTTCTCAGGAATAAGGACCCCAACAAACCGCAGAGATTATACACAAATGGGGAAAACAAGGAACAGTGAACCAACACAAGATTTAAGGAAAAAGAATATCAAACCGACATTACAACACGCTGGATGTAGTGTGATGGTCGGGGCTTGCTTGCCGCTTCAGGAAATAGAAGACTCGCTGAAATTGACAGGAACCATGAATTTTGCTCTCTACCAGAAAATCCTGAAGAGCCATCAGTTTGTATGCTTAAGCACAACAGCAAGTCCACCATCATTATGGAGTTGCTTTCCCGATGCTTTGGCATTATCTTTAACAGGACTTTCATGTTGGAAAATCTCCAGTGTGGCTGAAACAAAACAATTTTGCAAAGAAGGGTAGGTAAAAAACCCTCCACAACAATGTAAAGGAACCCTCGCTATTCATCACAAACACATGATGGCAGTTTTTGCCACCAAGGGTGGCACAACTAGTTATTAGGATACGCCAAGGCTGCACTGCATAGCTTTTTTCCCTTAGCAAGTTAGATCATCATTTAAAAACAACTTTTTTTATTTACCCTGGTTAAATTTGTTTAAAATAAAAATTTGCTTGATGATCAGTGTGCAAAGTTGAATGAATCCAGGAATAATTTCCTGCTTTTATTTTAACCCTCAACAAAACATGTACAGTACTTTGATGAGTCTGATCGTGTTGGAGCTGATGGCAGACTGATCAGTCACTTCTCTCTTAGCACAGTCTGATAACAGATATGATTGCACTTTGACTCTGACATCAAAACACCTCTCATCTCTGGAACAGAAACGTTCACTTCTCTCCCGGTTATAAACAAAGTTTTAGCGATGAACGAAAGATTTATTCTCCACTGATTTTCTTTGTTTTAATACCTCGAAATTTGGACTGTAACAGTAGCTTTAAAAAGACATACAAATATGTCTGTTTGAATAATTGATTATCTCCTCTCCTAAAAGCATTTATTTCCATGCTACACAGTAGCAGTAAGTTGCTCTTAGAGGACTCTGTTATGAGTGAACTATATGAATATTAAGTAGACAACCAATGAAAAAGAAAATTTTTACCTTAATGCAGAAAGATTTGGACAATTAAGCCAAATTTGGTTAAAACTGATCCAAGACAAGGAGCACAATTGATCTTATCTCTCTGCTGGGCCAGTCAATAAGGAAGGATAAGGAAGGTGGACCTCTGATATATTTGATCTCCGCTCCCCTTAATTATAAGTTGGCTAGTAAATGAAGAATTCAAATTTCCTCTGGATTAACTAATTACATGCATTTACCTGCTAAACTGCGGACTTTTAATTAAACAGCAGAATGGAAAAAGTGAGTTTGTCACAATGGCAGGAATGTTTTTACTTTCTGAGAGAGACTGAAAGGCATGTGATTAGATGAGAGCAAGAGATGACCTTTTTTGAGACTCCCTCTGCACCCTAATTAAAATTCATCCTGCTGGACACAAATGCTTCTCTCATTGGGATGATATATTCTCTGGAAAAGTTAATTAAAATGTGACCAATGTTAGATGTAGCAAATGAACAGTCACCATTGTTTGTGTGGTTAAAGATTTAGAAAAGTTGGTGTGACGTTACGTTGATTCTTGATAAGGTTAAAAACTGATAACAGAGCTCTTTTGAGAGACTGTTCCCTAAGGAGGAGAGGTGTATTTGAAGGCCACAAGGCAGAGCATCAACAACCCAAACCTAGTGAAATTGGTCAGTATATCTTATCTTAAAGGTTAGATTTGTCCTCAGCTAACCTTTAACTTTGGTCTCATCCATAAAAACAAGTATTTGTGAAACAAACACAAAATCTAAGGAATCGTTTCACATTGCCTTACATTAGAACCATAAACTTCAATATGTATTACTGGGATTTTTCTATGATTCTACAGGGCAACACATTAAAGTTTGTGGTTGCATTGTGACAAAATGTGAATAAGTTTAAGGTGTATTAATAATTTTGCAAGGCACTGGATATGATGCAACACTTGCACGTCTGTTGCCAATGCGAGGAGGTACAGCGGAGAAGTGGTTCAGCCCACTGAGGGAGAAAAGAAGAAGAAGCAGCAGAAGAATTCATCAGCAGTTCATTCCATATGTGGCTGGAGTATTTGAGAAACTAAGAAGGATAATGACCCTGCACTGTATTAAGACAGTATAGCAAATGGATGGATTTTGCCAACTTTACTGGATTGACTGCACAGATTCGTAGTTAGTGGACCAACATTGACAATTTTCACTACCTTAAGTGAGATACTTGTCCCACACTTTGAAAACACAATTTTAAAGGGCTCACTTAAGTGTTGTTTTGCAGTTATAACTGCAAAACTATTAACTATTATTACACTGGCCGAGGCCAGCATACTCCTATTTGTACCATGTCAGCCTTTTATCAGGCTTTTGCATCTGTTTTCAGTGTGCCAGCAGCTTCTTTACAATTGCTTTGCATAAAAACATGTTCCAAAGGTACACATTGTCAAACTTTGTCAGTGATTGATGCACTTGTGGTGCCAATTAAAAGCATCATTCTTAGTTGAAAGGTGTAGTTAAATAGTTCCTTTTTTCCCTTCTTTTTCCATCCATCCATCCGTCCATCAATCCATCCATCCATCCATCCATTATCTTTCACTAGTTTAAGATCAGGTCCTGAGGGGTAGAAGGTTCAGGAGGGAAATATATATATCCATTTGTCATAATCTGCCTGTGTTTTGGTCTTTGAGTTTTGCCATGTTCCTCAGTTGCTTTATTTCAGTTCATTCAGGTTTATTAAATGTTTTGTGAAATGGACTGGTAAATGGTAAATGGACTGAACTTATATAGCGCTTTTCCAGTCATACAGACCGCTCAAAGCGCTTTACACTAGAGCCACATTCACCCAGTCGCACTCACTAACGCTCACACATTCATACACCGATACGCAGATCGGTAGGCAACTTGAGGTTAAGTGCCTTGCCCAGGGGCACATCGACATTGTGGTGTTTAGGTTTTTGTTACTTTACTCCCATCCTCCTGCTTGCACTTAGGTCCTGCACCTCCAGCTCAAAACGACCACTTTATGACAACCTTTGGCTGTCTTTTTTTTTATACTGGTTTATTCATGCCATGGCTGCCCATGTCCATGTCTGCTTCTGCCATCTCATGTTTGGCAGTAAGTATTTCATTTTCATTTAGCAAACCTTTGAACTCACTGTGCTGCTTCTACCTGCCAGTCTGCATTTGGGTCCAGCTCCAAGAGTCCTCCCTGACATATGTGAAATCTATTATGTGATTTGGTACAATTGATTCTTAAAGACTAGATCATTTTTAAATTTTTACCTGATACTTGAAACCCTGGAAATTGAATGTCACCAACCACAGTTAATAAGTACTAATTAAAAATCTGGTAATCCCAGGCAGCATATTGCTGTCAGGGAATGTGTGTTTCTAGATATTTCATGTCCCTGTCTAATCAGAGCACTCATAGAAAAACACCTTATAGCTTTGGTTTCTCTGATAAAATATACCCACCAGAGCACCTAAAACCCTAAAAAAAGCTATTAACCCCATCTTTCTGCAGCGTACTCTGGCTCGGGGCTTTGTCTGCCATTGCAGCCATTTCCTATGGCCTGGTACACATCTCTGCTCCTGGTGTGGTAGTGAGATAGTTAAAGCTGTGTAACCACACAGAGTTGTTTGCATAATATGTAACAGACCAACACAAAGTAGAACATCATTATGAAGTGGAAGGCTCACAAGGTAAATTTTCTTTGAGAATCAGTTTTTTTTTCTGCATGTAATAAAATCATTCATGAGTTAATTATTTCTCACTTAATGGTTTTCACATGTTGTCATGTTACAACCAAAAACTTTAGCTGTAAACATGGAATACAAATTTTAATGGTATTCTTTGTGATATACCAACATAAAGCAGCACCCAACTGTGAAGTTGAAAAATTATACATGGTCTTCAAAAAGTTTCACATATGGAAATCTGAAAATGACATACAAACTGGCACTACTAAATATAACCCACTGCAGCCAATAGCCCTCACTTCACCCAAGTAGTCAGTATATTCCACCTTTGTGTAATTTAATCTCAGTAGAAATCCAGCTGTGCCATGAAGGCCTCGGAGGGCGATTAGAGAACATTACTGATTAAAGAGAAAACAGGTCAGAGGGCACTATTCAATCCATTGTCTAAAACTAGAAACAGTACAGCTAAACCACAAAAGTACTAAAACGTGTCCATCCACATAAAGTGACAGGCCAGGCAAGGACAGCATTAATCAGAGCAATACAAAGACAAAAAGAGGCCAATGTCATGTCTGGAGGAGCCACTGTGATCCACAGCTCAGGTAGAAAAATCTGTCATAAGCACAACTGCTAGTCCAGTGTTCTACACATCTCGCAAGAAGAAAGCCATTGGTCAAACGAAGCCATAAGAAGTGCATTTTAAGTTTGCCACAAACCATGGAGAACACAGCAAGCAAAGCGTTTTGGCTGTAGGGATGCTTTTTTCAAGCCAGGACAGGAAAGTTGGTTAGAGTTCATAGGATGATGGATGGAACGACATACAAAGCAATCCATGAAAAAAATTTTCAAAGCTGCAAAAGACAGGGACAGAGGTTAAAATTTCAGAAGGACCCAGGCCTAAACACACAACCAGAGCTACAATACATCGTTCATGTGTTAACATAGAAGGAGGTTGAGCGATATTTATGGTGGCACATCAATGCCAAAATGAGCTGCAAAAATAAGATCCGTACAAGCGGAATAGAGTTCTCGTATCCTTAACAAGGCAACCACCCACCTGGTAGCGTTATATAACTGTGGCTGTTATACGGACTTAAACAGCAAAAAAGACACGCTAGTCAGCTAGTGCTAGCTCACATCAAGTTTACAACTACATGCTGCCAGCAGATAGCGGCAGCAATGTAAGGTCAGTTCTTATAATATTTGAACTGAATGTCAAGTTAAGGAAATGATAAGCTGTGTTACACCCAATATGCACAGATAACTATGCAGTGTAAGTAATATGGAAATTACATCCTGATGGTCTGCCATGCAGCTGTCCTGGCTCTTTGTATTTAGTTTGTATTTATTTCAGAACAATTTTAATGGTTTAAAAAGCATCAGCTATCACTGAAATATATTTGGTCAGTAGTTTGAGACTCTCATCCCCCTGCTTTGCAGTAGAAACAGAGGACATTTCTAGTGTTTGAACTATTTTGTGTTTTTGCTGAGATTGTATTTATTTCTCCACAGATTATAATAGCATTTCATTCTAATGGAAGAGGTTAATTTGTATTTAGGTTTTGTGTTTTCAGGTAATTAATCTTAAGATAATTTTATGTTCAAGTACTTAAAGAAAGAGATGGGTTTTGGAATATAGATTCTTGCAGGAAATACTTGAATCTAAATTAATTTCTTTGTTTTTCAGTACTTCTCCTACTGTCATGCTTTTTTTTCACAAATATGGGAATAATAACCAAAAATATCATTAAAACACATAGTTTTATGTAAAACGGTATTAAAATTTTCTGCTGGCCTGGTGGCAGGCTAGGGGGGAAGCCCACTGAGATTTCTTTTCATGGGGCCCAAAATCCCTGGCGGCGCTCTTGCTCCCACTGACAATGCTTGTTCTTCTTCTTCTTCCTCTGACGGACAATCAGAGAGGACAGGGACTGTAACCAGTCATGTGTAGCGATATGATGCCGACTGGATCCGCCCACCCACTGCCAAAAAGAGCAAGCTTACAAAAAAGCTGAGGAATTTTGCATGCGGGCAGCTCACGCATTTATGCTCATGGGGATCATATTTTTGCTTGCTCAGATCTCCATTAAACCCACAAGATTTAGGCACTGGTATCCCACCAAAGATATGGGCAATAATTTTAGTGTACAAAGCTGGTAGAGCCATACTGTTAACGACTTGCAGATTTATTTGGAGTGTAGTGTGGTTCTACAAAGCTATGATAGGGTGGATAAACTCAGGTGCATGCCACCCTATTTTGTAAAAGCAAAAACATTAAAAAACAATGTATTGTTTCCCTTCTTCTCACAATTATGGACTAATTTATGTTGCTCTATAACTTAAAATCCCAACAAAATACATTTAAGTTCAGGATTCTAATGTGGTCAAAATAAGAGAAGGATCAAAGGATATAAACACACTGGACAAAAAAAACTGAGGGAGAGATAAGACGACATGCAGCAAAGGTCACCTCACAGACTCGAACTGTGAACGTTGCCATTTCACGGTCAGTCTCTGAAGCCCCCAAGCTATCAAGATGTCTCATTTGTAACACTTGCTGTCAGTGTGGACTTCAAAGACCACCAGAGGAAAATAAACTGCACAGCTCCCATCTGATGTATTTGACTTTATTCTTCTTAAATGCTGGGGTAGCTTACCTTGATTATGTTTTTTTGAAATACTAAGGTGTTTTATTTTATTTTCAGTCCTGTAATAAAAAAATCAATTACAAATACAACAGAAAAAATAGTGTGCAATAGATGAATTCCAAACTTTTGTTTGGGTATTGTATTCCAATAGAATCTAATGATGGAACGGTCCTGTAAACAAAATAAGGGGATTAAAATGGACCCCTGGTGCCTAGATACTGCTAGTGGTGAATGAGTAGATTGAGCAGGTGGTTGAGGCATCAAGTCGCTGGGCATCACAAAGAGCTAGAGAACAACAGGAGGAGGGCTTTAAAAGGATAGTCTGACCGAATTTGACTTGACTGAATAAATATGAAATCTACCAATTACAGATTACACTGATTGGATACAAGCAGTAAAACGGCTGCTGTACCAGAGTAATGACATCAAATGTAAAAATATGTAAGGGGAGTTTGACAGCTTGAGAAACTCAACGTTTCACAGCTTTTTTCTAATTTAATTTGTTTATGTACAGAAACAGCAGTAATCTGGTGAAAGGGACTGGTTTCTTTTTAAAGTGATGTAATGATAGGAGAAAAACAAATAGCATTGCTTTACTCTATCAAAAATGATCATTCCTCCACTCAATGATACCAGTCCGATTATTACCATGAACACATTCCATCTAGAAATCAGGGCACTGTTTCTGGAAAACATCCCTTTGGTAAAAATTGCACTTGCCAATAAAATTTTGAGTTTTTCTACTATTTGGAAGTCTATGCCTCCACACAACTTTATATCCTAACTTATATTAAATAACGTAGCATTAGTGGAGTAACACCACAGCCGCCTGTCACGAGAAGAGATTATGCACCATGCTAGATCATAAAAATCAGACAATATTTTGCCAGAGTTTTCAGGGAAGTATTAAATTAACCTTTTTTGTTTTTATAAATTATAAACTGTATTATTAAGAATCTGTGACTACTGGAGAATATTGTAGTTCAGCTCTGACCAGTCTATATATTGCATTTCTATATTTTTATGTGGCAGCAATGCCAAGAAGAAATATTCTACATTTTTGTGTTATTACAAAGGGAAATGTTTCATAAATGTAAATGTTTTTAATAAAGAATATCTGTTTAGTGTCAAATTCTGCAGTTTCAGTTTCACTAACCTGAAAAAAATTGCTAGAATTTAACCAATTAATTTGTCTTTTAGCTGATACACCTACATGGATTCTACTCAGAAATATTGATTCAAATCTGCCAATGAACAGTGAATGCAAATGGTAACGCTATTTTTATTGGTTAATTTCTAACCATTTGTTTTATCAGTGTATTCCTTCAAGGTGTCAATGTGCAGATTAATTCAAAAATCATGGAACTTACTTGAATCAGTACACTGCAGAATCACCTCTGCTTTGTGTCATTGGGATTTAAAGTAAAAGATGAAAAATTAGTCCTTACAGTGAGTTAAAGTTTAATTGCATTTAACAGCCTTTCATAATCCTTTTTTACAGTGCACATTATGGTCTTGTCAAGCCAATGACAATAGACACGCTGCATGATGGTGGCTGCAGGGCAGCAGTAATTAAAATAGACAAGGTCAAGTGCAGCACTCCCAGTTATGAATAGAGACTAACTATGATGCCAACACAACCTGACATCTGTTAATACCGTACTGGGGCTCCACCTCTAGGCAAGTGTGGGGCTATTGAAAGTCTGTGGTGTAATAACCGTGGCTTATCAAAGTAAAATTGACTAATCCATGACCAAAATAAGGAGCCGCATCTCAGGTGAGACAGCATGTTTACTAGTGGTTTGACCGGAACATTTTCCCAACTTTGTAAACGTGTTTACTGAACATAACCTTTTTGTGCTAGACTGATAAGGGTTTATTCATCCAATGCAATTTAACACACTGAGGAACCCTGGACCAGCTGGCACTTTGGCAACAGGGACATAATTTTGTTTTTTCTTATGCTGAGGCTAATGTGAGATTTGCATAAACAGTCAGTCATGTTTAAAGCCCAGCACTGTGACAGGGTTTAAGATAAGCCTGTGCAAGTTGTACACAGGGGTCTAAAATTTCATTGTCAGGATGATTAGTATTCTTAGGCAAGGTGATGTGATATATAGGCTTGATACATTTGCATTATTGGACTTGGGAAACCTGCGGTTGGAAGCCCGTGTTGGGAGTGAGAAGCCTCCCGAGACGTTTATGTTGAGCAGAAACCTTTTTTGCTTGCAGCCTGAAAAGATAAAGTGCTGCCTCTTCAAAACTCACCCAGTGAGGATGCTCCTATCCAAAAGTAAATTGACAACCAGTGGATCAGGGGTAACATTGCTCAAAGGTCAAGATTTTCCTAGAGAAACATGCTCAATTTGGCTCCTACAACATTTTGTCAGTTAGTAATGCATATGTAGTTTTTAAACAATTATTGAATATTTAATCAAGGGCTCCATTCTGATGTCACTTGAAGACATATCATATCATCTACTTCCACAGGGTACATAAGAATTGCTTTGATATGGAAAACATTCAGCATTTGGAGAGGCTAAAACCATTCAGAGGAGGACTTGTTGGTGTACTTTTTATGATTGTTCTACTGCAAAGCCCAACTGTGTTTGAGCTTAAAGTTCCAAAGTGATGGCCAGGCATTCACCATCCAGATTTTCTACATAGATTATCATACCACCACCACTGTCTGACTTTGCGTATGATGTTGTTTTTCTGAAATGCTGTGTTACTTTTACACCAGGTTTGTCTTGTCAGTGCACTGAGGTTTCCAGGAAGTATTGGGGATCATCAGGATGTTGTATGTATGCTTTTTTTCTTTGCTTGTGCTTTTTGGTCTGGAATGAAATTCATCTTGGTACTTGCCCATGGATGCCATTTTTGCCCAATCTCTTATTGTTTAATCATGAACACTAATTTAACAAAGGCACGTCAGGTCTGCAGTGCTTTAGATGATGTTCTTGGTTCTTTTTTGACCTCCTGAAAAGGTTAATAAATATTACATGTTTTCTCCAGTTTTGGATAATGGCTTTAATTGTGGTTCACTAGACTCTAGAAATGTCTTTTTAAGCCTTTCCAGACTGATAGATGTCAAGGACTTTATTTCTCATCTTTTGTTTCACTAGATCAGAGCATGATGTGTTTTGATAGCTTTTAGCTTACTTCATGTTGTCAGACTGGTTTTATTTATTCATTTATTTTTTTATGTCTCCTGTCTGGCAGAATAGCACTCAAAATTGTTGTGCCAAGAAGAAGCCCAACTTTCACAAATGTAGCATTACCCCTAACGTTATAATGCTCTGCTTGATAAATATAAAACAAAATCTTTAGTAGAAACTGCTTTGGGATGATTTCAAATGCAATGGACACAAAGATGGAAACGAATGGACAAACGAAGCAAGAAAGAGAGAGTGTTGTGGCAAAAATGTAAAAGACTGCCTCTATTTAAGTGATGTCTTGTTTCAACTGCAATCAGGCCTAGGTGTTGTTGGTAAAAACCAAACAAACCAAATAAAATTGTGGTTAATCTCAATTAATTCATGATTACCTGGGTTTGAAAGGATTTTTTTGCCTCCATAAATGAACTCATGATTTGAAAACTGCATTTTGTATTTACTCAGGTAATGTTTAAAATTAAATTTTGTTTGAAGATCTGAAATATTTAAATATGACAAAAAACAGATGAAGTCTGTATGGGGGCAAATGCATTTAACAGCACTGTATAGCTTTGCTTTAGGCACAAAACACTGACTGCAGTTCTTATTTTAAACAGCAGACGTCGCTGCAGGGAAAATCTACCTGTATTCAACAATTGGTAGCAGAGGAAGAATGTACAGAAGGTGTTTCACACTTCTAACTGAAAGTACACAGCTTGACTTTATTAGTGTTGTTCTAGACGTATATATTACATTTAGCAAAAAATATTCCTTCTGTGTTTCCTGTGAAAAAGGCTTAGATTTTAAGTGGAAACTCACACTTAAATAATAATAATGTGGAATGTAAATGTGGAATGTGCACAGTGATGTGAACCAGCAATAAAACGTCTTTGCAAGTGGTGCAGATGAATAACAAAGTTAAGCCCAAAATTACACATAACCCTGGCAGATTTAGATAAAAAAAAAAAATTATTCTTGCAAGAAGTTTGTTTCTGATAGGAAATGAGACATGCATCTCTTTAAAAGATGATAAAATGATGTAAAAGGAGTATGAAATTTGAAAAGAAATAAGATCAGTTTTTATTTACATTTTGTTGGAAATTAATGTCGATAATTATTAATACCCTTCTTAATAATCAGTGAAGAAATATTTATTGATATCACAGTAATCAAACTGTACCTATAATCGTTTAGCATGTTTTCACTGGTATTTTGATGATTCATCTTTTCTCTTTGAGGTTATAATGCCTCCTTGGTGTCACCCTAATCGTTAGCTCACTCTGCAGTTTCCTACTAATATTACTTCCAGTTGAAAAGAACAACTATCCATCCAGTGTTCAAACTGACCGAATATTTTCTATTTTTTTAAATGGTGACGGAAAAATCTGAAGGCCAGCTGTCATTTTGACAGATTGCAATTCAACCTGGAAAGACTCACAAATAAGATAAACACAGAGATGGCAATTAGAGGAGTTTATTAGCTGATGTTTGATTTCTTTTGCCACTCGGACCCCGGTGGAAGACATGGATGCTGGTAATGACATGAGCTTGAATAAACATCTTAGGGTTAGAATTAGAGAAGTCTTCCCCCCGGGATCCTGATACTGGTGGTGGAGTGGAGGCCTGAGAAGATAATGGAGTCGGAAGGAGCTTGAAGCCTGATGGTGGAGATGGGGTGGAGGAGGGTCGAAGCTCAGCTGAAGATCAGGAGATTCTGCGTATGAAGGTCTTTTAAAGCAAAGCCTGGAGGGATGATTGGCTGAAGAGGAATGTAGATCAGGAGCTCATTGGTTGGAGCGGGGAACGTGGTGGAGTAATTAGACGGAGCAGGAAGTGGAGGTGAGTCTTCCAAGTTGAATTTTCGTCAAAACTCCATTTCACATCCCTGACCACTTGGTGGCGAGTTAGTTATTAATTAGCTGACGCCCCCGAAGCGTGCTTGCCGGATCAGGAAACGCCTCATTCAGAGAGTCTTGCCAGCTTCTGATCACTTTAATTGGAGAAATGTTCCCTGATCTATAAACCTTTGCTGAAGTGGCCAAAGTTTCCAACCCTGGACAATCTTGCTAAAAGACAAAAGTGCCATCTGCACCACTATGCAGCCCAACAAAACTACAATAAAATTAAAGCGATGGTTTTTAAAGATTTGCAAGGGATGTGGCTGACATAATCACAGAAGCCCTACAACAGGGAGGAGGGATCAGAAGCTGAGTTTTAAAAATAAATCCAAATAAGAATGCCTTATTTAGGAACACAATGTGAGATCAGATCGGAAGCTCTCTATGTTTTTAGACTGCCCACCAGAAACCAGGCTTTTAAATACGTTTTTTATGGCAATTCAACATGTTTTATGGTCAAAGGTTTCCTGCCAACATTGGTTTCCTCTTTTATCGAAGTACCCACTTCTGCATAATAGACTTTATTTCACCTGACTTGTTCCCTCTCTCTGATGTCTGCATGTTGATCAAATCAATTAGCCACCACTTGCTTGTACTTGCCTTTGTCCAAAGCTTTGTGTATTTCAGATGCGTAGAATCTGATAAATCTCGTCGCTCCACCCTGCATGGCAGAAAATAAAAATAAAATAAAGACATAAAAATACCTCGCTGTGCATTGTGATGCATGAAATCTGTACGTTTCCAGAGGGTAGGATTTGGGATTGCTTTGTTGTCCAGTTCTCAGGGACTCAAACTCAGTGGGTCACGATGCGTCAGATACCACTGCAGAACACAATCTTCTTATAGACATATTATAAACAGATGGGAAAAGGGAACGAACATGACAAGGCATCAATAAGAGCAAAACAAGCTATTTTAGTCTTGCAGCCTTGTTTCTCTGCCTGCTCTCTGCATTGCAGGACCCCATTGTACTGCACATGGGTGCAAACAAACAGGCAGGATGGCAGTTCTTTATAAAGACTTTTCTCCTAGGAGATTACCAACAGAGACACGCCACTGTGGCGCTATGTTGAGAAAAGCTTTTTTTTTATGGCAGAGACAACCTGATACGTCTGTGTCTTTTTAAAACAAGGAGGCATTTAAAGTAATTATACCAGCAAGATAAACATAATTAGCACAGCATGAAAATCGGTGCCTTTTCCCGTGAATTTTCCCTCTACTAATTATCATGGTGTAGCTTAACAGTTGTTTGGCCTGTTCTAAATAGAGATCTTTCACATTTAACATCTATCTATTTTACTTGACCATGCTTTACTTGCACTGAGGTCCTCCATGAGATGTCACTCAGCTGAATGTTCAATAAAAATCACTTCAAGTAGTTATATGGCAATGCAAAAATATTCACAACCGCTCATTTTTTGGGGGAGGATTGTATGTGATAGACCAACACAAAATAGTGCATAATTGTAAAATCAGAAGATAAACATAAAGACTTTCACAAACTCTTTTTTTTTTTTTTTTTTTTTACCGTATCCTGTCCAGCAGAGTAGCGCTCAGAATTGTTGTCTGAGTGCCAAGAAATTGCCCAACAGATTTACTTTCACAAGCGGAGCATCACAGCTATTGCTTTAAGGCTCTGCTTGATATTTATAAAAGAAACTTTATTATAAACTTCTTTGGGAATATTTCAATTGTTACGGACACGGAGACTGAAATGAAAAGGAAAACAGAAGCTTGACAAAGAGAGAGATGGGGCAAAAGGGAAAGAGGGGAAAAAGGAGGAGAGAAAGAAGGATGAATAGAATAAAAGATTACACCCTGCTTGCTTATACACAAAATAACACACGGTATTTATGAATGTAAAATGTACTTAGTGAGAAGTGCAGCCCAATATAGATCATCTGTGTATCTATCAACACCTGTGTGGATGCGCTTTGTATACAAGGTTTCTCCACAGAAATATGCAATAGCGAGTGTGAGGACCCACCGACCTGCCCCGTGGTCCCCGGGCGGACACTGAGGAGATCCGAGCAACAGACATCCAAAGGCCCCCCCAAAGCACACAACCCCAGGAGAACCACCGCCGGGACTACCGCAACCCCCCAAGAGAAGAGCAGTGGAGAGTCCCAGGGGAGCCACCCAGCAGCAACAGTGCAGAAGCCCCAGGGAGTTTCACAAACTCTTACTGATGACAACCTGAAAACTGTGGTGCAAATTAGTATTTAGCCCCCTTCACTTTGATACCACTAAATAAGATCTAATGCAACCAGTTTAGCTGCAGTGTACCTATCCACTGAAGATGGAACAAGTATAACCGCAAAGCAAAGCTACTAAGATATGACTGTTCACCAGAACCAACAGACCGGAAACGTAATCTATTGCTCAGAGAAGCAGCTGAGAGCCTCATGGTAACTCTGGAGGAGCTGCAGAGTGCAAGTGGAAGAATCTGTTGACAGAACGCCTGTTAGTTATGCACTCTAGAAAAGGATTAGATGCAATGAGAAACCCATTGATGAAAAAAGCAATAAAAATTCCTGCTTGCAGTGTTGCCACAAGCCAGGTTGGGGGCACAGCAAACATGTGGAAGAAGGCCCTCTGATCAGATGAGACTAAAATATTACTTTTTGTCTAGCGTACAAAATGTTATGAGACGTAGAAAACTAGCAGTGCCTAAAGGCTAAAGACTGGAGTCGAGGTTTACCTTCCAGCAGGACACAACGCTAAACATACAGCCGGTTACAATAGATCGTTTAGATCTAAGCATAGTCATATGTTAGAATACTGTAATCCAGTCAAGGGCCCGACCTAAATTTAATTCAGATTCTGTAGCAATATTTAACCTGCTTTTCAAAGATGTTATCCATCTATTCTGACTGTTTTTGAGCTACTCTTTCAAACAACAATAGGCAAGAATTTTAGTCTCTAGATAATGGCAAATAATGGAGACATAGCCCATAAGACCTGCAGCGGTAATTTTAGTTGTGCTGGTATATGACATAAAACTAATACATTACATTTTAATTTGTGGTTGTACCATGACAGAATGTGAAAATGTTCAAGAAATACAAATATATGCAAGTCATTGTAAAAAGTTATATAACTGCACCATCTATTTATCACCGGTGTGTGTAAAAGTTTGTGACAAGTGACAAAATCTGAAGTTCTACCCGCTTACATTTTCTTCCCACTGCAGTGACCCTGAACGCTGCTGGGACTTCAAGTAGCGACACACTTGACACTGTTTTATTGCTTCCTCTTAGGCTTTATTGTTGCAGAAAGTATGTGGCTCATTTCCAGACTGCTCTCTGAGTGCCCTCGGTGGTGACAGCCAACAATGTTCCTGCTTGTCAGTGATACCTTTGGAGGGAAGTCAAGTTAAATCTATTTATAAATTCCTTTTAACAAGCAGATTTGTCACAGAAGCAGGCAAGATGATGGGGAATGAAAAATGACAAGAAACGAGCAGCACAAAAAAAAAGGATGCAGGCTTCAAGGGAGGCTGAAAACAGGATGGCGAATTATGACATAAGCTCACAGTAGGTTTTTATGTGTTTCCTTTAAGTACGGTCATGGAAAACCTAAGTAATAATTCTAAAGTTTTACTTGTCAGGATATGTCATCTGCTCCTCCACAGGTGCTAGACAACAGGCTCATACAACATAAGATGAAGTAAAACATGTATTTTTTTCCTCAAAGTCATTTTTTTATAAAAAACAGTGTATGAATATAATCCCCCCCACCCCGCTTCCTGAAACATTAAGACTGAGCAGCAGCTAGGTGCTGCTAATTAAATGCACATGATTAAATGCTTCTCAGCAAGTGGGAGAACCTCTAAAAAGAGATTTGCCAGTCTGAAGCATTTAAATGTGTGTTAATGTTAAGAAGGTTGAGACACAGGGATTGAGTTTAATATTGTATTATTTTTCTGCACCATTACCTTGTACAGTAATCTGAAGGTATTCATACCCTTTATCTCTTCTAATTTTGTTCCAGTATCAACAACAGACTTCATTCTATTTTATTTAGATTTTATGTGATAGACCAATATAAAGTACAATACTGCATTATAATGAAGGGTTTTCCTTTACGGTGTGTAGTGCTGATAAAATTTACCACTTAGGTCATACTGTGGGTAAATAAAATACCAAAAGATCTCCAGAACAACATTTCATATAGTGGAGGGGTTTTTCTAAAATACAGCTGGTTTATGTCTTCCACAGTTCATAGCATCTGAATAGAGCTCAAGTCAGAGTTAATGTCTACAGCTGTTCACAGAAAGAAAATAAATGGATGGCTGTAACATGACCAGTAATATAATATAATCAGTAAAACTATGAAGTCAACAGAACTCTGGAGGCAAGCACAACATAGCATTAACAAGAGGGTTTTCCTGTGATGACTTTTCCCTGCCTTCCCTTCTCACACCTGGATTTACCCTATAGGAATGCTTTAGGCTTTAGGATAATGACTGAGAACGACCAACCAGACATTTAAATGTCAGCTAGAAGCAGATAACTAACAGTGCTAATTATGTAATCAGTTGTTGTAATTGTTCGGTCTACCGCCCCCTGTTGGCGGTCAGACGCCTCGGAGCTCCACCGGTACTTTGGACCCCGGAAACAGTTGCACACTCTATCTAAAGACTCTTAAAGGAACGACTCTCCACCAGTTTCTAACTTTTAGCTCTTTTTAATCTAAGTTAAGGCAGAGGAATGATTATAGAGATCAGCGCTGAGGCTCCCGTCTCGGACCGTCGCAGTCTGTTAGAGGATGACGAAGAGCCCCGATAGAAGGTCACATACAGTTTTTATATCTGGCACTCCAATGCAATGGATGTGCCCTCCCTCTGATTATCAGTAGACTATGTGTCACCATTGTGGTGTCTATCTGTTAGATTGTAACGGGTGTCCATACTTAATCTTAATCAAATGGATCTTAGTCAAAAATATTTCATCATTATCAAAACAATGTAGCAGTTTAGCATCATTAGAAAACATTTTATTTTAAAGCAGTCTCCATTTGTTAACACTTGTCCTAAAAATCAACCTGTGGAGAGGTGAACACATAACCAAAAATAATCTGTGAGGTCCTATTAATACTTTCATGACATGTACGTAACTAATTTCACTTAATCAATCCGTCATTAACTTATCTGATACATCATTCATACCATTGAATCAAATATTCTGATTCCTTTAATATCAACATTATTCATTAAGTCACAGAAATCCCTGTAAAGGAGATTGGGTCAGGCGGCTGGCCCCCTTTTCACTTATGGGTTATCCTCTGTCAATCCAGTGAGCCTGATCATGGCCCCCTCTCTCTTACGTCCTTGATTTGAGGGGGCTGTCCCCTTAACTATTTGCATCTGACAGGCGGTCGGCACTCTCAGTCCCCCTGAGTCCATGGTTGTAGTTATTCCCCTAAGGATGAGAGCCTAAAGGGTGTCATCCTCTTGTATCAGTTTATCTTTGACTATGTGTTGCATCTTATGTGATGTCTATCTGTTAGATTGTGTAGTAACGGGTGTCCATACTTAATCTAAGTGTGCTGTAGCTTTCTAATCAACCCAGTTATACCGGCTGCTCCACTATCAGCCCCAGTGCCCCAGCTTCAGGTCATTTATGACTAACCTTGGGCCATTTATCCTTGTACTGTATGTTTATGAGCATTCTTATCCTCTTGTAACAAAAGGAAAACATTAGAACTTATATTTTATTTCACTATAGTATAAATGGGAAAACAGCTATGAGCATATTATTAAAAGTCATTCCTAACATAATACATGCTTAAAAGACACATCATGCTGAAGTACATTAGACACCTCAAATCACTGGCTGTGAGCTTTAGTTACAGTTTTCAGAAGCTGTAAAATGTTTTGAACATTTCTGAGAAGGACCTCTAGGCTCTGTCACGAGTAGCGGCGGTAGATGGCCAGACACCACCGGTGTCAGTCTTAACAGTTAAAGTGTTAGAAGCATCTTTTTGAAGACTGCAATTTGCCTCAGATGTGTGTCTCCCTTCACTCTTGTTTGATGTGCTCTGCCAGACTCCCTCAGCACATTAGTAAAAACAAACGTAAAATGTATTAGATTTGTTTGAGACAGCTGTGAATCGGTGAAGAAAAGCATTTGTCTGGCAGTGTGGAGGTTGGGAGTTTGATTTCTGCTTTCTTCTGACAATCTGTCAATATGTCCTTGAGCCAGACACTATATACCTGTAGTCCATTTATCATTTTGTCACTTCCTACATATGTACTCTTTACTGCACAAGATGGTCACAGTTAGAGCTGATTAAAATATATCAGTTTAGGATTAAAGGCAAAGTTCAGACATTTTAAAGTGAGGTTCTTTTAAACTAAGCAGCAGCTCCTGGATCTCTCGCCCTCTTAGTTTAGTATAAATTTACATTAGTTTGTTCCATTGACCAAGACCAAAACAGACGTCTACCATGTCAAAACAAGTGCAGAATAAAATTAATGTTATTTCATTAACCTTTAAATCATCGTCACGTAGTTATTTACACAGAAGCCGATGATTATTTACACAAGAAATTAAGTGTGGAGGCAGTCTACCACCAATGATCTTCCTATATTAAAATGATACAAAAGTAAAGGTTTAAGTGAAAGTTCATGTAATAGATTTTTACAATGTATTATTCTTATTCTCAATAAAAATGACACTGGGACTTATTTAGGGGCACACTGCCTGATCCCACCATTACATGTGAAAATATTAATCAGCCTTTGTGTAAATAACCACCCAATGCAAAATGAACATGAGCCATAAAGCTGTCATAGTGGAATTAGCAAATTTGACCCACATGCAGAAAGCAATTCAGGAGACAGAGCTTTACGGTTAAAAGTTTTATTTTAATGACCAAGCAAGAGCAAGGAACAGGGACCAGGATCATGAACTGTAAAATAAAACAGAGACGTAAGTGGGGAATTATTCCTAAAGGAAAACGATAAATAATGATTCTGTGTTACCGCCAGAGGGAGAGGTGGAGAAAAACCCAGAGGATTGTTTACCCGTGAATTCGGTAATGGTGAGTTCAGGTTTGCTAGGAAGTTTGAAAGTCCAGAGTTTACTGTGATTGAAGCTTGTGTGCGTGGGAGGGTGGACAGGGTTCGATGAGGAGGATTCCAGGTATAGGGGAAGCTGCCAGCCGGTGAAATCCACAGGAGCAAACAGAGGTTTGAGTCTTTGTTCATGGGGTAGAAACGAAGAATCAAGAATCCAAGAATCACTGGAGATGAATGGTTTGACTTGGGAGACGTGGAACACTGGGTGAATGCGAAGACTGGAGGGCAGACGAAGACGAAGAGCTGAAGGATTGATAACAGAGTCAATAGTATATGAACCAATGAAACGAGGAGAAAGTTTTTTAGACATTGCCTTCAACGGGATGTCTCTTGAGGACAACCAAACCTTCTGACCAGGAAGGTAAGTAGGAGCTGGCCGTCGTTTGCGGTCGGCGTATTTCCTATTTTGGTCAGCAGTACGAAGAGGAGCCGAAGTAGCTTCACTCCAGACCCGTTTACATCTCCGTATGTGGTGGCGAACAGAAACCACAGCTATATCCTTCTCATCTGCAGAGAACAAGGGTGGTTGATAGCCAATAGCTACCTCAAATGGAGAAAGACCTGTAGCAGCAGAAGTTTGAGAGTTTATTGCATATTCGACCCAGGGAAGATAAACTGAGCAGTCAAGAGGTTCGGTAGCGGTCACTCATCTGAGTGTGGATTCCATCTGCTGATTCATTCGCTCGGTCTGACCGTTAGATTGGGGATGATAACCTGATGTGAGGGAGACCTTAGCTCCAAGAGCCAAACAAAACTGTTTCCAAACACAAGAAATTAATTGGGGCCCGCGGTCAGATAAAATGTCTTGGGGTATGCCGTGAAGGCATGAAAAACATGCTGCACTAGCAGCTGAGCGGTTTGGAAAGCAGAGGGAAGTTTTTTGAGAGGAACCAAATGACAAGATTTAGAGAATCGGTCTACAATGGTGAGAATGACTGTGTTTCCTTTGGATACAGGTAACCCTGTCACAAAATCCAACGCAATGTGTGACCAAAGACGCTTGGGGATGTTTAATGGTTGAAGTAATCCAAATGGGAGCTGATTTCCGGATTTTTGCCTGGCACAAACAGAGCAAGCTTGCACGTATTCCTTAATGTCCTTATGTAATGATGGCCACCAAAAACGTCTGGAAATGAGGGCAATGGTTCTACTGACCCCTGGATGAAGAATGGGGTGTTTAGCCCCCTCTAACCAATGTCGCCATTCTTCGAGTGCTAATTTGATAGCCAGAAGTCCTCTGTCTCCCACATCATAATTTTGCTCCGTGCTGGTCAACCTACGGGAAAAAAAAGGCACAAGGATGGAGCTTCCCATCCGTGGGGGACTGCTGGGAGAGTACAGCTCCCACGCCAGTGTCAGAGGCGTCCACCTCCAAAATGAACTGCTTTGTGGAGTCCGGGTGAACCAAGATAGGTGTCTGTGAAAACCTCTCTTTCAGGGTCTTGAATGCCTCATCTGCTTCAGGAGTCCAGGCGAATATTCTGTTGGTTGAGGTCAAGGCGGAGAGAGGAGCAGCGATCAAACTAAAGTCTTTTATGAATCTCCTGTAGAAATTGGCAAAGCCAAGGAAACGCTGCAGCTGTTTGTGGGAGTCTGGAACAGGCCACTCTAGTACTGCCTTGATCTTCTCGGGATCGGAGCGAACCTGTCCACCCTCTAAGATGTAACCCAATAATGTGACTGAAGATTTGTGAAATTCACATTTTTCGGCTTTTACAAACAGTTTATTTTCCAACAGTCTTTGAAGGACTAGACGGACATGACGTGTGTGTTCTTTTAAGTCTTTTGAATAGATTAAGATGTCATCCAGGTAAACAAACACAAAGACGTTAAAAAAATCCCTCAGGACGTCATTAATGAATTGAAAAATCAGCCACTGACTGGTCTTTCTGTTTGATTGAATATAAATTATGTTCCGAAGCGGTCTGATCAATTTCAGATGAAAAAAACCTGTCTGAATTCACCCTCAAATTCTGAAAATGAACAACCAAAGTCTAAACAACTGGTAAAACGTCCTTCAGCCCATTTGAGAGCCTTTCTGGTTAACAATCCTAAAATGTAGGAAATCTTTGCAGAATCATGGGGAAAAGACTGCGGTGAACGATTAAATACCAGAGTGCATTGGAGTAGGAAACCCTTGCAGTCTCTCTTTTCACCTGAACATTTTTATGGAGTAGGAGAACTGATCTCACGTGAATACGGTAGCTGTTGCATGATCGGGGGAGATGGAGCACTCTCTATTGTAGGGGCCGTGAAAC
This sequence comes from Crenichthys baileyi, assembly GCA_036173005.1. NCBI lineage: Eukaryota > Metazoa > Chordata > Actinopteri > Cyprinodontiformes > Goodeidae > Crenichthys > Crenichthys baileyi. Next base: position 121,878 of record JAHHUM010002353.1, read on the forward strand.
TACTCACAGTGTGCTGAATTAAAGATGCGAGGTGCTCGATCTGCTGGTTCGTTTGTCTCTGTTGTTCTGCAACGTCACGAAGGGAAGAATCATGTGTTTGGATTAGGTGTTGGTGGTCAGAAAGAGTTCTCCTGAATGCTTCTGCTGGGTCGGATTGGCCAGAGTGTTGCTGGCAGCCTCCTCCTTAAATCCTTCTCTGGTGGTGATTAGAGTGATGGAGAACACCTGTCGGACACCTCCACGTCCAGGCGCCATCTAGAGGCTAAACACAGTAAGCAGCAGCACAAAAAGCAGACATGGCAGAGATCCTGACAAAAGTGCCAAATTGTAACTACATTTTCTCAGTTTTTCACATTTCTACCTCTATAATAAGCTTGTTGCTTACGTTCCTGACCTATACTAAACCACATAAAGAGTTATTTTTGAATGTAATTTTATTTTAGAACCCTTGAAGGCTCAAGTTACCTTCAAAGAAGCTCAATATTAGGTGTGTAACAAGATTTTGAGACAAAAGACGTTGCTGTTTTTTAAAACACCACCAGATTTCTTGTGAAAGTAAAGTCTGTCTCACAATGTGCTGTCCAGTTTCTCTCAGCATGTGATTTTGTCTTATGAATAAGTGTAAGTTATTATTAAACCCCAGGTTATGAAGATAACTGGTTAAAGCTTAAAATCCTGTATTTACCTTTGAGACCATTATTTTGAAGTAAGAAAGGAAGCAGTTCTTGAGTTGCTGGTAACAGTTTGTTACAAAAGCATTAAACAAGCTTTCACTTTCAAATAATTTGTATGGCAGCAATTTTGGTTACTTTTATATGGTTTTTGCAATTGTAAATCAGGCTTTACGGGTTGCTATAGGTCCCCCTGGATTAGACATAGAATTCCCAAGAAAATATATTATTTATATATATTATTAAATATAGTTTAAATTTTATTTAATATTTTATTTAATATAAAGTCTGATTGGGATTATATTTTACCTAAAAAGCAAAAATAATCCCAAGTAAAGAGTCAAAGTTTATTAATAGAGCTATGAATTAACAAACAGTTAGACAATGGGTAATGATGATGAGTCATGACCTCATTGACATCTTTCAAACAAGTGAGTGGTTAATCTATAGGAAAATAATTGTTTTTTACTGCCAAAATTTCAGAAAATGATAAACTTGAAACAATGACACTAGCATTGGACTGCTTGGTTCCATAAAGGCAGAAAGACCAATTCCGCACAAATGTCCATCATATCTGTTTGGGGATCAGCAGAAAAGTTTCAGCTTCTTGTGTGCTCATATTATTTCATGTCAGGTTAATCTCTGTTACTGTCATATTTCCTGTAGGAGGAGTGTTTTATTGTTTTCTTTTATGTTTTTTTGACATTGTTAGGCCAGTGATTGGGCTAGGTCTTAGCTTAGTGTTAATACTTTTTAAGAATTGAGCTGAGTATCTGTTTTTTAAACTTGAGCAGCTTTAAAATAATGTGTTAGCGCATGCACTCAAAGCTTCAAAAAGATCTGCACAGTAACTGTCCAATTTACCAGCATGTGTCATCATGGTTACCCTCGTTGTTTGTCTTCCAAGATGGCCAATAGGTCATTGCCAACACCCTATAGAAAAAAGAGAGTAACCGTTAGCACCCAACAACGTTAAAGTTAGCATCTGCTTCGGAGCTTCCTATTGGCAATAAACTTTAGAACAATATTACAGTTTCTAACTCTGAACAGCTTTTGAATGTCTTTAGTTCAAAATCTGAAAAGATAATCAAAGCTGTACCAGATAATTCTACATTAAACAGAGATTCTTTAGAGCAAAGTTTGAGATTTATCTTACCAATATTTTATTTGTAAAACATTCAAATGGAGCATTTTCAATGCCCTTCTCTGACATTCGTACCAACGTAGAATTAGATGAGTATAAAAATTTAAAAAATGGACTAATCAAACCTGAACAAAGGTTTGATCATTTTTAAAGGCAAAAAAATGGGGATTCTGAGTTTTTCTTAAAATCTCGTCTCAACCTGCTCTTTTGAATCCAAAATTATGTATTGTTTCATCAGATGAGCAGGATATGTCCTTACTAAATGTTAACAAATGCTTGATCTTAAATATATTTAAAGAGAAATTAAGACAAATAATGTGCCTGCCTCAGCAATTTTTATTTATAATCTTATTAGCAGTTTGTGGTCCCTACAACTTCTAAACATTTGTATGTTTTACGCTTCTGTGAAATTCCCATACGGACAACAAATGAGCACAGGGCCCTGTGGAGAGTAAAAGTGAAACCAAAGATGAGGTTTGCAGTGTGTGCTGACATCGCTTGCTAACGGCCTTTGGATTTCTCGCAGCTCGCAGGCTTCCAGGAGAGGGACGAGAAGGGGACGGAGCTATAAAAAGGTGTTCACAGTGGCAACTCAGTGCTGCGATGCTGCTGCCTCAGCCCTGTTTGCCATTTGAAGTGTCAGCTTGATTAATGAGCCTCTATCTACCATGAGTCCCCCTCACAGGGACAACACAGATCAATATATAATGAAATCTCGCTTTGGAGAACCCTGCTCACGGCCCTCGTTGCTTTCACTCAGATCTCAGCCGATGGAAACATTCAAAGGATGCTTGCTATTAAAGACTCTCTCATATAGCACCTTGAAACAGTGCACAGTTGAAACAACAGCTGAGGTTCTTTATCTCGGGAGATATCAGACATGGGATGTGAGCTGTTTGATATGAAAAGCAATGTGCTTCAGTTCATGCTTTTAAGCCAAACTGCCCCTGGGCACAATCCTGGAGGTATCTCAAAAATAGTTAACTCATCAGAAGCATGCAATTAAGGCTCTTTACTCTGTATGTTTCACTCTATTCTATCTTTTCAACAACTCCTTCTTTTTTCTGTCCCTTGTACTAAAACCCTTTCAAGAAAAGACAAGCCGTTAAAAGTCGTATCGAGGTTTTAATTGTTTTGGCTGGAGCACAAATCTGTCTCCTGCTAAGATTTGGGGCCTGTCTGGATCAATGGCACAGAGTCGATATTGCTTTGTGTCCAACAGAGGGGACGAGGTGACAATGTCGGGATTTACGATCCCATAATGGAAAGGGATTTAAAATGGGAAAATGATTGTTGATATTGAGCACCTAAGTGGGGTGATTTTATTCTGGCTCTTTCAGGGACTGTAAATGATGCCAGTTTTCTTTCTGCTCACTCACTGTAAAAGCCTGTTTGACTGCAGACTTTGTTCAGTGGAATTTCCTGTGTCAAATTCATCATATTGGTTTTTTTTGAAGCCCTCTCTTGAAACCAACAGGGATAACTGTTTTGTATTCATACACATTCGAAGAACAAGTCTCCGTTACAACTTATCCCCTTAAAAAATTAAAATTTCTCAACTGTGAAGTTATTTGAAATCCCTATGAAACATAAGTAGCCTGAAAATCTGTTATTTGCTTAAGAAAACAAAATGTTTTTCTCCATATCCATCCTCAGCTGTTGTGTCAAGGCTGCTCACATTTAGTTGATGGAAATTCGCACAGTATGTATGAAGTGGGTTTTATTTTGCTTTCAGAATCCCTCTTCATTACTGTGAGAACAATAAGAACCAGCCACTAACTCTGTGTTGTTTAGAACAATATTTCATATTAGCTGCATGGTGGTGCGTTGCTTTGTTGCCTCATGGTTTTAGGCCCTCAAATTCACCAAGTCTTTTTGAGCAAAGGTGCAAAGAAATGACTGTTAGGTTACTTGGTCTCTCTAAATTGCCCTTAGGTGTGTGAATGAGTGTGTGCTTGGTTGTTTGTGTGTTGCCATGTGATGGACTGGTGACCTGTCCAGGGTGTACCCCACCTCCTGCCCATAGACTGCTGGAGATAGGCACCAGCTCCCCGCGACCCACTATGGATGAAGCGGTATAGAAAATGACTGACTGACTGACTCTCTTTTGCATTTTTTTAGCTTTTAGTATGGTTAGCATTATGAAAACAGCAATTTCGATGTTACTTTGAGTATGTACCTTACTTTAACTCTAAAAGGCGGCCTACATTTCGAAATCCCCTATGTTCCATAACGGAGATTTAAAGCTCAAAGGGATAAACCAGAGCAACTTGGTGTAACTTGTTCAGCCTTCCTGTTATCTGCTTTAGGTCTCATTGTCTTTCGTTCTTTTGGAGCATGAATGAAATGCAGACGTGCCACAATAGGTTGTAGTAGATACACTTTCCTTTTGAAATAACTGGATTAGACATAGAATTCCCAAGAAAATACATTATATAATATATATAATAAATTATATAAATATATAATTTTATATATATATATATAGATTATTGAATATAGTTTTTATTTTTTTACATTTTATTTAATATTTTATAGAGTCTGATTGGGATTATATTTTACCTAATAAGCAAAAATAATCCCAAGTAAAGAGTCAAATTTTATTAATAGAGCAATGAATTAACAAACAGTTAGAAAATCGGTAATGATGATGAGTCAATGACCTCATTTCACATCTTTCAAACAAGTGAGTGGTTTAGCTATAGGAAAATAATTGTTTTTTACTACCAAAATTTCAAATGACACTAGCATTGGACTGCTTGGTGCCTTAAAGGCAGAAAGACCAATTCCGCACAAAAATCCATCATGTCTGTTTGGGGCTCAACAGAAAAGTTTCAGCAACGGTTCAACAAAAAAAAACAATTTGCTTATAATAAGTCACTGAATAGATATTAAGGAGAACTGGACCCCGGAGCGAGATATGATTATCAACTTTCTTTTCGTCTACCGCAACAACAGGTGCATTTTCCTTTTATTAAGACATCTGATACTAAGTGAAAAAAATGTCCCACGGATGGATGGATGAATGGATGGATTATATAACAATAAAACCACTGCTCACCAGTCTATTTCCCTGGCCTCATGCTATTAGGAAAACATTTAGTTTCAATATTATTGCTGAATATTAGCATGAGATGGCAACCAGTTTGACAGCAACTTGAGTGTTGAATAGTGAAAACCTTTTAACGGTTTTCCACATCAGTAAACAAAGTAAATAAACTTAGTACAACTTAAAAAAACATAGGTTCTACAAAAAATATAAATTTTGGAAATAGAAATCTAAATAGAAAGAATTGTATCTTCTGCCAACTTTCATCAAAGTTACAAATTGCTCAATCATATAAAACTTGGGAATCCCCATGGGACACCTTTTAAATAAACCCATGGCATGGCCTCATAGTTCAGCAATAACGTTTAGGTTTATCCAACTTAACAGCAGACAATCTTTTCTAAGCCGCACCGGTTTGGTAGGGAGGATATAGGAGGGGCTCATAATACGCATAGAGCTCTTAAGGGTCTTTAGGGAGTATTTATCAGACTTTTCCTATAAACTCTTCTAAAAGGGGGGTTGGGTTTTTAAAAAAAATAATTTTCATTTTAAAAGTAGCAAAAAATTAAAAAAAAAATATATATATAATTTTATATATATATAAATATATAAAATTTTTATTTTATTATTTTAATATAGGGGTGTGTGGGAAAAAGAAAAATGAAAACCCCTTTGTGCTTTTCCTAAAGCCTTTTATCTCCTCTTTTTCAGAAAGTTTGCCTTTTCTATTACAGAAACTGTTGTTTTTTTTTCAGCCTAAAACATAGTGTTATGAAGAACTACTGTGTGTCGGTTTTCTGCAATAAGTAGAGAACATTTGTCACAGTGAACAGTCCAATATAGTAAAGTCTCGATTTTATGTTCATGAAACAAAAACACTTGGGTTGGCTGCTTTCTAAAAATGTTCCTGTACCTACTTGCAATATAACTGAGCAAGAATAAAGGGGGGCCAATCTTACTTCAGGTTCACATACTGGCAGTTTGTCTAAAAGAGGCAAGCTGTTGAAAGAATATTTTTACCTTACATTTTACCTCACATCCACGCTAAATCAAATAATAATTGAGGACGAAAGTTGAAAAAGAGAAGGATTCACTCTGAATTTGAGTAACTCTGTCAAAGTAAAAGCAAAATCTTAAAACAACAATCTTGCCTTAATTTCAGTCAGTTAATTAGCAACTGTCTGATTATAAACTCCAGCATTACCTATCCAAGCTTTTTTCAGTAGGATTTGTTAAACATTGAACTAAGGGCTAAAACAGCAATAAACTGCTGATTTAAGGCTGATATTCAGAAGTTCGATGAGCTAAGTCTGTCATTTAGGAGAAAAGTGTTTCTTTCGTAGTTATCTATTTATTGATTTATTTTTTCCTAATGAACTTATACAGGAAGCAACTTTGTGATACACTGTGTAACATTAGCATGTCGTGTTTCTAAACAATACTGGATTTATGAGAAAGGGACAAGATGACATTTTAGAAATATTAATTTTTTTGTTCTTGCAAACAGAGTAAAGTTTTCACAAAGCGCAGTGTTTTAATAATAATCTTTATTTTATTCGTCACTGCAATTGTGCATTGTTCCTTTGCAATTACCCCCCCCGTAGGGAGCTTTGGGTGCCTGTGCAGCATTTTGGAGATAGGGATCTGCGGCAGTCGGTGGGAATCAAACTGGGTATTTGCAGCCTTCTCAGAACGCTGCTCTAACTAAACTACCACTCCCATAAACAAAATTATTAAACTCCATCCTGTCTTATATGTCTGCGGCGAGAGAGAGACTCTTCCTGATAGATCAACCAGAAAACCTTTCGGCAGTATCTATAATCATACTGGAATTATGCAGTTCAGGTTCCAACTGTTCTTTACATTATATTCTTAATGCCTTTTTAATTATATGTTCATCTTAATCCCAATGCCCAAAGTTGTTAACTTTTACTGTTGTCACAAACGGTTTCAACGTTTAGTATAGAATAACCCAGTTCATTTTCATTCTCATTCTAAGCAGTGGGATCGATTGGATCAAATGCCATTCAGACTCATTAGACAAATTCAATCAGGCAAAGTGAACACTCGTACACAAAGCAGATGCAGATTGTCGTGTCCTTAGCAGCTAACAGTTAACCAGTCACTGTATTGTCGCAGAGCTTACTGTAGGAATTATTTGTATCTTGTTTGTCACACTGTCACTGTTTTTTATTTTCTACCATAAACCCAAAACTAGGCCACACAGACAATTTGAAAGGACTGGAAGATCTTTTCAATGCTTTTGCAACCAAGTCTTGTCAGCCAGCTCAACGTCTTTATTAGTCGACTCTGTCAACACAACAGGGCAACAACTGAGATCTTGTTGTGTCATTGGTAGTTATAAAAGAATTCTTAATTTTTGACTTATCAGCAGAAACTAGAAAATACTTAATAACATTAATGTTTTATGTACACAATAAAATAACCAAGATGTTACAGAATCTTAGTTAATTTGATTGCCTGTCTGTGTTAAGTAAAGAGGAGTGGAAGTAAAATAGAAAGGGACCAGGTAGTTCCAAAGTCCTGTTGATCTGCAAACCTTGTTTTGCAAAAAGAGGACTAGTCTGCAAAGATCCAGTTCTGATTAAAACAGCCATGACATCCACTCCTGGTAATTGCACAACTACTGTGCATGCAGATGGGTCCTCAAATTTACAGGCTCATGAATTGCTTCCATGAGGCATTTGCATACATAAACTAAAGCCGCATTCTGAATTGAAAAAGATAATCAAACTTTCATCTCATTGTGGCACACAGAACGCTAGCTTTGCTGTTTAAACAGGAGGAAATCTGATTCGATATGGCAATACACTGCAGAGAGTTTGGTTGGAAGACGTTATATTCCAGTTGGTGCATGGAAGCTCATACACAGGAGGATTAAAAAGTCCAAAGCAGACCATGTGCTACCGTATGATTCTAGTTGAAATCAGCTGCTTCATCGCAGCCTTTTCCAGCAAGCAGCAAATAACAGGAGGCCTTATCTTTTCCTGTTTGCCCCAAAAGCTTCCAATCTGTGCAGACTAGAGTTACAGAAACATTCTGATGATCAGTCCTTCAGTAGGCTGCATTGGACTACTGTGTACCCGAGAAAATACTGGACAGGGTTCTAATAGGCCAGAAGCACATGAGTAGGTGGGCAGAATCTACAAGCTGAGAAGTAATGGAACATTGGGTCTTTTTTCCTCAAGATGCTTTGCAAAAATATTCTTAAAAAAATCTGGGCTTTGACTGGGACATTCTAACATATGAGTAAGCTAAACTATTATATTGTAGTTCTGGGTCTATGTTTAAATACATTGTCCAGCTGGAAGGTGAACCTCTGTACCAATCTCAAGTCTTCTGTAACTTCTAACAGGTTTTCTTCTAGAATTGTCCTGTATCTAGCTCCATCCATCTTCCATTAACCTTTGACAAGCTTTCCCTACCCCCTCCCCATTCCCTACCCCCCCAAAGCATGTTGCTGCCACCAGCATAGCATGTTTCACATGGAGGTGAAGGTGTGTTCAGGATGACGTGCAGTTTTAGTTTTCTGCAACACACAGTGTTTTTCATGGATGCCAAAACTTATGGTTTTGCTCTCCTTTAACCAGATCACCATTCACATGTTAGCTGTGTCCCTAACATGAAACATTATGCAGGACATTGTCTGGCTTTCTTGACTAATCTTTCACCTCGATGCTCTTCCATTAAGGTGGAGTTTACTACTAATAGTGGTGCTGTCACCTCTTTTTTTCAGTCAAAAATCTCATCTCCTCTCTGGTTTATGCTCTCCGTGCCCACCTGTCAGTTTAGGTGGATATGTATGCCTTTGTGGGTCTGCAGTTGTGCCCTGCTTTCTCTGTTTTGAGATGATGATGCAAAAATGTTTTTGGTCTTCATGCTAAAAGCTTGCTGTATCTTTTTATAACCTAAACCTGCTTTAAACTTCTCCACAATTTTGTACATGATTCCAGTTGTGTTCCTTGGTATTTATGATGCTGTTTGTTCACTAATGCTTTCTAACCAACCTCTGAGGGCTTCACAGAACAGTTGCATTTATACTGAGATTGGGTTAGACACAGGTAAACTATACTTACTAATTAGGTTGGTTTCTATTTTAGGGTATCAGAGTAAAGGGCCTGATTAGACGCCACTCTTTAGATGTTTAGGTGGCCTTCTACTTTCTGCTACAACTGAGTGTTGCTTTGTGTTGATCTGCTGCATAAAATCCCAACTGAATACACCAGAGCTTGGTCGCTGTAACGGGACAAAATATGAACAAAACGGGTTTGAATTTTTATTTCTTTGTTATGGTGACTAAGCAGCTCCCTGCAGTGCTTCCAGATGATTCCAAAATGTTGCTGAGAAAATACAGTTTTAGTCCCTCTCTGCTTTGGTACAGTTTTGAATAAAAATTGTAATGAAGTCTGTCATTTTTCATTATCTGTGTTCTTTAGGACCTTTTGAGCAAGACTACAATAAAATTTTATGATTACAGTGAAAGTTGACATTTTTTAATCTGGTATGAATTACGTTGTTTAAGACTGGTACTTAAATTCACCCATCCGTGTGCCACAGAAACCTTCAGTCGGATATTTCCTTTTTACGAGGTAATAGCTTTAGTTTTTTTTTTTTTTGGTAAGAACGAGAAGATATTCTTGTTATCTTAATAAAACAACCAAATCTTTTTTTTTTTTTTTTTTTTTTTTACAGCAAGAATGGCTATTCTCAGCGTTTATTGTCATGATCCACTGACACCAAATTATGTGCAAGGTCCCTTTCAGGTGAAACATGCCCAACTTGGCAGTTTACAGATAAAAAAACAATAAGCTATACAGAAACTTCCCACACTGAAAAACATTCAGCAGCTTTCTGGGTACATTTTGCACACGCATTTCATTTTAGGAAAGGAGAAAAGCAAACAAGGTCCTTTTGCAGGTAACATTTTTTGTTTTGTTTATGAGAAATAAAATGATAATGTGCCACATGCAAGTGTTTGTAGTTTCAATTGGCTCCAGATTTTTATTACTTTTAAATCCAATTTTTAACATTTTTCATTTCTAAACCTATTGTAACACCTTGTATCCAAGATGATGTGGTGTCTGTTTCTACAAACACTGCAGCCCTGATTAGTCTAATTTAGACATCCTTTTGGGAGGCATGACTGAACAAATGATTTTATCATTTAGAGTAGAAGTTGTTAAACATACACAGAATATCTTGAGATATGTTTAATGTAAAAAAAAATAAGTTCTTCATTAAGAAATGTTCCCATATCAATGCCTAGTCTTATTTCTTGTTCCACTCTGGGAAAGTAAGTGATTTAAATGCACTTAAACACCAACATTTTGCCTTGGTTTACCATACAAAGGAAATCAAGAAACATGTTCTAGCTGAGGTAAAAGTTAGGACACCCTATCCACTACTATATACAAAGTGCCATTATTCCACAAGCCCTGGTATTTTGTTCTCTCTGGCAACTTTAGGCTGCTCTTCGTCTTTTTCTTGGTGAGATAAAGTTCCTTGGAAGTTAAATTTCTGCAGTCCCCCTATGGTTGTACAGGAAAACATGAGTATATAAATTGTAGCAAGAGCCTGCAATTACAATAAATCACAATCTTATCATGATATTTTTTTTAAAAGGCACTGTAATTGCCCTCCGTGTCCTCTATTTGTAGACTGTTTTCTGCATAGCGTAAGGCTGATTTCAAATTCTTTTAAGACCTCTTTAAATCCCTTAGCAGACTCATGAGATGCTACATTTTCCTTTCTAAAGGCCTCAGGCAGCTCTTCTTGCCGTGATGTTCACTTTCACTTCAACAGTCAGGAGGACACCATACAAAATGTCTAAGGTTTAGACAGGGATGTCCTTCAATATGCTAAGGAATGTTCTCAATATGTGCTTCTGATGGGATTTGCTTGTTTGTAATTTTAGTCATAGGAATGAAGGTGAGGGTATCCTAATTTATTCCTCACCCGAAATTGTATTTAATTTATTACATTTTTCAAAACGTTTTACAAAGACTTGTCAGTTTTAATTGTTTGATTATATAAATGGCATTTTTTCAGCATTGTTAAGAATCAGAATCAGCTTTATTTTCACGCAAACAAATATAAAAAATAAAAAGTTAATAAAAATTTCATTAAATATCCATACATCCAAATATGATTGAACACAGTGTCTTAAATCTTGCACAAGACATTAGATTTTGAGCAACAAAAAAAAGAATACCTGGGGAGAAAAAATCACTTCAAACAAACATTACCCAGCAGCTTATTAAATCTTCTCAATCATGACTTTTGCTCTTTTTTTCTTCTAAGCTTTCAAATCTTGTTCAGAAATAGACTGCACTGAGAATTCTATGGTCCTGTATATTCTTCCCTGCCTGGCGTCAGCTGTACCAGCAGCAGCTCCACACCGCCCCCACACTCCTACATTCATGCCAAAACAGAGCTCTCTTCCAATTCCTCTCATGTACTGCATGCCGAGTCAGGGTGGACCCGTCTCTTTCCTGCAAGTAAATAGTTAGAGCACAGCACTCAGTCCAGGAGAGCTGTCACCTTGCCTGACAGAGTTTCATCATTACTAGATCCATATGAGGCCTGTTTTTTTTTTGTCACAACAGACTCAACAAAAGCTGCTTGACTGACTATTGTTAGTGCTGCTTTCAGTTCCGAACTGCACCGTGCGTGTAGCTGCTAAAAGCTGCTTTAGAGAATGCTGTTTGTGGCGGAAACAGATTTAAAAGCTCTTGTGTTTGAAGTTATTTCCTGAACACATTTGAAAAATCTACATTTTTATTCTTTCCACTTACGGACCTATAAGCGGGTAAAAATGTATGGAGTAATTGGATTTTGGGCCCCAATTCCAGTTAAGTCTGTCGCCCACCAGCCACCACAGCTGGAAGTTGCTGTTTATTTTTTTAATTCCAACAACCTGCGTATACTGCAAATATGTTTCCTATGGGCAGCTGAATAATGAATTATATTTATCAAATCTTGATACATTTAATGAATAAAAAACAATTTCCAGATCTGACCGATACACAAGAAAAATCAACATTGCTTTATTTCTTTAAAGATAAAAGCTTGAGTGAACCAAATATTGTACATTAACATCTGATCTAAAACTCAAGTCAGAATATACCTCACAGCTCCTGACAAAATTCGGCATAAGGCCCTGGAGTACCAGAAGTTTACTTTAATTGTGATATAATTAAAGTTTTAATAATTAGATTTTTTTTCTTCATGTAGCTGCAGAAATCTTTTTTTGCCTTCCACCTTTTTACTTAGTCTAAACACTTAATTGAACTTAACTCTAGAAGGCCTAGCATAGAAGCGTTACTGAATAGCACCTGCAATGCAGTGTTAAGTAAAATGTGCCAAAGATGGAGAGTGTATAACAGAAAAAACAATAAGAAAACAATTAAGACAGTATAAGGACTTGAAGAAGACCTGTAATTCGAAGCTGCTGCAGAAAAGCATTGGTCTGATATCTGGAAAAAAGAACTTTACAGCGTATGCAATGTTTTTAGTTTGACTCTCAAATTATTCACTTTATTTATTGAATAAATGGCAGTATTTTGAAGACCATGCAATTTTTTGAATTACTGATTTGGTCTGGCAGTCATTTCTTAAATTTAGGTTTTAAGTACAGAGATAGAAGTGGGAACCAGTGATGAACTTGTGACATTTAGTTGACTGTTAACTGTCAAACTATGAATGTTTTCCTGATGAATATGATTCCAATCAGTATATTTATATATACTTTTAAACTCTGAAGAAATTAAAATAGAAAAGAAATATCAAATTAAATTTATTATTCACATTATTTTTGAAGTGAATTTCAAAGAAGGGTCTTAGTTCTTACACATTGTTTGACGTTTTAACATCCACAATTAGTCTGACTCTGGCCAACTCTGTTCAGACTGCTGTGCTTTAACATTCCCCCAGAATACTTCCATGATTTATTGATAATATGCAATGTCCACAGAAAAATATGCTAATCCCAGTCTCTGACTGTATTTTGGTTGTGGAACATTATGTTTAAGTTTTGTTATACACTCCTAAGATTCCATAGAAAGCTTTTTTCTATATTGCCTCCCAGAAATAGGATAGGTTTGTTAAAACAAAACATGAGATGTCTTGGGTTTGCAAGAGCAGGTGAAACACTGAGATGCTGTCAGTATGTCTGTATGAGTGAACGCAGCTACCTGAGCTGCTTGACAACTGTTTCTGACACCATAGAAAGAGCAAGGCTAACAGTTGGTTCCGACTTGATCCTTCATTGCAGGGCGTCTGATTTTTTTTTTTTAGTGGACACTGCCTTGTAAAAGTATCCATTCTGCTGGAGTGTGTTTACAGTTTGAACATTACCATAAAAAATTCAATATATATTATTGGAACTTTATGTGATTAGACCATCAAAAAGCAGTGCATCATTTTGAGGCAGAAAGGGTCATGATTTTCAACATTTTTGAAAAGCAAACAACAAACCAAAATCTTCATCTCAAAATATGTTTTTATATGTACATTACTCTGATTCTCCGAAATAAAATCAAGTCCAGTCAATACGCTTGAGAAGTCATCTAATTGTAAATAGTCTTTTGTGTGCAATTTAATCTTTTTTTATATGCATAGGTTCTGTGAAGGCCTCAAAGACGAAACATGGTAAGACACAAGAACAAAGAAGCTAGTCGGAGGTCTTTGAAAGAAGAGTGGAGCTTGTAGGGTTACCAAAATAACTGGTACTCAATTAAATGCATGCTAAAAAGATTATTTTTTTTATTTAATTTATTTAGCCATTTTCATCTCCCCCAACTTGGCACACTATTTTGCACAGCAGTGGTGCAGACACACAGATATGTATCCTTTTCTTTGAAGTAGCGCATCTGAAGTTTAAAACTCTTCTAACATGGCACATAAGAAATGTCTAAGAGAAGATCCCTCCATTCCTTAACTGAAGACAACATGTGAAAAACAACAAAATTACAAAGGTATAATGTGATGAAACAGGACCTGCTTACCCAGTCTCTTCAGAAAATGTTTTTCTGCAGTGTGATAAATGGTAGCCTGTGGTTTTCTTGGTACTGATGTCGAGCTCAAAATTTTAGTCTCATGACTACCCTATTGTAGCTAAGCTGTTATGAAAAGAGTTACAAAACCTGTTAGAAGCTGCAGACGTCTTGAGACCGAAGTGGAGGTTTTTCTTTAACACAGTTAGACCTACAATGTAGTTTACATCAAACTACATTCAATACTACATGGGTAGAATGGTCCAGTCAAAGTCCAGACCTAAATCCAGAAAAGGACTTGTGGATTGTTTTTTACAGACACTCCATCCAGTCTAACTGAGCATTAGGTATTTTACAAAGATGAACTGGCAAACATTTCAGACTGGTGAAGCTGTAATTGGAATGAATGGTGGTTCTACATAATTGTGACTCAGTGGGACTAAGTGATCTGAATCCAACTTCACAATAATGCATTACTCTATGTTGGTCTATCACAAAAAAACAGCTAAACCTATTATTGTTTGTGGTTGTAATGTGACAAAATGTGAAAAGAGTTCTAATGATATGAACACTGCTCTGCAGTGCACTATAAAAGTTTAGAAGCTACAAATGCAAGTCACAAAATTATAATTTTCAACAATACAAGTACAAATCACAAATTTATGAGTATGAATCACAAGTCACAAGACCTGCTTCCTCTTCTTCTTCTTGTTTAACGGGGGTTGGCTAACAACTTTCCGGGGGTATTACTGCCACCAACTGATAAGGAGTGTAACATCTTCAGTGGTTTAAGATTCAAGTCAAGTCAAGTCAACTTCATTTATATAGCGCTTTTCTGCATTAAGGCACTCAAAGCGCTGTACATGAGGAAAAACATTACAATGATACAGAAAATCAAACACAGAAAAACAAATCAAATGACATTAATAATCCTTGGGAGTTTACTGGTAAGAGCTGGTTCAAATCCAATCTTTCTAATAGAGGTAATTAGCTCATTAAGTCCTCTGTGGTAAGGAATTCATCTTGTGCTAGAAGAGGTTGCTGGTATGAGGCAGCTGTGGTCCCATCATTCAAATAATAACAGTCTTGGGGACTCACTGAAGTCTAAGTAGAGAAGCCACTGGTATAAAACATTTTTAGTCCAAACTTTTTAAATACTAATAATGTTTGGCTTTCACTGGTATGAAATTGTTGTAATACCATCCTTCTAAGAAATCTAAAAATTTCTGGTCAGCGGTGTAAAAACAGCTGTAGTCAAATTTTCATATACTAATAATATTTGGCTTTTGCTGATAATCCTTCTGAGAAATCTGAAAATCTATGAAAAGTAATGAAATCACACATTTAGGTAAAGTAAGATAGGAGGGGAAAAAATCATATTTCAGACTCTATTCTGAGCAGAATACAGTCTGAAGTAGTTCAAAAAAACCTCAGCAGGGGTAAGAAACACACACATAAGCAAAGATTTAGCAAGGGTACGGTGGAATCTTTAGGGTGCGAATATATAAGTCTGAGTGTGTTTGCAAGAATTAGACTGTCAACACTGATAGAGGCGCCATTGTCCTTGAGAAGAGAGGTGGAAGTTTTATCAATCGGCCGCATAGTCCTATCAGCACACAGCTGGTAGGGGAGTGCTGGGGAAGAGCATCGTGTTTATATAACATCCAGGAGATATTTTGTCGATAGCCAGTTGGCAGAAGTTGCCAAGGCCACATTGGGGAGCCAGATTTAGAAAAACAATAAATGTTGTGGTTCAGGGAGTTGTGAATTTCCAACCACCTTAAGAGTTTTACTGGTATGTCTCAATTGCGAATCCAAATAGCCAAATTTCTGGTACTTTCCGCAGATCTCGAGCGTACAACTTCTCTAAGATTATATCCTTTAACCTCTAAGTCCAACCGCTGCCAGGCTGTGATTCTGTTCAAGAATCGTGTCCAGCTTGGGATTCTGCTCTCTTAACATTTCAGTCTGAGTTTTGTCTGAGTTTTGTGGATCAATCGATAAGCCAGGTAACCACCAACTCCAAAAAGCAGAAATCCTGTTATCAAAAGTCCAAATATGTACACATTTTCTACGTCCTCGACCGACATCGTAGTCAGGTACACAATCTTCCACTGCTGCCAATAATCCATTGTGTATTCAGAGAAGAACATCCCGTCTGGACAAGAGGGTTCTCCTTTACCCTGTCTTCCCGTCGAAAAAATGTGATCAATTACGTTGAGAGACCAGCTGACCAAATCTATAATTTACAAGTTTGGAGGATATGCAAAGTGAGGCTCTGAGAAAAATACAGTCAAAAGCAGAAGCAGGGATCAGCAGGGAGGGAGAGAAAACGCGTGTCTTCCACCAAGAGCAAGAGCAGATTCATTCACATAAATTTGTGATTTGTACTTGTTGCAAAGTTCTAACTTTGTAACTTGTATTCATAACTTCTAAACTTGTATTTTAACAGATGAAACATCTGATGTCACATGTATGGATAAGTTAACAAGGCACAAATACAAATACGCATACGTTTTTTGACGTTATCTTACCCCATAGAATAGGAACATAAACAGCACAGAAATTGCAAAATAACAGAGTAAGAGATAATCAAAATGTTATTTTCTAGTCACTCTTCAGTCGAAACATTACATCCATCCAGGGAGCAAACTGATTCCACTGGATGCTGCCTTGAGATTCAAAGTGGTGATTTGCTCATGCAGAATGATATTATTCTCAGAGTGTGACAGAGCATAAGGAGGTTGATGCGAGACAGAAAAGAGTCTAGACCAAATCTTTCAATAGGCCTTATCATTTCATGACCATCTCTTTTTGAATAGCGCCACTCTGCCTTCCATAAGAGGATGCCAAAAACCAATGGTGCGTCTTTTAATCTGCTGTCCTACATAATTAAACTCCAAGTTACCTCCTGACTCATCATGGGTCATCTCCCAAGAATTGTGAGACCTCAGAACTCTGCCAAGAGCCATCATCAATGCCATATTTGTCTTCTGGAAATGCCTTAGTTATTAGCATGCATCCATAATCAGTAATTAATGCAGGGTAGATTGTCAGCTAGTTAGGCCATCCACTGTGCAGAACAAGATTAATTGCAAAACTCACTAATGACTCTGATAAAGGCTTAAAAACATTTGACTGAAGTCAAAGTTTTCCTTTAGTGTTCAGGGTTAGTTTTCACTCACAGAGTGCTATTTCCTGCTATTCCTGCTATTTAAATTGTATGTTAACCTCTGCCTTCTGGGTTAAAGTTAATATTTGGAGAGCTCTTTGGAAAAGTTAGAATTAAAATTTCAAAAATGCCTTCAGATAGCATGTCCTCATCCAGTCACCTTATGGAGAGAGAGCAATGCACTGTCAGCCTCATGGACCCACTTTAACACAGACTCTACAGGACTCACAATCCATACAAAGTGAATCACTCATAAGTAAAGTACCTTACAAAGTATGTGGCATTTTTCACATTTTGTCACTTTATGACCACAAAACTATCTTTCGAATTTTCTGTTTAAGACCAATACAGCGTAACAAATAATTGTGATAGGAAAGTGACTCATGGATTTGTTTTGTAGATGTTTAAAGCAAGTTAAGGTTAGAAAACACAGTCCCAGAGCTCAGTTCAGTCCATGATCCTGGAATGGATATTATACAACTGCAAATCCACAAAGACATGGCTGTCTACCTAAACTGATAAGGCAAGCAAGTAGAGCATTATTCACAGAAGTGAGCAAAGAGGTCCATGGTAACACTGGTGAACTGGAGATTCACAGTTCATGTAAGAGATTCTGTCAGTAGGACAACTATTCGTTGTACACTCCACAAATCATGCCTATATGGAATAGTGGCCAAAAGAAAGCCTTTGTAGAGAAAAGCCATAAGGGTCCTGTTCACAGTCTGTCACAAGCCATGTAGAGGATACAGCAAACTTGCGAAGGAACATGCTCTGGTCACAAAACACTGTACACCCCCCTTAGTACACCGATCCCTCCTTTAAAACATGGTGGTAGCAGCATCATGCTGTGGGACAGAGGAGTTGGTCAGAGTTGATGAGAAGATAGTTTGAGCTATATAAATATGGCAGTCCCAGAAGGCAACCTGTAGGTAAGTGTGACTTGAGACGGGGGTGAAGGTTCACCTTCCAGCAAAACAGCAACCCTGTACATCCAGTCAGTTATACAAAGGAAGGCTTTAGATAAATGTGTATTCATGTGTTAATATTGTCCAATTAAAGTCCAGAGATAAATCCAATTAGGAATCTGTGGCAATACAGTTAATGTTGTCAGAAACTCTTCATACAGTTTGACTGGGGTTGAGCTGTAACATAAAGGTGAGCGAACTAAAATTGCAGTTGCTGGATGTGCAAAGCTGGTGTAAACGTACTTCATAACACCTGCAGCTGTATTTGTCGCAAAGGTGGTTCTGCACAGGTTCTACAGGGGGGATGAATGCAAGTACATTTCACACTTCATTTTTTTATTTTACAAAAGATTTTGCAAAGCATTTATCAATTTTTCATTCACCTCCCATAAAATCCCAATACAATCCATTGAAGTTCGTAGTTGTAATGTAACAAAACATCCAAGAGGTGTGCATTATTTTAAACAGCCTTGTATAGTATCTTTTTTTTTTCTTTAACCATGTCCTGTCAGGCAGAGTAGAATTGTTGTCTGAGTGCCGAGAAAAAGCCCAACAGATTTACTTTCACAAGTGGAGCATTACAGCTAACACTTTAAAGCTCTGCTTGATATTTATGCAAGAAACTTTATTAGAAACTGCTTTGAGATTATTTCAGTTGTTACAGACACGAAGACAGAAATGAAAAAAAAAATAAGAAGCACGAAAGAGAGAGGTGGGGCAAAAAGGAAAAAGGGACAGAAGGAGAAAAGAATGGAGGAGAGAGAGAAAAAGAAGGAAGAAGAGAATACAAGATAACACCCCGCTTGCTTCTACAACTGCAAAAACATATTAACAACTTTTTATACCAAAAAGTCCATGATACTTAGGAATGCAAGATGTATTTAGTGGTAAATGTGGCTCAATTTAGAACATTTGCTTATCTGTTAACACCTGAATCTAAACACCCGTGGGTCTGAGTGTGAGCGTGCTTGTATACAAGATTTCTCCATAAAAATATGCAATAGTGAGTGTGAGGAGCCACAGATCTGGTTATGTGTCTTTGTGTACAGTGGATTTAAATATCTAGTTTCAGGTGTATATCTTTACTTTTAACAATCAAGCATAAAGTGTTGAGCTTGTTGTTTTAGTTAAAACCCAAAACACCTTAGCTCATAGGCTACATTCGTACTGCAAGAAAAAGTGGCCCAAATAAAATTGTTTTTCTCATAAACGACCCATATCCAACCTTTTCATGGTAGTCGGAATGGCCCAATTCTTTCACCTCCAAGAAATCTGAACTGTGAGACTTCCATATGTGATAGTAAATTGGATCCGTATCCGATAGTTTTCACAGCGTCCACACTCTGAACGATGAAGTTACATTTAATCCGACTTTAACGTCATTGTCCTGGTGCCGACTACGCATCCACACAGATTTCTTTACAGAAGTATCAGTCACTGCTCCATAAAAGGCCTATGTTAATAGTTGTGCTCTCCTTTGTCTTACCTTCCTTCCTCTTGTTATGATGTGGTCATAATATATTTGGCTCCCATTGCTCAACAAGTTAAAAAATAATACACAGACACCAACATCCACATTTCCATAAATGTGCTGCTGTGTGATGTCAATATTCTCCTTCTGCACATGTGGTTCATTTTGGGGTCTGACCACCATGTAAAAAAATTGTAACTGAACTTCAAGATATGCTGTGTGAACGTAGCCTAATCAGCATATTGCAGTCTTTGGAGTTTCTGGAAAGCATTATAAGTCAATGAAGAAGCATCTTACCAAAAATAAACACTTTAGACATGCTCTGCAAAAACCCCAAGTGAGTTCCTTTCAGATTCAGCACCATGGACAGAGCATCTATATTGCATTCCTGATTAAAAGAACTGGTGAACCTGAATAAGTTGTTATGAATACCTAATAACCATTGAAAGTTCTATGAGTGCACCAGTCTCAGAAATTGTCAGTATGTCAGTGTTGCTTCCCTGTAAAACTCTTTATGTTCTGTAAACTAACAGAGTAAGCCAACAGTCACATTACTGTCACGGCATAAAGCATTTGATGAAAATAACCTCTGTAAACAGACTGCAGAGGGTTGTTTGGGGTTTTATGAGGTCAGGAGAGTTACAGCATTGCCTTTTTTATGTTTAAGCAGCATTTTCAGCCGGAGACTGTGGCTTTGACATTTGAAAATAAGAGTCTGAAGACAGTTTCCACGATGAGTCATGTTAATAGTCATCAGAGCTGCTTTTTCATCGTGTATTAAAACACAAGACTTGTTTAGAATAACATTTTGTTTCCATTTAGTGACATCTTTATACATCAGCAGAGAAAGCGCCTCTCTCCCTTATAACCCACTGATGCCTAACACCAATGTTACTGTTGTATGACAAAGGCAGTATCATTATTCGCCGGAAGGAGTCTACTTTTTCACTCAGATCACACAAATATGTCTTGACAAAACAATTTTCTGTTGATTGATTGTTGATGTCACCCCAACCATGGCTTTTAAAAACGTAATATATGTTTCCCAAAAAATCATTTAAAGTACTGTGAATGTGATTTCTGCCTATCAGAACAACTGAACATTAGAGTAGCAGTTTATGTACAGTGCCTTGCAAAATATTTTTACCGGTTGAATGTTTTCACATTTTGTCATGTCAACTCCAATGTATTTCAGCAGGATTTTATGTGAAAAAGCAACACAAAATCGGTGATATGGAGACAAAAAGGATACATGGGTTTCTGCATTATATTGTATAAATAATAACCTGAAAAGTAGGGGTGCATTTATTGTCAATTTTACTCTGGCAATTGGCAATTGGTAGCTAGTGCTACCAATTGCCACCACCTACTTGGTTATAAACAGTCTACCTGTGTTTCATTTAAACCTTTTATAAATAAAGCTGTATTTATAAAGGATAACTGTATAAATATAACCAAGTTTAAGATTGTAACATGACACAACTTCAAATTCTTCTAGGTGTACGAATACCTTTGTGAGGCACTGTAGGTCCTTTTATTTTCCTTGTTTTCATCTGCCATTTTATTGTACGTTTCTTCCCATTTTATTGTCTAGCTGAACTACAGTTATCTCAGTGCATATGGTAACAAGGACAAAAATTCCCACAGTGGCCTGCAGTTGTTGACTAATCGGATTTAATTTTAAAGAATTAAATAAAAAGGCTATGTACTTTTAAAGTAGTCCCTCATTTGTCATTTTATATTCCTGCTTGCATTTATGCAAAGAAGCTTTGTTTCAGTAGTTTTCTCCTCCTGGGATTAACTCAAACAATGTGTCAGCTGCACTCACACAAAAATGCAGTGAACAGACAAACACTGGAATGATACCACCAAATACACAGTCACGTTTACTACAAAAGCATGTAATTCTCAGTCAACACTGGTAAACACAGATAGGTAGAAAAACACAGCTCCTGTTTCTCTCTCAGGCGCACACAGGCCACATACAACAAAGGGGAATGCAGAGTGTCCTGAAAAGACGAAGGAAAGAGATGAGGTATCGGAAAGTATATTCAGGACATGTGAACGCTCTTAGTTGTGTGCTGCTGTGCTTGTGTTCATATTCTGTGTGCAGGGGTTTGGAGCAAGATTGTTTTAAAATTATGATAAGATTTTATTGGTGTGGGAATTACAGTGTATGAGTGTGTTCATTTGTTGCTGATATGCAAAACAACACGTTTGTGCAATAGGAAAAACTGCTGCTTACCTATGATACCCTATTATACTTATAATACCCCTTGAACTTTTTCACAAATGATAACTGAACCCAAAACCTCAATGTATTTAGATTTGATGTGATAAACCAACACAATTGTGAAATGGAAGGAAAACGATACATGTTTTTTACAAATACAAATCTGATCTTTGGAGTGTGTTTCTACCGGGTTTTGCACATCTAGAGACTGAAAGTTTTAGTTCCAGCTCAGTTAGATTGGATTGGGAGCATCTATGAACATCAGTTTTCATGTCTTACAGATTTTCCGATTACGTTTGGTTTGGACTTTGAGTGGGCCAGTCCAACACATAATTATGCTTTAATCTAAACCATCCCATTGTAGTTCTGGCTAAATGTTTAGGTTTGTTGTCCTGCTGGAAGGTGTACCTCTCACCCAGTCTTCTAATGAGCTTTTCTAGGATTGCCCTGGATTAAGCTCCATTCATTTTACCATCAATTGCAACCATTTTTACTGCCCCTGCTGAAGAAAAAAAGCACAACATGATGCTGCCAACCCTGTGTGTCACAGAGGAATGGTGTTTTCAGCGTGATGCCACACACAGCGTTTTACAAGTAGGCCACACAGTGTTAGTCTGACCAAAACACCTTCTTCTACATCCTGTTTCGCCTACATGGCTTGTGATAAACTCTACACAGGACTTTAATTCAGTTTCTTTATATAGCGCCAATGCACAACAAATGTCGTCTCAAGGCTCTTTACAAAAAATGTTATTCAATCTAATCAAACAGCTAGATTCCAAGTCAAGCACACACATTCCATTGTGATCTGTTTCCATAGTAATGCAGTCAAATTCTGTTGACTATTTCAATTGGTTAAAGAGTTTTCTCTCTAAGGAAAGTTAGTCGCAGTGAAAGCTCAACCAAATACTCCGTCTAGGAGAGGGACAGGGTTGAACACTAAAAGGCAGGGCAAAGCGTATCATCTATACAAGGAGAACATTAAGTTATTGGCAGCAGCCGATGTCCCCTTCCTGGAAGGTGTCACAGCTAAACACAGAGCCAGGCCAGCTGTGGCTTCTATGAAAAGAAAAAAGAGAAAGAGAGAACATGAAGTTAAAGGCTGAAATAACAGCAAATAATGCAAAATTGGAACGTAGTAGAGAAATGTAGCAGACTGATTAAAAGTTGTCATTATGTCCTCCAGCAGCCTAAGCCTATATCAGCTTAACTATATCAGCCACTCTAACTATTAGCTGCATACAAAGTTAAGTTTTAAGCCTAGTTTTAAAATCAGACAGGGTGTCTGCCTCACAAACTAAAGCTAGAAGCTGGTTCCACAGGAGAGGGGCCTGATTACTTAAGGATCTGACTCCCATTCTACTTTTAGAAACTCTAGGTAAACCAGTAAACCTGCAATCTGGGAGTAAAGTGCTTTGTTAGGAACATGTGGAACAATCACATAAAATCTCTGATGTATGATGGAGCTTGATCATTAGGGCTTTACAATTGAGAGGTAGAATTTTAAATTATATTAACAGGGAGCAAATCAACAGAATCTAAAATTGAAGAAATATGATCTCATTTAAATTTTTATCAGAACTCTTGCTGCAGGTTTTTGGATAAGCTGAAGGCTTCAAGCTGCATCTTTTGAAACGTTTGATAGTAAAGAATTACAAAGGTCCAGCAGCATAACAGTGAAAATGTATCTCATGCTGCCTGATAATGTTACCTATTGAAAGCATATATATCGTAAAGAGAATTGGCCCAAGCACTAAACCCTGTGGTACTCCACAAGTAACCCTGGAGTGTGAGTGTTTGTTCAGTCACCTGAATAAAGTGTAAGGGTACTCAATTTTAATGGAAAATGAACCAAACCATGTAGAGTAGAACCAACCCAAGATGAACCGCGCTGAGTAGGTACTGATGAAAAAGGAGCATATTTGTCTTCTTTGCTGCTTCTCTATTAAACACTCTCCTTATTAAGCCTGTCAGTTTGGGTGGGCAGCCATGTCTTGGTAGGCTTGGTGGGCCTTTGAATAGTGCTTCTTGAGATGTCGAAGGCTTGGGCCATTGAACCTTAAAACCAACCATAACCCTGTGAGGTATTTTTTGTTGGTCTATCACATACAATTTTGCAAAACTACAAAATGTGAAAATATTCAATTGATAGAAATATTTTTGCAAGCCCTTGTATGTGCTTGTTTTGGATGGGTTATGTATTATTTTTATTATTATAAATCCACATGGAAAGATGTGGAGTTGCCAAAAGGAGGAAAAGAGGGGATTTTGGGATGTGGGTGTAAAAATGTAAAACTTGGAGCTTGAAACCCCTTTTTGATTTCTTGTCTTTGTGCCAGTGAGACTTCACTGCCCCTTGTTACTGGGGAAAAGGGGGAAATAACAATGTAAAGGAGCAAAAATGTCTGTAAAAACCCTTCAAAGTAATGAAATAGCAAGTGGGAATATTTGTGTAGAAGGATAGGAACTGGGAAGAAAAACAGGATAAAGATGGTAAACTACAACAACCCTGCTTATAGAGTACATGTGTATTTCATATAGTAGAGCAGATTTTTTGTGCAAAGCATCTATTTGTTTTTCAAGATGAAGACTGGGGTCCTCAAACCAGGACATGAGCCTGATGACATCATAGAGATACCCCATTGGAAGTGGACATTATTTCTTGCCATTGATTCACAATGGTTAGTTTTCTTTTCCAATCACTGGGCTTCAGCCATGCTAGTTTTTTTAGTGGTGGTGAAAATTGAGCCAAACTTATGAGAAGTCGTACTCTCTTCTTATTTTTGTTTGATATTAAAATCTAAGACGTTTGAATTTTACAAAAAAGCAAAAATTGATGAAATCTGTAAGGTAGCAAATACTTTTTCACAGCGCTGTATGAATGACAAGAGGCAGCTCAGAAAGGGGCTTGTGTTTGCAGCTTTGTGACAGAAGTGTTTTGTGAAAAAAGGCGTTTTACATAGAGATCACTGGTCTAAATATTTACTAAACTTCTGTTCAATTGGCCCCAATATTGATACAGTAGGTACTTCATTTCATCAGGGTACATGTATGATGGTATTTAGACTTCTGGGCTTCCTTACTGTAGCAGTACATCAAACACCAATAAAAAAGCTGAGGTATTTCATGTGAAATATGTTTTAGTTTAAACACTAATGTTAATGTTTCAAAAGTATTTACTCTATAAAAGGAGAATTAATATAAGTGGTTTTTGGTTTTTACCTTTAACTACCATTCAATTCTACGAACATACAAACAAGCAAAAGTTAAGACTGCAGGGTCATGCTCAAATAAGAGTGAGGATTTTAAAGGTCAGCATTGAGAGCACTCGGGAACAGAAGAAAAAATAGCCTTGTTTCTCCCAATTGCTAACTGAGAAAATTGGCAACAATTACATCTGAACTGACTCAGCTCTTCTGTCAAGTCCATGGATTTCCTGGCACATGTGACAAATATCTAATTCAAAATAGCATCCTCTCCCAAGTCCTGCTTTTTCCAGCGGAGCATTTCACACACAGGTTGATGACATTTTTAGTGCCTTTTTCTTCCAACATGATGATCTAGAACAGCTGCCAAGCCCATTTTTTGTCCCTGGTCATTTCAACCCTCTGAGAGCAAATGTGAACCACTCTTTAGCTTTTTATCATCTTAGTAGCACATGAGTACACCTAATTACAGGAAATGTTTAACCATAGCAAAGGATAAAAGGATGTTTTGTTGTCAACTAGTTGTTATGTGGTGAGAATCAATGTCATCTTGTAAAACACCCTGCTTTTGCATGCTGGCATAGTGCAGCAGGGTGCAGCTGGCAGGGTGGACACGGTTCAGACTGCCACCAGTTATGCTCTCTAATGAGCCCTGTGACCATATTGTAGGACAGAAGACGTTTCATGGCTGGATAAATCTCACTCATGCTAATCCAGTTCAACAGATCTCAAAAGTTTTGTGCTGGTGTGCTTGTCAAACTGACCTGGAACCACACAGTTAGTCAGTCCATTTACAAGTAGCAATAGTTATTTCTAATCTCATATACTTGTGCGATGTTAATTTTATATTTTAAACAGTTACTGTTTAAATAGTTCCTTAAATGGTCTAGCTTATAACAGTGTTATAAAGCTGTTGTAGATATAGATTTTTTTATTATTATTTCATACATTAGACCTAACCATAGATTAAATTCTTTTGAAGTGTATCTTTTAAACCATTTTAGTCACAATAACACCATAATCCTTTTCCACTGAAACCACAAAAGAAAGCTCTTTATTTACAAATTAGGTGCAAAGTAAAATATATGGAAAGAGGGTATTACAGCCTTGAGTAGATCAATACTTAATAAAAACAGACTGACCTATCTGTTGTGTGTTCCTTGATCTTTATGTTGCTGTTACACTGAGAAAAGTTGACTCATTTTATTGACAAAGTGACTAGTACATTATTTTATTTTCCCTTTATTTGTAATAATGATTTTTAGCAGGTATCAAAAGAATAAAAAAGCAGTCATACAAAAATGCTTCAACGTATGATGTTCTTATTTGTATCCCTGGAGTGGACCATTTTGTTGTTAAGTGTACTCTTCTGTCTAGCCTTGATTGGTGCTAGAGACGTAATTGAGATTCTTGGAAATAAAAACTGGATTCTGAAAAACCTAACATTTCTAAGCTGGAAGACACACCTGGGCAGCATTGTATTGTGAGGTTTCTTCTCTCTCGCAGCTGATCAAACATTTTTTACTAACAACATGCAGCTGGAGATTTTTTTCTTTAAAAAGCGCTCACCCATTGTCCAACATAATGTATGTTGTTTTTGAATGGTTGTCATTTAGACCCACTGCTTTCCTTATATCCCCAGTAACTTTTAGTTTAAACTTCACTTCCTTTTGTTGAACACACTCGTTATACTTATTTTTTTAATTATATGGCCCTTCTTTAACCTCATAGGCTTTGTGTTATCAAGTTTAATAGGCTTAAAGGCATGCGAAGTACAACTGTTTGTAAAGGCTTGCAACCACGTTTCTTGTCCTCCTTTCCATTTATAGCTGGGTTCTAGCTATAAGTCATCAGCATTTACAATGCTGTATAAATGGCTGAAGATGCATTTAACAGAGCAGCAAATGAGAGAAACAACCTTGGCACACCTCCACGCTCTCAAATTTTCTTTTTTAAGAAACACACTAACAAAATACCTCAGATAAAAGAAGGAGAACCTGGTTCATTCAAAAGCTGCAAGGGAGGATTTGGTGTTGGATTGCATCACCTTTTGATATTGCAAATATTTCAATAAAGCTTTCTTCAAACTGAAGGATTTGATGTTTCCTTTGTGAATTATTACTTTGAGCTTGTTAGCTGTTGCTTGCTCTGCAAACAAAGCTCAAAGTAATTTGAAATGTGTCAGTATTTCATGGACAGTGGACACTTGAACACAGTACCAGAGACAATTTAAACATGACTAGGGGATTTATGTTTACCTGACCAACTCCTTCCTATAAAAATGTTTAAAGTTTTTCTTAAAGTCTGGTTAGGCATTCGGGTCAATCATAGGACCCAGATGTGTATGTAGATAACAATGGCTCAAGGATTCTCTAAGAAACTCCACTTGCATAATGAATGGTCAGATACCTAGGTACTTTCTTAGACATGCAAGCAAGTTGGATTGTGAGTTTGGATCAGGTGAGTGCCCTGGCATGCCTATGGCGGAACTATTGAGGATTATGTTTATTAGGATGTCTCACTTTAGTGAGCAGTGGCACAATTTGACCGTCCAGCTCCATGCAAATCATTAATGGGACCCCTATTCCGTCCTATCAGGGCCCAATAAAAGCAGTTGAATGAACCTCCAGTGCTTTCTGCCCAAGCCTCCCTGTCCTTCTTGTAGAAAGGTACCCCCACAGCATCATGCTGCAACCACCATGTTTCACATGTGGATCTCTGCAGTCCCTCCAGATTAACCATAGGCCTCTTGGCTGCTGCACTGATTAGGCCAGCCAGGTCTGGTTAGATTTTTGCAGTTGTACCATACTCTTTCCATTATTTAGATGGTGCATTGAGCAGTGCTTCATGAGAAAATGTAGGATATTGTTTTATGACCTTACCCTGTCTTAAATATCTCCACAGCTTTATTTTTGACCTGCCTTCTCTGTTCTTTGGTCGTCATGATGCTGAGTTTACACAAAGAGGCAGCTAGACTCATACTGAGATTGGATAGCAGGCTGATTCAATCGCTGAATTACAAGACTTCTAAGGTCAACTGGTTGCAGTGGTATCTAAGTAAATAGGGCTAAATACAAGATTGCACTGTATATCATACAAGCCCTTGAATATTTTTTAACAAATTATTTTTCAGCTTGTTTATGTTTGTGACATATGGAAAGTCTATGGGTCTACAGTTGTATAGCTATTGAAATGCAAAACAGAAGTATACAGCCTGGGTATGTTGTGTTATTGTGAATAATAAATCCATTTCAGTTTGTTAAACTACGAAAAATATTCTTTTCATAGTTCTTTATATAATTATGCTTTTGTATTTGGAAACAACACTGTAGGTTTTGGCTGATATGGGTACTCAGGAGACAATATTATTGCTATCAACTTTGCACACTACCAGCTGTTTGTAGAATTGCCCGTTGATTTATTCTTTTAGTGCTTTTAATCAAAACCCAGCTCTGTCTGGGAGCTTTAACAGATAGTATTCAGTTACTGAGTTGTTTTAGACCTATATATTTCAAATGTTTATTGTAATACCAAAAACAACATAACCCTGCAGGTGAAATACCTAAAAGTGGAAAGTACTCAGATTAAGGCATTTCCAGATGAATCAAATGTGTCTGAGAATACTGTTGGTTTTCCTCAAATCTACACATGTTCACAATTACAAATGTAGACTTAAAGCTGTACATACAGGGGTTGGACAATGAAACTGAAACACCTGGTTTTAGACCACAATAATTTATTAGTATGGTGTAGGGTCTCCTTTTGCGGCCAATACAGCATAATTTCGTCTTGGGAATGACATATACAAGTCCTGCACAGTGGTCAGAGGGATTTTAAGCCATTCTTCTTGCAGGATAGTGGCCAGGTCACTACGTGATACTGGTGGAGGAAAACGTTTCCTGACTCGCTCCTCCAAAACACCCCAAAGTGGCTCAATAATATTTAGATCTGGTGACTGTGCAGGCCATGGGAGATGTTGAACTTCACTTTCATGGTCATCAAACCAATCTTTCACCAGTCTTGCTGTGTGTATTGGTGCATTGTCATCCTGATACACGGCACCGACTTCAGGATACAATGTTTGAACTATTGGATGCACATGGTCCTCAAGAATGGTTCGGTAGTCCTTGGCAGTGACGCGCCCATCTAGCATAAGTATTGGGCCAAGGGAATGCCATGAAATGGCAGCCCAAACCGTCATTGATCCACCCCCATGCTTCACTCTGGACATGCAACAGTCTGGGTGGTACGCTTCTTTGGGGCTTCTCCACACCATAACTCTCCCAGATGTGGGGAAAACAGTAAAGGTGGACTCATCAGAGAACAATACATGTTTCACATTGTCCACAGCCCAAGATTTGCACTCCTTGCACCATTGAAACCGACGTTTGGCATTGGCATAAGTGACCAAAGGTTTGGCTATAGCAGCCCAGCCGTGTATTTTCACTGTAACATTTAAAAAACACAAAGCAGAAGAAGCCCCAGCAGACACAGTGAGTCATTGTAGTTTGAAAAGTGTTCAGGGATGTGGAGGGAGCTAATAGGGAGCTGCAACATACAGTAGCAAAAGTGTGATCCCATGCTATTCCTGTCAAAGTTTCACCAATCCTCCTAGAGTATAACTAGTCATATCACACCTAGGTATCACTAGTCATATCACAACTACAATGCCTAGCAATAGTGTCTACATCTAAAAACAGAAGATTGTGAAAAAGTTTAATATTTTTTGTCACTCATTTCAGAGAATGAAATACTATATAGATTCATTACACATTGAGTGAAATGTTTCCAGCATTTTGACTGGTAGTTTTGATGATTATGGCTTACAGATGATAAAACAACAAAATTTTGTGTCTCCTAAATCTAGAATATTACATGAGTATATAATAAAATATTATATATATATATATATATATATATAATATATAATATATATATATATATATTTTAATATATATATATATATATTAAAGAGGACTTTGGACAACTGAGCAACAGTCTGGTTTTTCCCCTAAGCCCAGGTAAGACACTTCTAAAACTGTGTCTGGTTCAGGAGTGGGTTGATATGAGGAGTGCAACATTTGTAACCCATATGTAGGATTTGTCTGTGCGTAGTAGCTCTTGATGCGCTGACTCCAGCCTCAGTCCACTCCTTGTGAAGCTCACCAAAGTCTTGAAAGGTTTTTCAAGACTTTGGTGATCCTCTCAAGGAATTGCAGACATGTCTTGATGTCTCAACATGGGATAGAATATTTAGTTTCCTTTCAAATAGTTTCTCACATCTCTGTGCTTGCTTTGATTTCATTTCAAACAGCTCTTTTGAATTAAAAATTGACACAATTTGACTTTTTTTCACTCAGTAACAATTTGCACATCTCAGTGGTGTAGTTTACTCAACCTGGTGGGTGTTACACATGGTTTGCTTGAACCAGCTGGTTATTGTCCAGGGCTTGACCAAGGTTTTAAAGAAGTCTGTGTACTCCTGCTGTCAAATATGTCTGTTGGCATATGGTCTTATAAAGGCTGGAAGTGCTTAAATTGGATAACCTTAAGGTTGATAACCTTAAGTAAATATGACCCAGTTTTGGGTTGTTGCAATATTTAAGAAAAATTATAAAGAAAATAATAAGAGAAAAGAGAAAGTTTTTGCATGGACTTTGTCTTGGCTCAGACTGTGTTTGAACCACACTACACGCACACGGACAGGAAATCAGGATTCTTGAGGATTTTTACTGAATCTGAGGGATCAGCAGCAGTCACATACGCATGTAGACTCAAGCACAGTGGATCAGTCAATTGCTGAGATCCTCAAGTTTCAGGAGAACTTTAATAAGCTTACATGGCTTGACAAAAAATATAGTGTGAAAACAGAGAAGACAGGATGGCATCAGACAGAGATTAAAGCGACTGTCACTCCACCACATACCCCTCCACATGATGCTGCTTTGCAATGCCCTGTCTTTACAAAAAGAGATGGACAAGATCCAAACCAGCATTACTCATCTGTAAGAAATTCAGAGAAGTTGTGTGTCGTGGCTTTCACTAAAACATGGCTTACTCTTGAGAATACAGACACTGGGCTAATTCCCACTGGGATTGGACCACTGGTGAGGCTCGACAGAGACCCTGTCAATACTGGGAAATCCCAAGAGGGAGGATTCTGCTACTATGTCAATTCAACGGTGGTGCAGACACATCCCTTTCAGAGAGACTGTGTGTACTGCAGCGTAGAGATGCAGTACTACCTCCCCAGTAAATTTCCCCAAGTATTTCTTACTGTGGTATGCATCCATCCCAAGTCCTAAGTAAAAATTATTTAAAAAAAATTTTAACAGTTATAGAAAATGTTGCACATTGTTTCATTCCTGGTGTTTCTAATCAAAGCAGCTTAATAGCAGAAAAACTTTTACAGTATATCTCTTGCCCCACCAGATGTAACAAGGCCTCTTGACTAATGCTAAAAGGCACCTACAAGTCTGTAGTAAGGGAGTCCTTGGGTGCACAGAATGGAATGTTTTTAAAGACTTTTCTGATGTTGATGAGAAGACCTAGGTGATATTATCTTATATTCTTCACCTAAAAAAAACTTTTATCCTCACCAAACAGGTGAAAGTGTTCCCAAACAACAGACCTTGTGTTCCATCGGAAACATTTGGTTTTTCTTCATGGTAATGATAAGGACAAGTTAAAAGCTAAAGAAAAAAAGTCAGACATGAAATTAATAGGGCAAAAATGCAATATAAAAGTGAGATAGAGGATAAGTTTCACAGTAATGAGCAAAGGGCTGTATGGAATGGAATAAAGGCTATGACAAGCCAAGACAAGATGAACATTGAGCCAATTATCATTAATAGCTTTGTCTCAAATTCAGAACTTGTAAATGCTGTAGAGAAAAGTGCTGTAGAAAGCAGTAGTGCAAAGAAACAAGTGGCGGAGGGGGAACTTGGTGCTCCTCTATGCCAAAATTACTAAGAGAAAACTGGTTACTCGAGCATCTTATTTAAAGAAGTTTAGAAAGGAAAATGTAAGTGGTTTTGAAACCATAATCTTTTAAAAGTTAGTATACCCTGAAAACAGTAACTAGCCCATCGATAGTTCATCCTGCCAATAACTCTTTGGGGACCTCTGCTTAAGACAATTCTTATAACAAAGTTAGCTCATGAATTGCTTATGTGAATTGATTTTATATCTCCTATATCTATAATTCATTACCCACCAAGTTTTCAGTCAGCAACCAGAATGACTCAACTGTAGAGAGTTGCCGAACACACGTTGAATGTTGGTTTAAAAAAATAATCATGGGTGTTTTTTGTTTCTCTTTAAAACTTTTCTCCTTTCAAAGTCTGCTCCTTTAACTATCCCAGGAGTGTTATCAGCAGGTGAAGATGAGAGGAGAAAAAAGGATGATTTGATGGTGTGCTGAAGAAACAGAAAAGCTGAGAGAGTGGAAGCTAAAACCAAATTATTTACTGCAGTATGATCATATAGGATGGAACGAATTTGAATGACAAGGCAACTGATTTCTTCTAATTGGTTTTGACTGTCTGTCTTTGAACTGACGGTGTGCCGCAGCTCTGTTTCTAGGCAAATGGCTTATCTCATGCAATCTGAAGTGCTTCTTAATTTCCCTTACAAATATCAAACCTCTCTGCACTGCAAATATAATGCGATTTGGACTGTTGGAGCTCATGGGGGCCTTTTTTTCCCTTTCGCTTGAAAATGACTGAAGCCAAATCTTGCTTTGATGTGCCTCTCTCAGCTCTACCTTCAGCATGAGAACACCAACACATACCACCCACATATATTTTCCCACCTGCAGTTCAACGTACTTGCACAAGAGAAAAATTCACGGGAATGCAATAACAAGCAGTTTAAATAGAATCTGCATTTATGGAGTTTTTTTTGCAAAAGAAGGAACAGATCATGACATGAAACAGGTTTTTAAGCTGTGAACTCACCAGTGGTGCTCATTTGCATGATAAATGAATGACATTATGGCACTTTGCAGTTTCTTTCCATTTCTTTTACTTTGCATAAAAAATTAGCTGCTAAAGGTGTAGTTGGTAGGGTTGGGGAGGGAAGGACCGCTATCAGTGCTTCCTGTCAACAGCTCAC
This sequence comes from Crenichthys baileyi, assembly GCA_036173005.1. NCBI lineage: Eukaryota > Metazoa > Chordata > Actinopteri > Cyprinodontiformes > Goodeidae > Crenichthys > Crenichthys baileyi. The sequence goes on from JAHHUM010002353.1 coordinate 154,918, forward strand.
CAAAGATGAGCTCTCCAAGAGAATGGCAGATGCTTTCTCTCAGCAGCATCCACAAACATACAAATAAGTCTCACCACAAGCATCTTACTTTGTTGTCTGTCAGGAGCTTTGTTGACAGCCCCACTTTTGATTAGGTGACTGCTTGGAAAGGTTGAGATCTCCTGCTGGGCAGGTAACAGTTTTTTTCTGCAAGCACAGCCAGCATCAGCTTAGAGTATAAACTAAGCATAAAAAGTAAGGGAATTGTTTTGTTAGGTTGATTATTTATTTTCTGTAACAATGATCCTTAGTAATAAAACCTTACAGATAGAAAATGTATTTGTTTCTCTCTAAATGATGCCACATTTGTAAAGACAATACATTTGGGGGTAGAGCAGCAGAGTTATGGTTACAGGGTTTGGCCATGAAACCTGCTAAATTCTCTCTGCCAATGCCAAACAGCCTAATCTGCTAATAACTTGATCAATGTAAGTGAACTAGAGATGATTAAAGGCAGTCAAGACTATCTTATCCTTAACAGCTAATGGTAAATCAATCCCAAACAAGCTCACACCTATAATTCAGTGCCTTGCAAAAGAATTTATTCTCCCAGAACTTGTTCAAATTGGTCACATCATATTCTTTTGTGGTATGTCTTTGCTAACCTTGCTTATCTAGAGACTGACATTTTTGCCAGTTCCTCTTTGCAGAATTGCTAAAGCTCATTTAGACTGAATGGAGAGAAGAAGAAGAAGAGAAAAATGTTGGAGAAAGTCTTATCAAAGATTCCCAATTAGATTTTGGTCTAGACTTTGACTGGGTTAGTCTCACACATGAACATGCTTTGCTCTAAAATAATTACATTGTCGCTGTGGCTGTATGTTTAGGGTCGTTGTCCTGCTGGAAGATTAACCTCGACCCCGGTCTCAATTTTTTTGCAGTCTCTAACAGATTTTTTTCCAGGATTGACCTGTATATGGCTGCAATCTATTATGGCATCTGCTCTGAGCAGCTTCTGTTTCCCTGCTGAAAAAAAGCATTTCCACATCATGATGCTGTCTCCACCATGTTTCATGGTTTGACGTGTCTTGCATCTCAGTCACAAAGTTCAATTTTAGTTAGAAAAGCACCTTCTTCCACATGTTTACTATGTTGCAAATAAATAGGTGAAGGAGTTCTTACGGTTTTATAGAGTTACCATGGACCTCTTGGCTACTTGCCCAGACTGTCAGTTTGCCCATGTCTTGGTAGACTGGCAGTGTTTCAATGTTTGGATTATGGTTTGAAGAGTGCTTTGTAAGAAGTTTGACATATAGTTTTCTAACATAACCTCACTTTAAATTTATCCACAACTTCCTCCATGACCAGCCTGCTGTGGTCCTTGAAATTCAAGATACTGTTTGTTCAGTAATGTTCTCTAACGTTGGGGACACACTAGACATTTTTACAGTCTTTACAGATTTTGGAAAGCCTTGAACTTCACATTAACAGACTGGCTTCAGTGGATCTTTGTTTCACAACTGAAACACTAGTGGTCACACATCTAACAATTGCCCCTGCTGAGGGATCACAGAGTGCCTGATTTGTCAAACCAACTACAACCGACCAAATGCATTTCACTCTTTTGGAAACTTGCAAGGCCTGACGACCCTCTTATTTAACCTCTGAGGCCTTCACAAAATAGCCGGATTTATATTGGGATTAAATTGCAAGACATAGTTTTGTTTTTAGCACTTAGATATTTATCCTCTCTTAATTTCCTCCTGTTGTTTGGGTCCCTGTGGCTCAAACGTGTCCTCTGTTTTGTCTTACAGGAGTCCCACATGCGGTTCTCTCTGCAGACGGGAGGGACTGTCTGCGTGCTGGAGACACCTGCTCCAGCGATGACAGTTGCAGCCCACGACTGCGTACCCTCAGGCAGTGCGTGGCGGGAGATGGTAGCATGAAACTGGGGCCTGGGGCGCGAAACCAGTGTGAGAACGCCATGACTGCGCTGCTGTCCACCCCTCTGCATGGCTGCCAATGTAAACGAGGGATGAAAAGAGAGAAGAACTGCCTGAGCATATATTGGAGTCTTCACCAGTCTGTGCTGCATGGTGAGATTAGTAATGAGCACACAGAAAATGTATGGTTGAGCAGTGGGTGAGAGCAGAAACAGCATCTTATTGGGATTAATGTTTGTGTGCTGGCCATTGCACAGAAATAAGGCACCCGCCTCCACACAGCTCAACAGCAGATTCTAGGTTGAAGTAAAAAGAGTTATTATTATGTCAAATATAGGTAAAACTGGAGCTATGATTCCTTTTACTCCGCCTACACACTTATATTTGATCACTTTTGTGCTTATTTCCAAAGCTCTTCTCTGATTGTCACGGAGGCCCATTATTTGTCATATGCTGACATTCAAACTAAGGCATTTAGCAGGCAATTTTACTTTCAGCACATGAGAAAACAAGTACAGCAGAGTCACTAGGATGACAGCATTGTGTGTTTTGTGGAAGTCAAATGCAAATCACAACACTGAGATGCAGAGATGAAAAAAGTCTTTGAGCTGTACATCAGCCAATATTCTCACTGCAATGGCGTATGTATGCAGCAGACACATTGTTCTGGTTTACTCACCATATGCACAAATGTTGTATCAGTTGTAGCAGTTCACTTTTAGCAAAAACAAATACGAAATTATTTCCACCCAGATTAAAATAAATTATTGAATCTTCCCCACTTGAATATATATATATATATTTTTTTTTTTTCATAAAAATTGTTGAAGCTCATTTACATTTCTTGCTTTTCTGGCAAGGTACGTGCTAATTGCTCTACTGGAACACACAAACTTGACCCAATTTTTCACCCTCAGATTAAAGCAGATTTGAAAACAGTGCTCTACGTGCTCTATCTTAATTATTCTACCTACTTTTTGCAACAGACCCTCAGCATGATGCTTCCACCACAGTTTTTAAAGGTTGTGTTCCAAGGTTTAAAAGCCTTTACTCCTCCAAACATTATTCCAGTCTTTATGAACAAATAGCTCAGTCTACAACTTTTCTCTAGAAAGCATTTTACTTAATCATTTGGACTAGTATCGCATTTCAGCTCGGCTCTCTCTTCCCCACAATGGACCGACGTAGCATCCACATTTCTGCTGATAGTATGTAGCTGAAATCACTCTATTAATCTAATTATCAGATGGGTTGCTACAAAGGAGAAGCAGATGTGCTTAACATTTTGAAATGGTTAGCTTTTAAGCAAATGAGCTAGTCATTGTGGTTTTGCTTCAGATTGAAGGAAACTCGGTGCTGACACTATTCCACCTGAAAAAAAAGACTTCAGTCTTCATTGTGAGAGAGTAAGTTATGAAGAAGTAAGCTTCAGAACATCAAAGACCATCCTGATCAAGATGCTCTAATCCTAATAAATGTTCTACATAATTATGTTATCACCAGTGCAGAGCTTGATAAACATGAGCAGCAAGTGGAAGTGAATGTGTTTCCATGGACAGTAACATGTTTAAATATTAACGTTAAATATTTTTCAAGTAAGACAATATGACTAGAAGGGCAGCAAAGAAGAAACACCTGTCATTGGAAAACATCAACTAGATGGAAAACATCAACACAGAAAGCAAAAAGGAAAATCTTACCAAGTATATTAAAACCTCTCATCACACTTAATACACAGGGGTTGGACAATGAAACCGAAACACCTGGTTTTAGACCACAATAATTTATTAGTATGGTGTAGGGTCTCCTTTTGCGGCCAATACAGCATAATTTCGTCTTGGGAATGACATATACAAGTCCTGCACAGTGGTCAGAGGGATTTTAAGCCATTCTTCTTGCAGGATAGTGGCCAGGTCACTACGTGATACTGGTGGAGGAAAAACGTTCCTGACTGGCTCCTCCAAAACACCCCAAAGTGGCTCAATAAATATTTAGAATCTGGTGACTGTGCAGCCATGGGAGATGTTAACTTCACTTTCATGTTCATCAAACCAAATCTTTCACTAGTTTGCTGTGTGTATTGGGGCATGTCATCCTGATACACGGCACAGCCTCAGATACAATGTTTGAAACACTGATGCACATGGATCCAAGAATGGTCGGTAGTCACTTGGCAGTGACGCGCCATCTACGCACAAGTTTGGGCCAAGGGAAATGCATGATACTATGGCAGCCCAACCATCACTGATCTACCCCCATGCTTCACTTTGGGCATGAAAACAGTCTGGCGCGAGTACGCTTATTGGGGCTTCTACTGCACCGTAACTTCTCCCGGATGTGGGGAAAACAGTAAAGGTGACTCATCAGCGAAACACCATGTTTCACATTGTCCACAGCCAAGATTTGCGCTCCTTGCACATTGAAACGACGTGGCACTGGCACGAGTGACCAAGTTAAGGTTTGGCTATATGAAGACGGCCGTGTAGTTGACCCTGTGGAGCTCCCGACGGACAGTTCTGGTGAACAGGAGAGTGAGGTACACATTAATTCTGCCGTAGATTTGGGCAGCCGTGGTTTTATGTTTTTTGGATACAATCAGGTTAGCCACCCGAACATCCCTTTCAGACAGCTTCCTCTTGGCCACAGTTAATCCTGTTGGATGGGGTTTGTCCTTCTTGGTGGTATGCTGACATTACCCGGATACTGTGGCTCTTGGTACATCACAAAGACTTGCTGTCTTGGTCACAGATGCAGTCAGGCAGACGTGCACCAACAATTGTCCTCTTTTGAACATGGTATGTCACCCATAATGTGATGTGATTCAAATTTGCAGCAGAAACGTGCTCTACCCTGCTAATTGAACCTTCACACTCTGCTCTTACTGGAGCAATGTGCAATCAATGAAGACTGGCTACCAGGCTGGTCCAATTTAGCCATGAAACCTCCCACACTAAAATGACAGGTGTTTCAGTTTCATTGCCCAACCCCTGTAAGTCAAAACCATCTACAGAGATACATTTAAGTGAGATATAACAACTTGTTTTGAGACAATGCATATTGAAAATCTTGATAAGTGAGATAAGTGAGTTTGAAGTTCCTGTGAGGTTTGTAAAACATAAAGTCTTGTTTCAAGAAAAAAATTTACTTGAATGAAGACAAATCTTCTATATTGATAATCAACAACGATATCAACAACATGCCCAAATCACAGTGCATTACAAAACATTCTATAAGTGTAGCTATTTTTAATACATTTCTGTCAAACCAAACATTCAAGTGATTAGGAAAAAGACAGCTAAAATAAATTTCATTCTCTGTCTGGTGCATTATGGACAGATTCCAGCATATTATTCAAAAGGTAATGAGTACAAATACTGTTCTATACTACAGTAATTGGCAATGCTCTAAAACCTTGTTTGGTCCAAATACCCAGACTCACCACTGAGCCAAGACTGACATTTGATGATATCTGTGAGGTCTATTTTCACTGCAATGTACTTCCTATAATTAAAATTCACATAAGAGTATGGTGTTATAATCAATATGCGTTGTCTGCATCCATGAAAATATTGGCTTGAGCTAGGGAATGAGAAAAATACTAAGATGAAAACAGGTGGAGAAGGGTATAATGCTGCAATGACCATTTCTTTAATGCTAGTCAGGAAATGCATACTAAAGGTAATTTGTCTTAAAAAGCAATGTTCAAATCTTAATTTAAATTGGTTTGGCCCTGGATCCAGAGCATTGCCACAATATGAAACTAAAAAATGAGTTTCAAAATTTAAAACAAGAGAAGACATTCAGCTGAAAAAAAAAAAAGATGATTTTGAGGGGAAAAGGACACTACTTGGGCACACAAGCTTATTATGAGCCGCAAAAGCTCACCAATTGTAGAAAATACTGCTCAGAATGAGTTTTTGTGGCTAGTTTCAAGATATCTCATACCTGTGAGGCTTTAATGCAATGTCTTATTTCTAGAAAATCTTGTCAAGTTAATTTTCACTTGTTCCATTGGCAGATTTTTTGCTTATTTCAAGCCACAAAATCTCATTTTAATTTCTTTTACTTATTTTTGAAGTGGCACTTTTTCATGTACTGCAAAAGACTGTTTAGAAGTTGTTTTCTCTGATGATTCTGATGAACCTTCTTTCTTCTTTCCAACTGTTTAGTACATTTTGAGATCTATTTTTTTGGAAAACAAAAGCTGAGAGTTCCCATAAGGTGTGTGTCAAAAGTGAGGCCTACAGTCCATGTGTGGGGTTGCTTATCATCCAGTGAGTGGGCTTTCTCACCATTCTGTCCAATATCTCTGCCATGAATAAAAAGTGGATCTTAACTCCATTCAGAACCCGTGGCCATTTCTCAAGAAACTGGGGGACAAGTAGAAGCCAATAGGATCGTGTGTCTCTAATCTGTAATAACAATATGATATGATATATGCTGTATATCCATACACTCCATACCATCTAATTCATTTTAGATACATTGTTGAACATCCCTCTAACACAATCAGAATCAGCTTTATTAGCCAAGTTTCACACACTAACAGCATACAGATATTAAATATAAATACATAAACTTAAAAGACATGAAAACAATTTAACAAATTTGGACATATATGTGTATGTAGACCCAATAATATATTTGTAAGACAGGTTAGAGTAGTTCAAATATACCTATTTTTGTTTCACAGTAGAGTAGCTGGCTACTATTGCTGTAAGGTGTTTGAGGGAGTTTCATTCACTGATTTTAGGGTAAAAAAATTATTTGATGCAACAAGACAAAAAATGACACCACGCAACTAAACAAACCTAATTAGTTGAATAAAGAAAACCACTGCCTTTCCCAAACAAATGTGGTTTTAACCAATCTACTGCACTTCTTTATAAAATCAGACTAACAATTAACAAAAACATTGAGGCTAAGTGAACATCAAAGAAACTGCCAGGGTGCAGATGTGATTAACACTCATTCAGTAACTCAGTAGTGGACAACAAAGTGTTTTTTCTATATGATGAGAATAATAAACATTAAAAAAGTTAGCTGTCCTAATTTACAGTGAGTGATTAATCAGTAATCCCAGAGCAAAATGTGGTTGAATAGACATAGAAAAGATAATATTTCAGCCTATCAAAACGGTCTTAAAATGTGATTAAAAAGTGAAAGATGCAACATAATGTCTACTGATGTTTAAGTGCGGTTGAATGGTGATTATGGTTAATGAAATAAACTAATTCTTTATATTGGCTAAGTATGGACTGGACCTATGGGCTGAAGAAAGAGTAATCTACATTTTTGTTTCTAAGCTAAATAAAGACAAGGACTAGGCAACTTTAAATAACTTTTTAAAAAGATGCACTTTGATGTTTAAATGTTCTCTTTCTGTTGCATTAGACAGTCTTCCCACAGTTGCAATGCAGCAAAACCGTGATTGTTACAACTGGTTTGTTAGTATAGCTGTGTTAGACAGCTCAAAGAAACTGGAAACGTAAATCATCTTGTGTTGATGGGGGGCAGATATTTTACGCCATTGATTCTTTCTGCTCCTTTTCCTTCATGATAAATGCTGCTGTTGCATTAGATTGTTAAATAAATGAAATATGAAAAAATGGAAATGGAAAAATGGAAATGGTTTCATATTTAATGTATTTTATAGAAATGGGCAGATATTTTTTTTTGCTAGTAAATATTTGTGCAATTCACAAATAAATATGCCATGCAAAGTTTCTAAATAGGCCTGTGTGATTAATACAAGTACTTCCCTTTTAAAGAGAAACGTACGTATACACCACAAGGCCAAGTGTAAATGTGTGAACGATTCATTTGTTGTCTTTGTGTTTGACAGGACTGAGCCTGGTGGAGAGCTACCCCTATGAGCCCGAAGAGAGGGGCTCTGACTATGTTCGTCTGGCTTCCATTGCTGCAGGTACCCAGCAAGCAAATTTTCCTTGTTCTGCCTTATTTTAATACCACTTAAGGAACACAAAAAATAGGTATGTCACAGTAGAAATAATTCTCATGCAAAATAAACTCAGTCAGTCCCCACCAGTTAATAGTGCCACAAAAATACAAACATAGCAAAATCCTTTGTCATGTTGTAACTAAAACCTCAGTGCTTTTTATTGGGATTTTATGTGACAAATCCACACAAAGTTGTATGTAATTGTGATGTGAAAAGAGTATGATCAATGATTTTCACTTTTGTTTACCAATACAAATCCAAAGCTAGTGTTCCACTCTACCTAAGCCAACACAGTGCCAATAAATTGGAAAAGGAGCATACCCACAGCATGGTGCTGACACCACTGTGTTTTGATGTGAGGATGGTGTGTTGTATGGTGTTAGTTTTTCCCTACTTATAAGATTTTGTATCTAGGCCAGAAAGCTTAAATTAGGTGTGCACGTTTGGATTCAGTCTTGGTTACTCTGATACCTCTAAGAATCCTGTGCAACAGGTTGCCTTCAGATATCATCTAATGAGGGAATAGAGTCCCAGACATGGCCATCCACCTATATTCATAGGCTGGTCTAAGAGAACATTAAATAGAGAAGTAGCTGAGGGACCCATGGCAACTCTGGAGAAGCTAAAGAGATCGAAACCTCTGGTGAAAAATGTGTTGACTGGATAAGTTTTAGTTGTGCACTCCAGAAATCTGTCATCAATACAAGAACAAGAAGAATAACATTGTTGAAAGAAAGTCATAAGAAGTCCAATTTAAAGCCCAATTTAAAGTGTGCCGAATACAGGACACAGAAAACACATGGAAGAAGGTGCTCTTGGTCAGATTAAAAGTAGGCTAAAATTTAAATATTTGGCCTAGTTGTAAAACTCTATGTGTAGCAGAACTAACACCACCCAAAATTCTGAACACACCATCTCCATCTTGGACAAAATGGTTGCAGTTTCATGATGTTGGGAAGCCTTTTTCAGCAGGGACAGAGAAGCAGGTCAGAGTTGATGGGAAGGTGGATGGAGCTAAAAAACAGAGCTATCCCAGAAGAAAATCTGTTAGTGGTTGCAAAAGACTTCAGACCCTGAATGTACAACTACCGCTTTAAAAAATAAAACATCATGAAAGGTTCAACATTTGTTGTTGCCATTTTAGAATGTAAAACGCTTACATTTTATTGATTCATTACACATAGGTTGAAATATTTCATGCATTTATTTATCGTAATTTCGATAATTATGGCTTACAGATAATGAAAAACCAAAATTCAGTGTATTAGAAAATTACAATATTACACACCACTGGGTCATAACAAGAAACACTGAATTTTTGTTTTTTATTATCTGTAAGTCATTATCATCAAAAGTTATAAGGAACAAAAGTTTTAAATATTTTTTCTTTATGTGTTATGAATCTATATAATGGGTTTCACTTTCTAAAATGACTGACAAAAAATATTTTCATAACTTTTTCATGATATTCTGTTTTACAGCTGAGCTACAATAGGATCGTTTAGACCAAAGCATATTTATGTGTTAGAAATGGCCAGTCAAAGTTCAGGCCTAAATACAATCAAGAATCTTTGGGAATACTCATAAAGCCAGACATTCCATTCAATGTGACAAAACATGAGCTATTTTGCAAAGAAGAATGGACAGATAATTTAAATTTTTTAAAGTGCAAAGCTGGTAGAGACTTACCTCAAAAGACTTCCAACTGTGATTGCAGAAACATGCCACATTTTTTAGAGTTCTAAAGAATTTTAATTTATTTCTGTCATGTTGCTATGCTTTACTTTGTGTTGTTCTATCAAATTCCAATGAAATGCATTGAAGTTTGTGGCTGAAATGTGACAAAATCAGGAAAAGTACCCGAGATAGGAATGTGTTGCAGCCATTCTCCGTAAATGCAGTTCTCATTCTCCATTATTTTGACAGAACATAGAGGTGGATACGCAGGTGGCTTTGTGAAGTGTTTGATGAGTTACATGCCTCACTCTCCTTTTGTCTTGGCTCTGAGCCTGTGGGCAAGCCGTAGGGTTGGTATGTGCGGCTGTTTGCCCCCGAGGCATAATTTAATTACCTATTTCCTTTAATGCAGCTGGAAGCAGAAAGGCAGCGTTTAAAGAGAAAAAAAAAAAACAAGAAATAAGTACTAGGTTAGAACGAGAAACAGAAGAAGTAAGACAGCTGCTTTAGGTTCTTTGAACACTTGGAAAGGAGAGAGTATGCACACAGATAAGTAGTTTTATTTTTTTCTTCCTATGAAAAAAGACACGAAGTGATCTGCTTTAGTTTGACATTTATTGCACTCTGGATGAGCGAATATGAGACAGACAGTCTGTGAAGTCTGGTTTAAATAAACTGATTATGAGAGAAAACATTTACAAGAAAAAGTTCTAGGTAAATGATACCAGGACAACAGGGTGAAAGGAGCCTAATTTAAATGTCTATATATTATTTTGTCTTTATTTTTATGTTATGAGGCAAGAAGGGTGCATAAAGTGAGTAATAACCTGCATCTGTATTTATATATAGATATATATATATATATATATATATTATATATATATAATATATATATATATATATATATATACAGGGGTTGGACAATGAAACTGAAACACGTGTCATTTTAGTGTGGGAGGTTTCATGGCTAAATTGGACCAGCCTGGTAGCCAGTCTTCATTGATTGCACATTGCACCAGTAAGAGCAGAGTGTGACGGTTCAATTAGCAGGGTAAGAGCACAGTTTTGCTCAAAATATTGAAATGCACACAACATTATGGGTGACATACCAGAGTTCAAAAGAGGACAAATTGTTGGTGCACGTCTTGCTGGCGCATCTGTGACCAAGACAGCAAGTCTTTGTGATGTATCAAGAGCCACAGTATCCAGGGTAATGTCAGCATACCACCAAGAAGGACGAACCACATCCAACAGGATTAACTGTGGACGCAAGAGGAAGCTGTCTGAAAGGGATGTTCGGGTGCTAACCCTGATTGTATCCAAAAAACATAAAACCACAGCTGCCCAAATCACGGCAGAATTAAATGTGCACTAGAGGCTGACATTTTTTCGGGAATCCCACGGGTCACGGGATTCCCACAGGAATCCCACGGGACGGGAGACAGCATTAGTAAAGATCACGTGATTGGGACGGTAGGAGGGAAAATAAACCAGGATCAGTTGTCTTTGGAAATGTAAAACTGAGACTTTGTTATAAACTTTAAGAAAAAAAAACTTAGCTCGACGTCGCCATTGTGTAGTTTTTTTCCAAGAAGCCTCAAACGAAGCCTCAAACGAACTACACGACCCACAAGCCAACACTGCTTCTGATCGATGTTTTCCACCTGCGTTCAGAATGGAGGGAGCAAACGCAGGTGGCGAACTGAACGTGGTAAAATTGGATTTGCAACGTAAAGTCAGAAGTAAGGACTTCTCTATTAAACTCATAGAGCTGACAGGAAAGTCGCAAATATTACCGAACTTCAGGAGAGTTGAATATAGCGGTGTTTACACGCAGTATGCTGCTTGTAAAACGTGTTTAGTCGTAATCAAGTACAGCAGTGATTAAGGCAAATTCTGGATTGAATCAGCCCTGCATCTCTTCATTCGTCAAACGAAAAGTACCATCACGTGTCAAGTCTCATCTGACCAACAAAATTGCTTGCATGTGCACTAAAGATTTAAGAGCCTTTGCCACAGTAGAGGGGAAAGGTACGGAGGCCGCTAGGGGACATGGGGGGAATTTATTTTTCTTTTGCATCCCCACGCAATACTTTTGCGTTTGCTCGCAAAAGTTGTTAATCCCCTTGAGAAAGCTGTACATTTTGGAACAGCAGCACATTTGACAAACTGCTCACAAAACAATCAGCACTGATATGGCATTGATATGGTTTATTTGTCATATGCAGGTTAAGATGTAGTCAACAATGCGATTAAATGCTTAGGATAAGAAGAACCGTTCAAATCCAGATAAAAACAAAAGCACTAACGGCGTGCAAAAAAACGTACACATCATGCAGCAGCAATAAAGAAATAAAGTGTCACAGATGTGGTTTCGTGCAGTAGTATTGTCCAGAGTTCAGTAGTTTGACAGCTTGTGGATAATAACTGTCTTTAAGTCTGATTCAAGATCCTTTTATTTAAGGCCGATTTCAAAATAAAACTCAATAAATCTCAAAAACGGGTGTAGTGTTTGTTCCATTTTTGCAGTTATCTGGTTTGGAAACTATCCCACAAATTATTGCGTGAAAACGCGAAAACTATTGCGAGCGAACGCAAAAGTATTGCGTGGGAACGCAAAAGAAAAAAAATTCCCCTATGTCCCCTCGCGGGCTCCGTAGAAAGGCTTCATCAGGGGAAGATATTAAATAAATACGTTGTGATATAGAAAAAAAATTGAATGTACCATTAAATGTACAATTTATTTTAATACATCATTAAATATTAGTGTACCACTAATTACGTCATGTCGTCTTTAAAATTATACTTAATTATTCAGTGGCACATTTAATTGCATAATAAGTCAATTTCATGATATAATGGTTCATTTATTGTTTCTAATGATGTATAAATAAATAAATGGTACCTTTAATTTAATGCCACATTTAATGTTACATTTCTTTCATGTTACATTTACTTCACTTATGGGACATTCACAACATTTATTTATTTAATGATGATTTTATTGTTTTAATTTTGTCCAGTTTGACCCTCCATTCTTGGTGCCTGTATAGGAAGTCATGTCAGAATTTGAATCAGGTGTGCTGATGCAGACACACATCTAAAACTTCCAGGGAAGGCGTCCCTGAGGACCAGGGCTGTGAACCATTGAGGTACAGTTTCTAAATTGTGAAGGTAATGCCTTTTTGCACTTTTGTTCACCAAGTACAGTTCTCTTGCTAAGTGCATTTTTCTTTCGTTTCAGCAATTTGAAACGTAAGAGTAATGTCATTGTTCAAAGGAAACAATCACTTAATGAATGAGTAAAATACAACTATGTACATTTTGTTTATTCAGCTAAGATAGGCATGGTCTGTTTCCTTGTTTGATATTTTATTATTTGTTCATTGTTATTCTTTATACTTTAACTGGCCTTAACTACAGCTAAAAACAGGGACCTAACTGGTCCTTCAAACAAAGAAATTGCCAAAAGACTAACTGAATAAAACAAAATGGGAGTGGCACAGGAGTGTGAGTCGTTCTAAATGGGAGCGGAATGGGAGTGGGAGTCAATTTACCAGGAGTGGGACAGGACAGGATTTCTTTTTTTATGCTGGCCTGGGATTGGGATGGGACAAGACATTTTTCTGTGGGAGCGGAATGGGACAGGAGAGAAAATCCACTCCCGTGTCACCCTCTAATGTGCACCTCAACTCTCCTGTTTCCACCAGAACTGTCCGTCGGGAGCTCCACAGGGTCAATATACACGGCCGGGCTGCTATAGCCAAACCTTTGGTCACTCATGCCAATGCCAAAGTCGGTTTTAATGGTGCAAGGAGCGCAAATCTTGGGCTGTGGACAGTGTGAAACATGTATTGTTCTCTGATGAGTCCACCTTTACTGTTTTCCCCACATCCGGGAGAGTTACGGTGCAGAGAAGCCCCAAAGAAGCATACCACCCAAACTGTTGCATGCCCAGAGTGAAGCATGGGGGTGGATCAGTGATGGTTTGGGCTGCCATATCAAGGCATTCCCTTGGCCCAATACTTGTGCTAGATGGGCGCGTCACTGCCAAGGACTACCGAACCATTCTTGAGGACCATGTGCATCCAGTGGTTCAAACATTGTATCCTGAAGGCGGTGCCGTGTATCAGGATGACAATGCACCAATACACACAGCAAGACTGGTGAAAGATTGGTTTGATGAACATGAAAGTGAAGTTGAACATTTCCCATGGCCTGCACAGTCAACCAGATCTAAATATTATTGAGCCACTTGGGTGTTTTTGGAGGAACGAGTCAGGAACGTTTTCCTCTCCACCAGTATCACGTAGTGACCTGGCCACTATCCTGCAAGAAGAATGGCTTAAAATCCCTCTGACCACTGTGGAGGACTTGTATATGTCATTCCCGCAGACGAATTGATGCTGTATTGGCCGCAAAAGGAGGCCCTAACACCATACTAATAACTTATTGTGGTCTAAAAAAACCAGGTGTTTCAGTTTCATTGTCCAGCCCCTATATATATATATATGTATATATATATATATATATATATATTATATATAATTAATATATATACATATATATGTGCAGATGTTTGTGACAGAGTTCAGCCGGTTTGCTTACTGAATGTATGCACTTCTGAATGACAATTCTGCCTCCACTTAACAATTTGCCACAACATGTAAGATTCCTGTTAGTCTGTGTTTAAAAACTCGTACTTGCACTCGTTGTCTTCCGCTTCATCCGGGACCGGGTCACAGGGGCAGCAGACTCAGCCGAGGCGCCCAGACATCCTGGACATGCTGGAGGGACATAGTCCCTCCAGCATGTCCTGGGCCGTCCACCTCCCGAGGAAGCCGTCCAGGAGGCATCCCATATAGATGCCCGAGCCACCTCAACTCTCTCCTCTCGATGTGGAGGAGCAGAGACTCCGAGCCCCACCCGGATAGCCGAGCTCCTCACCCTTTTTCTAAGGGAGTGCCCAGCCACCCTATGGAGGAAGCTCATTTCAGCCGCTTGTATCCGGGATCTCGTTCTTTCGGTCATGACCCAAAGTTCATGGCCATAGGTGAGGGTAGGAACGTAGACCGACCAATAAATCAAGAGCTTTGCTTTTCGGCTCAGCTCTCTTCACCACAACGGACCGGCATAGTGCCCCCATTACTGCGGCAGCCGCACCGATCCGTCTATCGATCTCCCGCTCCATTCTTCCCTCACTCGTGAACAAGACCCCGAGATACCTGAACTCCTCCACTTGAGGCAGGAACTCCCCTCCAACCTGAAGAGGAGGGGAGTTCAAACATAACATTTCAAAGTTATGTTTAATAACATAACTTTGAAATGAAAAAGTATTAAAACAGTCTATTTATCCAAAATTCCCACGACCCTCCTGCAGTGCCTCCATAGTGGGTCCCACTATGGGTTGCGACATCATTGTTAAAGACCTCTGCTCTAGTTTGCACTGTGATGTTTATTGAATTTATCATACGACTTAGAATATGGTGAGATTTTTAAATGCATTAGGTCGTTTTGCATTTTGACAGTCCCTTATAGAAGTGAGGGATCTGTATCAAATACAAATTTTAAGATTTCAAACCTGATCTAACGCGAGATGACATTGTTTTCACAGAGTACCTATGATATGAATCAGGAGAGTTAGAAATTAAACAGTTTTATGACACAAGTGGTTATTATGACCTTAAAGGTAAATTCAGGATGTGAAACAGTTGTGCTGTGAAAAAGTATTTTTAACCTTACATATTTCTTCTGTGTTTGCTTTTCTTTCATTAGCAAGTTTTAACATCAGACAAAGGTTTAATGCTTTCCAATAAGCATTTCATTTATTAAGGGAAAACAAAGTTGTCGAATTTGAGTTTGCCCTATGTGAAAAAAGCAATCCTTCTTTTTGTTGTTCACATTTACCCCATTTTGATGGACAGATGATTCAGGCACAAAGGTCTCAAAAACTATAATCATCATTTAACAAAATTAAAGAACAGATGAGGACCAAAGTCATTGACATCTATCAGTCAGCAAAGTTTAGGGAGTCCAGCGAACCACAGTGAGAGTCATTATCCATAAATGAAGAGGACATGGAACAGTGTTTAAATGCTGCTTAAGGCAGTAAAGAAAAATAAATTAATGTTCTTCTTATATCTCCTCATATTATAAATCCTACCCAAAACTAAGGAAATGTGTGCTTGGCCAATCATTTATAAATCTTATTAAATCTCATGTCAGTGGAAAGCCTGTCTCTTTTGCTTAAATGGTGTCACCTTTGCATAGAAAAAGCATTTGCAGATTAAATAGCAGAAGTGATTATGTGGGTTCCACCCATGAAAAACTTGCCAAGTCCTCTCTGCCAATGCTAAACAGCTTATCCAGTATTGCTGCCCTTTGTTGATTTAAGTTTGAAGACTCAAGACATATTGGCAATTTAGCAATTTATTAATTTAACGAACAGGTCTCAGTAGTGCATGAGAGAACCATACACAACAGCAACAGCTTGGTGCCTCCTCCTTATCCCATTTTTCAGCCAAAGTTTACAAAAGCTGTAGTTTAGCACCTTACATGTTATCTTCTACAAGACTGACACAGATATGTTTTGGCTCATTGGTTCATTTAGCCTGAATCACTTAATACATTACAGATAACTAATTATCTGATTTTAACAGTCACCAAATAAATCTAATGAAAATAGCCAAAATAGCCTTACAAATTTCAAATTACCACAAGTTTGATCATGTTTTGTCTCCTCATATGTTGCTTTGTTTCCCTTGCTCAAGACTGCTTCAAATTACAGCAGGGTCGGACTGGCACTGTACTGCTTCCTCATAAATTTTATTCCTGTAACTACACGGGAGGTCAAAGTTAACATCCATGCCATGCATCTCGACAAGTCAGCTGCCAAAACAACGGAGGCGTGATTAATGGATGTTTTTCCACTCTTATAGCATGTCTCCCTCAAACAGAGTAATGAACCTTTTCAAAGATGCAAGCCGGAGCTGCAGCTCATCATATTTGGAAGAGTATTCGAATAACAAAGTGCTTCAACCTACACCAGTTAATCAGCTAACTGCCGTAAAGTCAGTGGTGTTGCCTCTATTGAAACACATTACATGTTCTGCACCCAGAGAGAAGCTTTTTAATGCATCATTGGCCCGCAGGAGGGGTACAAATTGTGCTTCCTTACACAAGAATTTTCCACATCATGCTTCCTGGTTGGAAAGAAAATTTGCCATCAGTTGGGTTTGCATTGGATGTCTGATGCAACTAGTTGCTTGTTAAAGCAATAGGGAAATCAGTTCTTTAGATCGAGACAATCTAGCCTAGCTAGGAAAGCTCTTAGTTTTGTGTTGCATCCAGATATTTTTTTCCAGCCCTGTACAGCAACAAAATGAAAAGTCGACACCATTTATTTTACTTTTCCATGACTGCAGTAAAACTCGAGAATGATCTCTTTAGTAAAATTCCATTTGCAGTGATGAATATAGTCCCTGTGTTGGTTTTAAAATGAGTCGCAGTGTGCTATAAGGAAGCATCACATAAGAAATCCCCACAACCACCTGTCTACCTGTTATTAGAAAAAAAAACAACTGTAAAATATGTATCTTTCTTTGTCTTGAAAAAGTGTATGCTTTAAACATTTTTTTATATTGTCATATTACAAAAAACTTTATTGTATTTTAGAACAGATCTTATTTTCAAGTCTTGCTACAAACTATCAATTGAAAAATGGCCAGCTAGAAATACAAGTGGACAGAGCAAAGAAACCCCTAAAATATCTGCCAGTTTCACTTCACAGGCAGCTGGTTGAAAACTGTTGAGAATATAAAATGTTTTGATGCTATTTTTGACTGCGGGTTGAAGTTTTCAGAAAACTCAGGGCACCTTTATAAGTTAGTTTGGCCACTGAAGCTGCAATTGCAAATGTTGTAGGCATTCGAATATGTGGGACAATCTCAAAAGACACAGAGCCAAATTTACACTGACATGACAAGGAAGTGAGCCAGGAAAAAGTTTTGGCTGACAATTTACATCCATTTTTCTCAGTTTGAGATGTATTCTGAGATGAGTTATTGCTTTCTCATGGCGACAAGTGTCTTTAACAAAATCCTATGTACCAAACATCAACCAGCAGTCTTAGCTCAAAAAAGTAACCAACCCACAGACACTCACTTGAACTTTCCTACTTTTACCTATTTTATTTATCTGTTTTTATTGTGATTCTATGTCATGTTTTTCTTGTAAGGTTCAGTTTTGTACCTGTTTATTATTAGTGAACCATAGACATTCTACTTTTTTACCTTGGTGGAAAATAAGGATATGTTCTTTTATTTTATAATATCTTATATAGATCAATCCATTCTGTTTTCTCAACCATTTTCTTGTAGCCTTAGCTGACTCTTTGTTAAGGCTTGTTATCCTGTTGAAGTTGAACATCCCCCACAATCGCAAGACTTTTGCAGCCTTTTACAAGTTTTCTTCCAGGATTGACCTGTTTTTTTGCTCCATCCATCAATTCTAAAAAGCTTCCCTGTCCCTGCTGAAGTAAAGCATGCACACCGCATGATGCTCCCACCACCATATGTTCATTAATTTCTGCTTATAGAGTGGAAAGTTCTATTTTTGGTCACATCTGACCTGAACAGCTTCTTCTACATACAGTGGGGAGAGCAAGTATTTGATACACAACTGATTTTGCAGGTTTTCCTACTTGCAAAGCATGTAGAAGTCTCTAATTTTTATCATAGCTACTCTTCAACTGTGAGTGTCAGAATCTAAAACAAAAATCCAGACAGTCACATTTTTGTGATTTCTAAGTAATTAATTTGCATTTTATTGCATGACATCAGTATTTGATCACCTAACAACCAGTAAGAATCCTGGCTCTCACAGGCCTGTTAGTTATTATTTAAGAAGCCCTCCTGTTCTCCACTCATTACCTGTATTAACTGCACCTGTTTGAACTAGTTATCTGTATAAAAGACACCTGTCCACACACTCAAACAAACAAACTCCAACCTCTCCACAATGGCCAAGACCAGAGAGCTGTCTAAAGACATCAGGGATAAAATGGTAGACCTGCACAAGGCTGGTCTACAGGAAAACAGCCAGATCCTTCAGCGTACGCAAGGTCCCCCTGCTCAAGCCAGCGCATGTCCAGGCCTGTCTGAAGTTTGTTGATGACCATCTGGATGATCCAGAGGAGGAAAGGGAGAAGGTCATGTGGTCTGATGAGATCAAAATAGAGCTTTTTGTTTCATTCTTTGGGGATACTTTTCTGCAAATGGGACAGGACTACTGCACCGTATTGATGGGAGGATGGATGGGGCCATGTATCAGGAGATCTTAGCCAACAACCTCCTTCCCTCAGTAAGGTCATTGAGGATGGGTCATGGCTGGGTCTTCCAGCATGACAACGACCCAAGGCACACAGCAAGGGCAACTAAGGAGTGGCTCCGTAAGAAGCATCTCAAGGTCCCGTGGTGGCCTAGCCAGTCTCTAGACCTGAACCCAATCAAAAATCTTTGGAGGGAGCTGAAAGTCCATATTACAGCGACAGCCCCAAAACCTGAAGGATCTGGAGAAGATCTGTATAGAGGAGTGTTCCAAAATCCCTGCTGCAGTGTCTGCAAACCTCATCAACAACTATGTGACATAGGTACTCTTCACAGTTGAAGATAAGAATTAAAGACTTCTACATGCTTTGCAAGTTGGAAAACTTGCAAAATCTGCAGTATATCAAATACTTCTCCCCACTGTACATATATTCCTTGGTCCTCAAGATGTGGTTTGTTCAATAATGCTCTCTTGTGAACCTCTGAGGCCTTCACAGATGGAATTGGAAAAGCTTATACTGTTTTTAAATTGCATGCAGGGGCTTTTCTATTTTCTAATTAGTTGACTTCTGAAAGCAAGTTGT
Organism: Crenichthys baileyi; assembly: GCA_036173005.1. Classification (NCBI taxonomy): domain Eukaryota; kingdom Metazoa; phylum Chordata; class Actinopteri; order Cyprinodontiformes; family Goodeidae; genus Crenichthys; species Crenichthys baileyi. The sequence goes on from JAHHUM010002353.1 coordinate 174,389, forward strand.
TGCACTAGATTTTATTTAAGCCCATCCGAATATAAATAAAAGTTGTTCTACAAAGTATTTTTTCAGGGGGTTGGATTCCGTTTTCATATTTGTATTTTTTTGTAAAATATATCATCCTTCGTGCACTTCAAAAATATACACCACTTTGTGTTGATCTAAATCAGAGTTCAGAATCAAAGAGTCATTCTTGCTTTTTTCTTCAATAAAATTTGTCTATAGCCCAAAAATCTGCATGAGTCTTTGACAAAAGCTTACTTATCAAGTTTTATAAACAGGTACTATATCAAATCTATTTCTTTAATGGAACAAAAAAAAACACATTAGACTTTACAAAAAGACTCGAATGAAACATTCCGGATTTATTTTAAACAATAAAGAAAAGCATGGGGTTTGTAGGCTAGTGACAAAAGCAAAGGACTAAAACACTAAAAAACACAGCTCAAGTCTTAATCACTTTTGGCTAAAGTTGTTTGTAGAACCACTTGACCTAGAGAGCCACATGGGTTTCCAGCACCACAACGGTCAGACCTACAGTATGTTCTATATGCAATCCTTCCAGTAACGAACATTCACACACTCACATCATATTGGGACGTAGAAAACCTAAAGACCAAGGAAACATTGTAACCAAAGGTGTACATTCACAATGTATGTGCACAGGGCACATACATTGTGACCTTGCCATTAACGCCACTTTAAGATACAATTTGTCCTAACAATCTTCCCCAGTGAGCTTCCAAGCTGGAATACAATAACCTGCACTTTGTGATTGGCTGTTAGCTCACTGTCCAAGGTCACTCCTTTTTTTATGCGACAGCTCGGTCAAAGTTAAATCCACCAGGAGACACAACCACAGGAACTTAACAAACTAATGAGTGGCTCTATCTGCCAGAGGAGCTGAGCGTGATCATGGCAGTATTGACTGTAGGGGGGATTGCCTCGGAAAAAAAGAGAAAACATGAACACATGATGGATTGGAAAATAATGCATCCAAAAAAGAGGCGGTTATGAAGGGGCTTTTCACTGCCTCCACAGAGGAGGCTCATTAACAGGGAAGTCAGTGGCAGCATGGGCATTAAGGGAGGAAGGGACGGACCAAGCTCAGGAAGAATAGATGAAGCTGAACACAGAGTGAGGGAACTGAGCAAAGGAAAAAAAGGGAGAGATGAGAATGGAAAGAAAAAGGTTAGGGAAAGAGAGAATCATGGGTGTGAGGAATGGCACAGATGTAGGGAGGGTGTGTTGGATAGATGAATAGATGGACGAAGGGGAAGGAGCAGTAATTACAGGCCTTGTTGTGTGGTTGGAGAGACGGAGGAGCCCCTTCTTCTGCGCTGCCACTCTGCATTAACCTCAGAGAATGAAATATTCAGCTATTAGGCCTTGGCTGAAACACATCCAGCACCCAAGCTCATGAAGCATTTAAACACCATTCATGTTCTATTCATTGCAAAGAGGGGTATTACAAATAATCATCACTCTGGATGTTAACTCAAGATGCACAGTTTTATGTTTTCATTTGTAAATGTGGCACTGCGTCTGTGTCCGGAGGTGAGAGTGGCGAGTGAGGATCAGCTTCGGTTAAGTCTTGGCATCATCTGTAAACATTGCCTGGGATATGAATTTCTCACACCACACAAAGGGATGAAAAGCTTTTTACCTCTCATTTGTGTTCTTATCCCTGCAGAATCTGAGGTAACAACAGTGAACCGCTGCCTGGATGCCGCCAAGGCGTGCAACATCGATGAGACATGTCAGAAGCTGCGCACAGAGTATGTCTCAGCCTGCATCCAGCCGTCAGCCCGCTCAGGGCCGTGTAACCGACCAAAGTGCAACAAGGCACTCAGGAAGTTTTTTGACCGTGTTCCTCCTGACTACACCCATGAGCTGCTGTTCTGTCCCTGCACCGACACAGCCTGTGCGGAGCGCCGCAGGCAAACCATTGTGCCATCTTGCTCTTATGAAGAAAAGGACAAACCCAACTGCCTGGCTCAGCTGAGAGACTGCAAACAAGACTATGTGTGCAGGTAGACATTTAGCCTGTTTTCTGAAATATTCTTTTAAAAACTGATTTTCTGAAAGTGGCATTACTGCTGGAACTCTGTTAAGGGTTGACAGTTGTCTAATTGTATCATAGAAATCATGCACATACTACCCTGAAGGAATAGTTCTGGATTTTTTTAAATACATTTCTGTCAAAATGTTTCTTTCTACCTGCAGCACAGACTCTCTTGGCATCTTCATTTTGAATAAATCCTGCCTCTGAGACGAGTAAACCTCTAGGGCTAGGGCCAGATAGTCAATATTAACCCCTTACCGCCTGAATTGATTTACTATTATACATTTAAAAAAAATATTTGTGTTTTTCCTGTCAGGGATTCTAACATAGGTATAGATTGGTAAATATAGCACTCACAATCCATATAAATGTACAGTAGGTACCTAGTATGCAGATTAGCTAAATTATGAATATTCAGGTACAACAATAACAACAAGATGGCATCAAAGTTCTTCCAATAAGATCCTTGATATGTGCTTAATGTGCATCAATACTTCAGTCAAGTGTTAAATACTTATTATACTGTAATTGCCGCCATTACCTATTATTATTTTTTAGATATTAAATCCATCAAAGATTTGCTTTGTAACCACCCAAGAGTAATTTTCCATTAACACTGTACGATATGACTTTCATTCTTTTTCATTTCTGGAACTTTCTGGAAGAAACACCAGGTAATTTATATAAGGTTCATGTGTTTTTGTGAAAAGCTTTTAAAAAAAAACATGCACGACAAAACAGTTTAAAACCATTTTTTAAGATGTGAAACATGAAACAATGTATGCTCTCTGTTATTACACTGCTATTTTTTACTGGGCTTGCACTGAGTGAGCTGGTTAATTTCATAATAGAGAAAAGGGGTGAGTCAAGCTCTGGCATTACTGAACAGCAAAACTGCACACACATGGAATAAATTCACACAATTTCTTAAATACAAGAATTTATTAACAAAAATAAGTCAACCCAAAGTCAAACATATTTCAATAAACAAACTCATTACTATCTTGGAACAATCCAACTAAAACTACCAAGCAAAATGAAAGCAAAAGAAAGACCAATGAACTACACTGCTCAAAAAAATAAAGGGAACACTCAAATAACACATCCTAGATCTGAATGAATGAAATATTCTCATTGAATACTTTGTTCTGTAAAAAATTGAACGTGCTGACAACAAAATCACACAAAAATCATCAATGGAAATCAAATTTATTAACCAATGGAGGCCTGGATTTGCAGTCACACACAAAATTAAAGTGGAAAAACACACTACAGGCTGATCCAACTTCGATGTAATGTCCTTAAAACAAGTCAAAATGAGGCTCAGTATTGTGTGTGGCCTCCACATGCCTGTATGACCTCTCTACAACACCTGGGCATACTCCTGATGAGACGGCGGATGGTCCTCCCAGACCTGGACTAAAGCATCCACCAACTCCTGTACAGTCTGTGGTGCAACATGACGTTGGTGGATGGAGCGAGACATGATGTCCCAGATGTGCTCAATCGGATTCAGGTCTGGGGAATGGGCAGGCCAGTCCATAGCTTCAATGTCTTCATCTTGCAGGAACTGCTGACACAATCCAGCCACATGAGGTCTAGCATTGTCCTGCATTAGGAGAAACCCAGGGCCAACCGTACCAGCATATGGTCTCACAAGGGTTCTGAGGATCTCATCTCAGTACCTAATGGCAATCAGGCTACCTCTGGCGAGCATATGAAATGCCAAAGAAATGCCACCCCACACCATTATTGACCCACTGCCAAACCGGTCATGCTAAAGGATGTTGCATGGAGCAGATCGCTCTCCACGGTGTCTCCAGAATCTTGTCACATCTGTCACCTGTGCTCAGTGTGAACCTGCTTTCATCTGTGAAGAGCACAGGGCGCCAGTGGCGAATTTGCCAATCCTGGTGACTCTGGCAAATGCCAAGCGTCCTGCACGGTGTTGGGCTGTGAGCACAACCCCCATTTGTGGACGTCAGGCCCTCATACCATCCTCATGGAGTTGGTTTCTAACCGTTTGTGCAGACACACTCACATTTGTCCCCTGGGGATTCATTTTGCAGGGCTCCCCCTGTTCCTCCTTGCACAAAGGCAGAGGGCGGCCCTGCTGCTGGGTTTTGCCCCCTGCGCCTCCTCCCGTCCCCGGTGTACGGGCCTGTTCCCTTTAACGCCCCCCGGGCTCTGGACATACACTGACAGACACGAAAACCTTTCTTCCCACGCTCGCATTGATTGCCATTTGGATGAGCCCACTACCTGAGCCACTTTGGGGGTTTGTAGAGCCGTCTCATGCAGACGGGGTGAAAGCACCCCCAAACTTTAAAAGTGACCAAAACATCAGCCAGAAAGCATAGGTACTGGGAGAAGGGGTCTGTGTCCCACCTGCAAAACCCTTTTTTGGTGTTCTTGCTAATCGCCAAAGTTTCCCCCCTGTTGTCTATTCCATTTGCAAAACAGCATGTGAAATTAAATTGTCCCAATCAGTGTTGCTTCCTAAGTGGACAGTTTGATTTCACAGAAGTTTGATTTACTTAGAGTTATATTGTGTTGTTTAGGTGTTCCCTTTTTTTGTAAGCAGTGTATATGCAATTTGATCAAGTGAATCAAAGATGGTTTAAAACCATGACCAAGAGAGTGATGCAACATTACCATTCAATGTTATTTATGCTTAAGAACCAATGATAATCTTAAGGAATCTGGAAATTAGACAATAATTGGTATACCTTCAAACAACCATTCACAATGCAAGATCAGATAAAACATTATTTTAATAAAATAATATTTCAAAGAATGACTTGCTGAATAAAACCAACCTTCTGGATGACTAATTCTCAATGGTGTTTAATTAGCTGTCTTTACTTAGTGCAATATTTAAGGAATATTTAAGGAAATATTACTTAGAATAAGAACAAACAACCTTTCTGGATAAATGGTTTTTAACTGGTGTATAATTAGCTGTTAAATTTTGTAAGATAATATTTAGGGAAATATTATTTCCTAGATTGGAAGCTAACAACCTTTCTGGATAAAGCCTGTGGACTAATAAGATGGCAGCGAGTCACGTGTTACCCCCAACTTGACCAGCACTAGCAGTTAGCAGTTTTAGCTAACAAAGGAATGCCTATAGCTTCCTTAAACTCGAACATGTACCTTAAAATACAATTTTTGCAAGGATCAAAATGCATAAGCGTTGACGGTGCGTTATGGTCGATCTGTGTTTAAAAACCATCCTTTAAATAAAGTTGTCTTAACTTTGAAACACAACACAGAAGAAGTCATTTGCTGAGCAGCTAGTCTGCTAGCACTTAGATGGCTGAATTTCTCATAACAAACCAAAGCAAATGACAACAAATAAACATTTCTCTGGCCAAAACGGCCACCTCTTACATGAATGGTGCTGAGGAAAAGTTTTCCTGAGGCGAGGAGTCATCCCCGGTCATCCCACCCCGTGTGGGCAGAAAAAAACTTTTGCTGCCGCTCCATAGCCGCTATATGGGTGCTTATGCAGAGTTTGCACACTGGACGTGTGCAGAGCTGGCGGCTCCTGCACTGTCCTCTTTCAGGCAGGGGGAAAACAGCTTCAATTTGAGCTGCTGGGACTTTCTGGTTGCTTCTTTGGGCCTCAGAAAGAAGGACAGGCTTGTCTTAATCACCCCCCTTTTTCTGAATGAATGCTGGATACTCTAACAGCAGGTCATTACTAAACTTTGTTGCAAAGGATCGGCGGGGACTTGGCCGCAGGATGGTAGTCACTTTGGACCCAAGGATTTCTCTAAGGTAGAAGTCTTATACACACCTGCGAGTTTAAAGACCTTCAGCTGACACACAATTCTCTGTTAGATGCAAAGCTGCAGCTGGATTGAGATCGAGCGGAAGGGGAAATGCATTTTTGAATCAGAGATTACAGCTCTCACCTCAAATCCTGAGCTTTTACAAACTAAATTAGAGAGTAAAATTCAGTAGAAGGAGTTTGGCTTTCTCATATTGGTACTGCTCGGTGCATTCGAAGCCGGGGGAGAGGACAGTGGGACTTTGATCTTCAAATGTTATACTGACTTTAGGAGTTAGATTTCAAGGGTCAATATTTCCACAGTGATACATAGAGATGTGATTCGAAAACACTGTTCATAAACAGCTGATTTCACCCCTACTGTTTGTTACTGATTATTAATCCAGCTCTACCTAGAGTATAATTAAATCTACTATTTGGCCAACACTACAGGTACATCTTAGTAAACTGGAATACGTGTTCAAATGAGGCTAGTTTTTCAGATAAAAGTACTTTTGAAAATAACAACCTTTAAGCAGGTATTAATTAATTTCAATCCAATTCAGTTTATTTTTAGAGAGGCACTTCACCACAGATTGTCTTAAAAAATCTATTAATATAATCTATTAAGTCCAATCAGTATTTGGCAGTAGTAGCTCCTTTAGTGACTTAATCTAGGAAAGAACACATATAAGATGCTTGAGGACTGGCACTGGCACTAAAAGCTGAAACAACAGGAAATAATGCTAAATTGGAGAGTAGTAGGAGAATGTAGCAGAGTGAAGAAAAGTGGTCATTATGTCCTCCAGCAGCTTATGCTTATAGCAGCATAACTACAGAGATAGCTAAGGATAACCTAAGCCACTCTAACTATAAGCTTTATCATAGAGGAAAGTTCTATGACTTGTTCTAAAAGTAGACAGGGTGTCTGCCTCATGGACTAAAACTGTTAGTTGGTTCCACAGGAGAGGATCCTGATAACTAAAAGATCTGCCTACCATTCTACTTTTAGAAACTCTAGGAAACACCACTAAACCTCCAGTCTGAGAACCAATTGATCTGTTACAAACATATGGAATAATCAGATCTCTGATGTATGATGGAGCCTGGTTATTAAGGGCTTTACATGTGAGAATGAGAATTTTAAACTGTATTATAGATTTCATTTAAATTGTGTGAAACATGCTTTTAATTAACTCCCAATTTTTCCATTAAAATGTTTTGTCTTTGATCTGATTTAATAATCTAATCTGCAAAGAAATTAAATGTCATGTTTTCATTAGCTTTAAGTGGGAAATCATCATAATTAACAGAAAGAAAAGCTTTAAAACATTAGTCTGTGTGTAAATAATCTACACAGACTGTGTTTCACTGAATTGAGTTACTGAAATAAATAAACTTTCGAATAATAATCTAATTTATAGAGAGCCACCTGTTTATGGTGGTAATAAAATGCTGGGTTGGAATTGTTTTTAGAAGACTCCTGTATATCGATGCAGTATAACATATCTATCTCTTTAAATAATGTTGAAGTCGGTATCTAATTCACAGCTTATTTTGATGTTTTTAAGACATCTGGGCTGCAGTAGATAACCTCTTTAAAACAATTTATGATATTTGTGAAAACAAAGAAGACCACAGGGAGGTCAGGAGGGGCTCAGGACACTATTTAAGGAGTGTGGGGCTGCTGTGTAAAAGCAAAATAGCATTTTTACAAAGCAGTTTATTGCATATTTGTGATGTATAAAAATTATTCTAATAATCTAGATGTTAATTGCATATTTTAAATATGCAGTATGAGTATATATCCTAAACATTTTAAGGGCCATAGAATAAAAACAACATGGAGCTTTACCATTTATTTGGAGTGGTTTCTGTCATGTGTTGGCCTGTGCCATTGCTTTTCCTGTACAGATTAAACTGTATTTTTTATCTTAAAAGATGGGTTTGCCAAGTTTGATGGGTTAATTTAGATGCACGTTGTCAGTTGTGTTCAATTAATTCAACTGTGATATTTATTGACTTCATTTAATTAGTTCAATTAAAGACCACATTCATTTTCTGAAGGAAGCAGCAAGCAACAAGCACCCATGTGAAATGGTTATTATGAACAGCCATTGTCACTTGGGATTCACTCAGTTTTCTGGATGCTCTGACAATATTAAAAACTAAGACTTCCTGTGGACCTCAGAGTTACTTACTCCTATCTTAACATATGTTCATATAGCCTTAAATACGTGTTTATGTGACACACTAATGAAAACTGGATGTCATTAAAAATTCAATGAATTGTAATTGTTGAATTAAAAAGCCAAACATGTTATGAAGTCATTAGGATGCATACTGGATTTGTCTCGGGAGCAAGGACTTCTCAGACCTGTCCTCTCTGTTTTCTCTGTCAGCAAACGGTCGCTAACATTTAATCTAGCTCCTTTCAAATGTCAAAAAGACAAAGGACTTCATTTGTCATGGCTATCGATCAGGCATCATTCTCTGGTGCTGCTCCGATGAATGGAGCATCTCAAGGCCCCGTGTCGGCCCACAGTAATCCCACACCAGTCAGCCGGCATTAAGTGGCCGCCTGCGGAAGCTGCCTTCACTCACTGTACATCCTCTGAGTTTTATGCACATCATTACAATGACATGACAAATTAGGGCAAAACGCAGAGTTGTGGCACCCTGAGGGAATCCTGCTGCAAATGCTAGTGGATGGGTGGCCAGTGATGCGATATAATGATCAAGATAGCCTTGTATGATGATGATGGTTATGAGGGTATTGGTGTGGCTCGCTGAATGAAAGGTAAGGTGGGAAGGCAAAGTGACCATGGGAGGAAGTATTTATATGCAACATCCATATCTGTCTAATATCCCAGCAGTAGCTGCTGGGAGGACTGCCGCCTGTTAGACAGTACCAATGGTATTCAGAGAGTGGAGCGAAGGCCTGCCTTTGTCCCTCATTGACTCTTTACAGTCTGGCAGGTTTCCAGGAGATAACTGGCTGGGGAAAGAGACCAGATCGGAAACAGAGGGATGAATGTCACCAGAGGTGACTCGATTATTGGTTGGAAGTGTGGTAGAGTGGGAGCTCTTACAAAGCAAAGCGATTTGATGTAGGAGCATGAGTATTTAGATGAGCATTGTGGGTTTTAGATCTACATCCTGTTGTTAGGAGAAAGCACCGGTGCTCGACACCACTGAACAACAATGTGTGCAGAAGCCAAGCACCAGTAAATGATGGATGGCATATTATTGCTCCCACAGGTCTCGCTGGGCACAGTTCCAGTACGACTGTGAAGCGTCTGAGCACAGCACCAGTGGCTGCAAGAGGGAGAACCATGGATCATGTCTTCTTGCATACACCGGCTTGATAGGTAAGAATTAAGTCTTTCGGTCCTACATCTAGCTCACTCAACCCCACCATTTGATAGATCTGGATCACAAAGGCTTTTTTAGCCGAGAAAGGCTCAGAGCTGACAAGCTCACTGAACACGACTCAAAAGAATAAATCAAGGATTGTGATGAGAAGCGTGCCTCAATGATCGATGGTGTGCTGATTAAAGTGCCCAGCCACTGGCATTATAAGTAGTGCAATTACAACTATTGACTGCTGTTTTAAGATAATTATCCTCAGCATGATGATGATGATGAAAGCTTAGAACAGGGCTATTGTACTTTAGACAAAAACTTAAAAAACGACCACACAAAGCACAGAAGGTTTTTAAAAATCACTTACTTTAGAGAAGTCATTTGAAGACAACAATACCATGCCTAACCACTGTAGTTTTGGGCAGCAGACGTTAAGCAGAAAGCTGTGCTGCTGTGATTGAATAGTATAGACATTAAATAAAAGGGCAACTTTGAGGCAAACAGAAAAAGAACGGAGACAAATCAAAACTTTATCTCTTTTTAAATGAATGTATCATAACTTGCAGAATATATTTGGAAATAAATGGTAAGGACACTTCATCCATGAAGGCATTTGTAATTGCATTAAAAGTAAAGGAGTATTTTTTTTGGCTGTTCCATAATACCCACATCAAACTATTGTGTTTTGGAAGTTTTCACGGATATGTGGCTTGTAGTAAATAACACTCTTGCATTGCCATCCACAACTACAGAACGTATGCATAAATGTTACTCAAATGACACAGCAATGACCTTCAGAAAATGTGTTTTGATCTTATGATACATTAAGCAGGGGCTCTGTCTCTGCTGATGAAGATTCAATCATCTCTGCACGCTGAGTGCATGAAGCAGCAGACACAAGCAGCAGACTTGACGTGGAACCTCTGAGTAATTCAGTTGATCACTATTCAACCACTAGACAAATAGTGGTATGAAGCACGCATAGACTGTGTATAAAGCATTGATCTTTCAGGCCAAGTTGGTTAGGTGATCAATAAGCAGTAAAAAAAAGACTGTGACTACACTGTACAGAGAAGCATACCCTTTTTAATCATGTGATTTAAATCCAGCTAACCTTTGTATGTGGGTCTGGAGTCATGATATTTTTCTCGTATTAGACCCACTTGGTTCAACTAAACATAACCCACATCAGCAATACTGGGTGGGTACCCTAAGTACGACATGCATCAAAATGTTATAAGCAATTCACCTGAGGGCAATATGTAACCTGAAATCAGACTTTTTATCTGATTTAGCGTTAAATACAGATAAGGTTATTATAGTGGGGGATTTTAACATTCATGTTGACACTGAAAGTGATAGCCTAAATATAGCATTTAATGCTATCTTAGACTCAATTGGCTTTGCTCAAAACATTAACAAACCTACCCACCTTTGTCTTCATTCTCTGGACCTTGTGCTGACATATAGCATTGAGTGTAAAGGCATAACAATATTTTCTCATAACCCTGTCCTGTCTGACCATTTTTTAATAACCTTTGAGTTTAATTTAGGCGAGTACTCCACACCTGAAAGAAAATTTAATTATAGTAGATCATTATTCAATTCAGTTTTAGTTATATATAGCGCCAATTCACAACACATGTTGTCTCAAGGCACTTCACAAAAGTCAGGTACATACATTCCAATTAATCCTAACCATTGAACAGTGCAGTCAGATTCAGTTATTTATTCAAAATGGATAATAAGTTTTTCTGTCTAAGGAAACCCAGCAGATTGCATCCAGTCAGTGACTTGCAGCTTTCCCTCCTCATGTCTCCTCATGTCGAGACAGTAGACAGTTACTGGCCTTGACTTTGCAGCAATCCCTCATACTGAGCATGCATGTAGCGACAGAGGAGAGGAAAAACTCCCTTTTAACATGAAGAAACCTCCAGCAGAACCAAGGGGACAGCAGTCATGAGCGAACATCATGCCCACCACGATACCCCTGACTGAGGGTTGAGAGATACACAAGCAGAGACACAAAGAGAATAAAGAACGTCACTGATCCAGGAGTACACTTTCTATGGGAAGGAAAAGTAAATGTTAATGGATGTAGCCTCTTTCAGTCATTTCACCTAAAGAAAGAACTGATAAACTCTGAGCCAAGTTTCAAGGTTAGAGTCTGAAAGAGAGCACATAGAGTTAGTCACAGTAAAAACCTCAGTCAGTAGCTATGTCTAGAGTGTGCAGAAAGGGTCAACCTTTTGAAAGACAGGCCATGTGGATCATCGGTAGAGGGTGAGCATTTAAGTTGTTGCCAGCAGAAGCTGGTCACGAATTCGCCCCCCTCTCAGCAAAGGTGTCACAGGTAGCCACACAGAGTCCAGGCCAGGTGTAGCTTCTAGGAAGAGAAAAGAGATGAGACAAGTTAAAAGTTGAAATAACAGCAAATAACGCAAAAATTGAGATAGTGTTTCAGTGTGAGAATGTAGCGAAGAGGGTGAATAGTGTTCATTATGTCCTCCAGCAGCCTAAACCTATAGCAGTATTAACTACCCCTCAAGTTTCAGTTCAGATTATTTAGTTAAACGGCGCTTATTCTTCAAGAATGTTGTTTCAAGGCACCCCACAAAAAGGGTCCCACTGATGGTCATTAGTTATATAAAAACCACAGGATTGGATAACGCTCTCTCTGTCAGACCGATTATAACCATTGGAAAAGAGAAAGGGGTCATACAGGTAGAAGAAATGGAAGGTGTGTTTTGCACCCTCAACCATAACTGAGCCAGTTTAAGGCTAAACCTGACTCCCCTTACTCCACTCCAACAGGGAGGGAGAAGAGGCCTCCCTCCCTGATTAAACTAAGCCCACTCTAACTATAAGCTTTATCAAAAAGGAAAGTTTCAAGCCTAAGCCTAAAAGTAGACAGGGTGTCTCCCTCACAGACTAAAACTGGGAGCTGGTTCCACAGGAGTGGAGCCTGATAACTAATCAGACAATGCTGTAACAATCTTTAAAGAATCTGTTCCACTTTTAATTTCCTCATTATCACAGAAAACACAGTGGAGGGCAATAATTTTGTTTCTATATTTCCCCTTCACAAATCTGATTCTCTGTTCATAGTGTTACTTCATCATATCGCTTGTTTGTGCATATGAGACAATGCAGCCCCCTTGAAAAGAGGTAATTATTCATAGGAGGCTGGCTCCCTGGTTTAATTCAGAGCTGTGTACCTTAAAGCACAATGTTAGAAAATTGGAGAGACACTTCGCCAAGCCAGAGCAGCGTATTTCTCATCATTAATAGAAGAGAACAAGAATAATCCTAGGTTTCTCTTTAGTGCAGTTGCTAACCATACACAGAGTCATAGCTCTGTTAAGCCATCCATTCCTTAGCTCTCAGCAGTCATGACTTTATGTGATTCTTCTCTCAAATAAAATTGATTTGTTAAAAATAAATCTTGACATACTCCGCAAGATGATTACTTCATCCTCAGCAAGTGAGACAATATTGGAAGTAACTTTAGAACCTGATCTGTGTTTGGACTGTTTGATCCTGTGGAGCTTCCTGAGTTATCAGAAATATTAGCTTCATCTAAACCTTCAACTTGTATGTTAGACCCCAATCCCAACCAAATTATTAAGGAAGTTTTCCCTAAAACTGATTACCAGGACCCATTTTAGATATGATTAAATCTACTCTTTAGTAAAATGGATATGTACCACAGCTTTTAAGGTCGCTGTAATTTTTAAACCTTTACTTAAGAAACCTTCGCTTGATCGGGAGACGTGAAAAATTAAAGAGACCTATATCCAATCTTCCATTCTTATCTAAAGTTCTTGAGAAAAAATAGTTGCTAATCAAAGTGTGTGAGCACTTATACAACAGCAATGACCTGTTTTGAAGAGTTTCAGTCAGGCCCTTCAGAGCTCATCACAGCCACTGACAACAGCTCTGCTGAAAGTCACTAATGAACTATTTTTATAAGGCCTCAAGAGAATGGAACTCTGTACTTGTCCTGTTAGATCTGAGTGCTAGCATTTGATAAAGTAGCCATCACAATATTCTCTTAGAAAGGCTGGAATAATTATGTAGGGCATCAGGGCGAACAGCACTAGGCTGGTTAAATCTTATCTGTCTGACATAATTCAGTTTGTTCATGTAAATAAATAATCATCTTTAAACTCCAGGGTTGAATTGTGGAGTACCAAGAGGTTCAGTACCTTGAGAGCCAATAACTACCTATTAGCATATATATATGCTTCCATAAGGCCAAATATCAGGCAGCCAATTAAAACTTCACTGGGAAAAACTTTCACTGTTACGCTTGATGATACTACAGCTAACCTTATCCATCAAATCCTGGATGAGCCCATCAGTATAGTAGACTCGCAAGCATGATCTTGCAATGACAAAAAACTTAGGATGCTTTAAAAGTTTTCTGCTTTTCAAATTCAGACATGACAGAAGATGTTATCTTGTGGAATGGAGTCTTTTTAAAAAAGAAACTGCTTAGCTCGATCACCTCTCCGTAAACTGATCGGCATTAATTGACACTACGGTAATGAAAGTAAAGACTCTGTGTTATTTCTCAGTACCAGGACAAGTCATTTAATATAACCCATCATATAAACAGGCTATTCGGCGTTCCGTTCTACTTCACCCTCCGGAACATTGCCAAATACTTAGCGATAGTATCCTATCCAGAGAAGTGACGGCTGCAACAACTAGTCCATAGCATTTTTCAAGGAATGGAGCTATGTGCTATTCACCATTGTTTATAAATCAGGAGCAGCGAGCAGTGTGGTTTCATGTCCCGGCTGTGGAACACTGGACAGCTCTATACCTCTAAACCCAACGCGGTACTCGAGGCTCATGGGAAGTTTGCCCAACCGGTGTCACAGGGGGATGTTTTGTGGACCTGGAGAAGGCATTCAACTGTGTCCCTCGTGATGCCCTGTGTGCGAGGGGTGCTCCCAAGGAAGTATGGAATCGGGGGCCCTTTAATTAGGGGCCATCCCTAGGGTCCCTGTAACGAGCGGAGCAGGAGTTTGGTCCGCATTGCACAAAAAGGCACTAAGTCGGACCCTTGTTACCCGTCGTGCATGTTGGACTCCGACAGGGCTGCCCTTTGTCACCGGTCCTGTTCATAACTTTTATGGACAGGATTTCTAGACGCAGCCAAGGGCCAGCGGAGTGGCGTCTGGTTTTGGGACCAGTGGATTTCGTCTCTTCTTTCTTGCAGATGACGTGGTCCTGTGCTGCCCCCTCTAGCCAAGACCTTACAGCATGCGCTGTGGGCGGTTCGCAGCCGAGTGTGAAAGCAGCTGGGATGAAGATCAGCTCCTCCAAGTCAGAGGCCATGGTACTCAAACGAAAAGGGTGGGCCATTGTCCTCTTCAGGTTGGAGGGGAGTTCCTGCCTCAAGTGGAGGAGTTCAAGTATCTCGGAGGTCTTGTTCACGAGTGAGGGAAGAATGGAGCGGGCAGATCGACAGACGGATCGGCTGCGGCTGCCCCTGCAGTAATGGGGGCGCTTGTGCCTGGGTCGCTCTGGTGGGAAAGAGAGAGCTGAGCCGAAAAGCGAAGCTCTCGATTTACCTGTCGCGTCTACGTCCTACCCTCAATATGGCCATGAACTTTAGGGTCATGACCGAAAGAACGAGATCCCGAATACAAGAGGGCCTGAAATGAGCACTTCCTCCGTAAGGTGGGAACTCCGGGCAGTCCCTTAGAGATAGGCGTGAGGAGCTCGGCCATTCGGGAGGCGGACTCGGAGTAGAGCCGTAGCTCCTCCACATCGAGAAGAGAGCAGTTGAGGTGGCTCTGCATCTATACCGGATGCCTCCTGCGACGCTTCCTCGGGAGGTGTTCCAGGCAATCCCACCGGGAGGAGGCCCAGGGGACGGCCCAGGACACGCTGGAAGGGGACTATGTCTCTCTGGCTGGTCCTTGGGAACGCCTTGGGCTCCCCCCCCCGGAAGGAGACTGGAGGAGGTTTCTGGGGAGAGGGACGTCTGGGTGTCTCTGCTGAGTCTGCTGGCCCCGCGACCCGGTTCCGGATAAGCGGAAGACGACGAGTACGAGTACGAGTACTATTGTAATTCTTTACTATCAGGATGTCCACAAAATGCAGTTAAAAGCCTTCAGCTGATTCAAAATGCTGCAGCAAGAGTTCTGATGAAAATTAAAGAGAGATCATATTTCTCCTATTTTGGCTTCCCTTCATTGGCTCCCTGTTAAATCCAGAATAGAATTTAAAATTCTCCTCCTCACATATAAAGCCCTTAATGATCTAGCTCCATCATACATCAGAGATATGATTGTTCAATATGTTCCTAACGGAACACTTCGTTCTCAGACTGCAGGTTTACTGTTGGTTCCTAGAGTCTCTAGAAGTAGAATGGGTGGCAGATCCTTTAGTTATCAGGCTCCTCTCCTGTGGAACTTTTAAGGCTAGGCTTAAAACTTTCCTTTTTGATAAAGCTTATAGTTAGAGTGGCTTAGGTTATCCTGAACTACCTCTGTAGTTATGCTGTTATAGGCTTAGGCTGCTGGAGGACATAATGACCACTTTCACTCTCTTCACTACATTCTCACACTACTCTCCATTTTGCATTATTTGCTGTTATTTCAGCTTTTACCTCTTGTCTCTCTTCTTCTCTTCCTCAGAAGCTACACCTGGCCTGACTCTGTGTTCTACCTGTGACACCTTTCTGGAGAGGGGCATCGTTATCGAGCTTCTGCTGCGCAACAACTTAATGCTCCACTCTCTACCGATGATCCACATGGCCCTTGTCTTTATCAGTGTTTAACCCTTACTCTCTCCTAGACATAGCAATTGACTGAGCTTTTACTGTAACTAATATAATATGTGCTCTCTTTCAGACTCTAACCTTGAAAACTGGCTTAGAGTTTATCTGTTCTTTCTTTCTAGATGAAACGACTAAAGGAGCTAGATCATTAACATTTACTTTTCTTTCCATAGAAAGTACTCATGGATCAGTGCTTCTGTGTTCTTTTTGTGTATTTGCTCTGTTCTCTCAAACCCCCAGTCGGTCGTGGCAGATGGCCGCTCATACTGCGCCTGGTTCTGATGGAGGTTTCTTCCTGTTAAAAGGGAGTTTTTCCTCTCCACTGTCGCTACATGCATGTTCAGTATGAGGGAATGCTGCAAAAGGTCACGCCAGTGACTCGATACCACTGTCTCTACATGCTCATCCAGGAGGAGTGACATGCTGCAAGTCACTGACTGGATGCAATCTGCTGGGGTTCCCTATAGATAGAAAAACTTTTTATCAATTTGAATAAAATAACTGAATCTGACTGCACTATTCAATGGTTAGGATTAATTGGAATGTATGTACCTGACTTTTGTGAAGTGCCTTGAGACGTGTTGTGAATTGGCGCTATATAGATAAACTGAAACTGAATTGAATAGAAAATCCCTTATGGGGCTCATTTTTAGCACATATTCTACACATTAGGCCTCTACAGATGCTGTATGAGGCCCTAAGTAGAATTTCATTTTGGGCCCACACCGGTTAAATCCATGACCCACCACAGCGCCACTGAATCCTTATTTATATTTTTGGTGCTTTCTAGTTGTTTGCATTTCTACAACAAGGGAAATGTTAAGTTCACAAGCATACGCAGAAGTAAACATTATTCCTCAATACAGTGTTTATTTACTTGCAAATCTGTTTGCATATAAGAAATGGCAAGCAGCAGAAATTACGCTTTATTCCTCACTGATCCCTTCCGTTGACTTCATGCTCTATGTTGCTCTGTGTTCTTCTTTTGAATTAAATTACTTTAAATGATAATCTGCCAAGGGTATGAATATGATTGGGCCTAACTGTATATAAATGTTGGCTGTGAATATTTGCCCAATATTTGCATCTGCCCTCTTACAGATTTTTTTTTGTTTTTGCTTTTTTGTCTAAAATATTTTAGACCATCATACAGTTAGTAATACACTGCTCAAAAAAATAAAGGAAACACTTAAACAACACAATATAACTCCAATTAATTCAAACTTCTGTGAAATCAAACTGTCCACTTAGGAAGCAACACTGATTGACAATCAATTTCACATACTGTTGTGCAAATGGAATAGACAACAGGGGGAAATCTTTGGCGATTAGCAAGACACACTCGATAAAGGAGTGGTTCTGCAGGTGGGGACCACAGACCACTTCTCAGAACCTATGCTTTCTGGCTGATGTTTTGGTCACTTTTGAATGTTGGGGGTGCTTTCACACTCGTGGGTAGGCATGAGACGGACCTCTACAACCCACACAAGTGCCTCCCGGTAGTGCAGCTCATCCAGAATGGCACATCAATGCGAGCTGTGGCAAGAAGGTTTGCTGTGTCTGTCAGCGTATTGTCAGAGCCTGAAGGGGGGCTACCCAGGAGACGGGCCAGTACACCAGGAGACGTGGAGGAGCCGAGGAGGGCAAAAACCCCAAAAAGAGGACCGCTACCTCCGCCTTTGTGCAAGGGGGAAACAGGGGGGCCCAATCCCCCAGGCCCGGGCAAAATGACCTCCAGAGGCCCACAATGTGAGGGGTGTCGCACAAAGGTTAAAAAACCGACCCCATGAGGATGGTATGAGGGCCTGACTCCCAAAGGGGGTTTTGTGCTACACCCCAAACACCGTGAGGACGCTTGGCACTTCCCGAGAACACGGGTTTGGCAAATTCGCCAGGCGCCCTGCTCTTCACAGAAAAGAGGTTCACACTGAGCACTTGCAGACTGAAAGAGTCTGGGACACCGTGGGGAAAAATTGGCTCCCTGCAACATCCCTTTGCATACCGGTTTTTCAGTGGGTCATAATGGGTGGGGTGGGCATTTCTTTGGAGGCCGCACGTATGCTGCCCTGGAGGCCACACCAATATGAGCCCCCATTTTGACTTTTTTTAAGGGCATTCATCAAATTGGTCACCTGTAGTGTGTTTTTCCCCTTTTAAATTTTGGTTACTCCCAAATCCAGGCCTCCCTTGGTTAATAAATTTGTTTCCATTTATGATTTTTGGTGATTTTTTGTCACACATTCAACTTTTTACGAACAAAGTATTCAAAAGAATATTTCTTCATTCTATGATTGTTATTTGGGTTTTTCCCCTTTATTTTTTTGAAGTGTATTTTAACCCAAAGGGGTAATTTTGTGTATATGAAAAAGACAAATTTTAAATAACTTTATTTAAAGGAAAAACTATCCAAACTAAACTTGCTATTTATAAAAAAGTATGCCCCTTTAATCTGGGTGGGCCACCCTTGGCGGCAACAACTGCAATCAAATATTTTTCATAACCGGCTATAAATCATTTAGATGGCTGTTGAAGTTTTTTTGCCTACTCTGCCACATAATTTTCAGTTCTGCCACATTGGAGGGGTTTTGAGGATAAACTGCCTGTTCAAGCTCATGCCACAGCATCTCAATCACAGTTAAATTTAAAACTTTAACCAGGCTGCTTCAAAACCTTCATTTTAAACTTCACTTTGTATTTTCTCTGAGTATCTTTGTCCTAGCTATATGGGCCCCATATGCCAATGTGGCTGGAAATATATACGCTGAGAATTAAAATGTATAGAACTAAAATGCATATTTGTGTCTGACTTGGTGTACTAGTTGTATACATTTTATGAAGTCGTGTTGCTTTAGAGAACTTCCTGTTATGAACTACGCATGCAGAAGACATCCAGAACAAATTGCCAGAACATTTTCTTAACCTCTTATCGTTCTCTTACGTTTATGAGAATGACTTCCTCTCCTTTTACACTCAGCTTTCATCTTTCCCGCCTTTTAAATTCCTCTCACTGTCCTTCTAAATGAGTACATTTACATGCAGACGAACATATCAATCTAAACCTGATTAGGCCAGTGCTGTGATGATATAAATTACTGTGTAAATGCCTTTATGTGATTGTTATAATCAGAGTAAAGTCTTAATCAGGTATCAAGTATAACAAGACTAAATCAGCCAGAGTTCTGACCAACTTGACGTTCAACACCTGTGTGTCATCTTTATGCATTGCGTCAGAAACTGCACATCCTGTTTCATTTTTATTTACAGATCACTGCTCTGTAAGGAGCACAGCAGGGGCTGTGAGAGCCTAAATAGCAAGACACATCTATGCTCATAATCATTTAGCTTCAAATAAATGAAAGATTGCATCCCATTGGTCCGATCCAGGCACAGCATAGTAATGTGAGAATCTGTTTTTCTCAAGTCTACCTGTAAAAATCCAGACCTACCTTATTTTCTCTGCTCTCCTTACAGGAAGCACAATAACTCCCAACTACCTTGACAACTCCACTTTCAACGTGGGACCCTGGTGCTCCTGTGCAGCAAGTGGCAATCACAGGGAACAATGCAATGACTTCTTGGCATTTTTCCATGACAACGTTTGTCTGAGTGAGTAGCAGGATGGACCTCTGGCAAGAGCCAGACAATAACTACCTCAATAAGGAACCAGAACAAATCTGAGAATGCAAAGACCCTGTAACTCTGTAGACAAAAATACACGTGATCTTTTTTTATAGTACAGTGTTCCACTATTATAAAAATGAGTCAGCATTAACTAGTGCCTTGTACTTCACTTTTTTCAAAATTTGTTAAATTACAACCACAAACTTTAAAGTTTTTAATTGGAATTTTATGTGATTGACCAATATAAAGAAGTGCGTAAACAGGAAGTGGATTTTTTTTTTTTCACAAAAAATCTGATATGTATGGCTCTTAGTCAGATAACCCTAAATAAAATCCAGAACAACTAACTCAGGTTGGAGAATTCGTTTACAGGACATTGGTCATGCACTCTGCAAATCTGGCCTTTATGGAAGAGTAAGAATTGGAAAGCCATTACTGAAAGAAAGCCATAGCAAGTAAAACTTTCTGTTCACCACAAGTAACCATGAGGTGCTCTGATTAGATCAGAAATGACACAAATTAACACTGCACATCAACCTGAACCCACAATCCCCAAATATGAAACATGGTGGTAGAGAGAAGTTTTTTTTCGGCAGGTACGGGCAGCAGGGAGTTTATGGGAAAATGGATGGGGTTAAAACTGTTAAATCCTGGAAGAAAACCTGTTAAAGCCTGCAACAGCCAGAGGCACAACGAAATGGTTACGTGTTTTATGAAAACATATTTATATGCTAGAATTACCCAGTCAACGTCAACAACCAAATCAAAAACCACAAAGTAGTGTATAAGTGGAAGCAAAAGGATTTATGGTTTTCATTTTTTCCACCAATTAAGGACTTAATTTATCCCTAAATTATTTATCCCTTGATTCTCCTATATGTTGGTGCAGGGGCACATCTAAAACATAAAGGACCCTTGAGGAATGGAGTCAACAGCCAACAGCCAAAGACAATAACAAATCCTAACCCTATATAATACATAATTAAATAATATATTAAGAAGAAGCAACCTCAAACAACTAACCCTAACTACCCCCTTCTTTAAAAAGGAGTGAGAACACAGTCACCTTCCTTTAAGGCACTGGTGTACAAAGTAATTCCTCAAGGGCCAGTGTTCTGCATGTTTTGTGATGCTGCCCTGATTCAGCATATCTGAATCAAATGAATAGTTTATGGCAGATCTCTGCAGAGCTTGGTGACATGCTGACGAAGTAATTCGGCCATTTGAAACAGTTGTGCTGTAGCATCTAAAACATGCAGGACACTAGTACACCTAAACCACAAATGCGTGCTAATAAGAGGAGTTTAAGTTTCAGGCCAGCCAGTACCACCAAAATCATGCAGCCCACATACTTTCGCCAGATTCTCTGTTTTAGAATATGGACTTTGGATGGGCCATTCTTACAAATGAATATGCTTTGACCTATGCCATTTCATAGCAGCTCAGACTTATGTTTTGGGTTGTTGTCCTGCTGAAATGTGAAAAACCGCCCAATTCACAAGTCTTTTGCAGCCTTTAACAGGTTTTCTTCTGGAATTGTGTTCTGTGTAGCTCCATTAATCTTTTAATCAGCTTCGGTCAGATTCTGTGTACCTGTTACACAAAGCAACCCCACAGCATTATGCTGCTACTATTGTGTTTCATCCTTCTTGTGTTTCTCTCCCATAAGGTCCCAATAAAATATATAAAAACATGTGGTTGTCAAATGACAAAACATGAAAAGGTTTGAATATTTTTACAAGGCACTGTATAGGTGAGACAATATAGAAAAGTATCAGGAGGCAGCACGTGGTGTAGATGAAGAGCGTGTGCCCCACATACAGAGGCTGTGAGTCCTCCATGCAGCCGTTCAGGTTTCACGACACTGGGATCATTTCTGCATGCGTTCTTTCTCTCTGCCCATTTTCTGTTGGTGAAACAACACATATTACTTATCTGATTTAAAAAACTCTAAAGATGCCTATGTCAAATAAGAATAAATCAAGGTAAGATGTTTATTAGGCACTCAAAACCCATTTTTAAGGAGCACCCTTATGTCCAGTTGCACAAAGGACTGCATCATTAAAAATTCTTTGCTCCGTATATTACAGATAGACTTATGGTGATAGTGGAGGTATTTTTTGTATGACATTGTTATAGCAGATAAATCACAGCATGTGTCACAAAAGCATTATCCACCGATTGTCTGCAGTCTTTGACTTTGTGTTGTAGCTTTTATTCATCAGCCAGAGGCAACAAGGCTGCTTTGATGTTAGGATATCATCCCTCCGAATGAATGATGCACCAGTGACAGAAGAATGACACTGGTGACTAAGTAGTACAAATTGTGGCTGCTGGTTTCACAGGCAGTGAAGTTTGTTTTGGGTTATTATTTTATCTAACAATAGCAGACAAGTTCTTACAAGGCTGTCACTGTGAGTAGCAGCATTAGTGATGAGCTGGTGACTCCAGAGACAGTATAAACTGTAAGAGACATCATGTGGTGATAAAATGCAAGGTCACAGCTTGCTATATCTGCATAAAGCTGCTGTTATTTTGGTCCAGCTAGGGTATAACCCCTCTTCAGATGTACCATAACTAGACTCTGATTTCATCAAATACTGTAGTTTCAGAAATATAGCGACTGCTGGTGCTTTATTTTTATTTTGTCTTCATAGAGATCTAATGGTTTAAATGATACAGACTCCATGTACCAGAGTTAAAAGTTAAGCTTAGCCAAGGCTTTAAACAGAACATGGTATTTGGTCTGTAAAAGGAAACTCTTTAAAACTATATTTGCTCCAGAGTGTAAATATTAATTTCACTAACACTTTGGGGAGGAACAAATGTTCATTATGGTAAAGGGTTTTGTTTTCTAAATGCATTAATACAAAACTCTGCTTGTAGTTCGCCATAAGGCCACTCAATTGAAGCAGCATTTTCTCCTCTCAACCTTCAAACTACCTTTAACTTTTCATTCTGCTGCTCTCTTTAAGGCCCAGCAAACAGATTAGTTCCCTTCGTCTCACCTTATCCGAACACCCTCTGTGAATCCACTTAGGAACCTTCTCCGTAGTTTTCCTCTTTT
Organism: Crenichthys baileyi; assembly: GCA_036173005.1. Lineage (NCBI taxonomy): Eukaryota > Metazoa > Chordata > Actinopteri > Cyprinodontiformes > Goodeidae > Crenichthys > Crenichthys baileyi. The sequence continues at coordinate 197,076 of JAHHUM010002353.1, forward strand.
CCTTTTCCTTGGCAGCTTCATATTTAACATTCTCAGCCCAATATGCAGTTTCCAACTGACTACAAATCTATGAACAAGATATGCACCAGTTTGTAATAAACTAATCTGAATATGTGTGGACATGTGTGTGTGTGTGTGTGTGGGTGTGTGTGTGTGTGTGTGTGTGTGTGCGTGTGCGTGTGTGAGTGTGTGAGTATAGGTGGGAAACACATCAAAAACATTAGAAGAGACAAAAGAAAATCAAAGGTTTTCCAAAAGCCTGCTGATACCCTATAGTGATACTGATCTTGTGGCAAGATGGCTGCTGTGAATAGAAAAAAAGGAATGAATTTCAAGATGATGGTTGGACAACATGTATCCACATTAATAAAATGTAAGACCATGTGCTCTGTACCCATGTGGGTTAGAGGACAATGGTAGAGTGTGACTTTTAAATTATCGCTTGAGGCCTAGTCCTGGTTCATAAGTGATAAAATGTGAATTTGAGTATAATATGGCAGGTTTTAGTAAGCAAGCTGGCAAGCAAGATTGTATATTAACCACAACTAATACCACCTACAATAAACTTTTTAACTGAAATTTTTTTTTTATAATTTCATGCTTAGAAATGTGCCTTGACATGCTATCTCCAATTGGTTTCTGTAAAATCAGAGATTTGCAAAAACAATTTTTGACAAAAATGTAGCAAATTCACGTTCAACTTCCCTTAATTTCCCTTGTCCACTGTATTGTCACAGATGGTCCTTTTTGTGCTCTGTGAAGAAGAAATCTGGTTGCTTCTTGCCCTTGAACTGTCATGTTTGGGTTTAGCTGGACCCAAATGCAGGCAGAACCACAGGAAGAGAGGTGAATTGAAGAGATTTAATAATGAAAAAAAACTTGCAATGCTAGTCATGAAGGAAACAGACATGGACCAGCATGAAATATAGCAGGCAGAAACAGAGAAAGAGCAACAGAGAAACATACGGTCAACAGAAGACAAACAGAAGAATCCAACAGAAAACGATGAAGGCACTAGCTTAACATATCAAACAGGAAGGAAATGGTCAAAATACACACACAAAAGACAATCAAAACTGAAGCACCTCAGGATCGTGACATGACCGGTTAAACCTCTGAGTACTCTGGTTGTTCTTTGTCCCCCGAGTGCACTCACAGCTGGAGAAGTCTGGCTACCAAGAAAATATCCTGCTGTTGGTGAAAAGAAGACTGAGAAAAGGGTGCACATCTGCAGACAGACCTTGGTCAGTTTCAGCCTTTTTGGAGATTGAAGGCCTGCAGTGGCTTCTTGAAGGGCAGCAGTGGTCCTCACCCATGGAGGCAGCTGGAATAAGTCTTTCTCCAAAGAAAATAGACTGGTTGGAAAAGTGTCCCCCTCAGCACACCTAGTGAACCTGGAGAGCAGGACTTTTCACTTTTTCGCAAAAGATTATGGTGAAATCATTTTTAAAGGAAGTGATTTTACAGTAAATATCCAAACTTCAGTCCAAGTCATTTCTTAACCAAGTTACTTTTAGGCTATGTATGCACAACAATAAAAGTAAATAGGAAAACACAATATCAGGAAAACATTTAATTGTGATACTACTGCTGAATAACGATGATTATGAGTAATTCACATTTTTCTGACTCTCACTTTCTTTTCCATCATTACAAAATTCTCCACTATTTTCTGTAAGCTTTAGCACCACAGACACAAAAAATATAGCAGGTGTTCACCAGGGGCATTTAAATTCTATCCAATTGGCCAAACATATTAGTTACATGCAGAGTGTGAATGCGTGGCACTTGAAATATCAACCAAATATTGGATCCAAGCAGTCATTTGAGATTTGATTTTTCCAGCACCATAATAAACATTTCAACCAGGAAAAAAACTGACACAAATACCAGGAAAAATATGTAGAATTAAATATTTTCTGCCTTCATTTTATTTCCACCACTCTCCATAAGGTTTGACCCACAAAAATATACACCAGGTGTGGGTTAGAGTCCATCTAACATATACAGAGATTCAATGTCTAGCACTACTATCCTACCAAATACTGCATCTAGACAGTTTCTTGTGAGTGCAATATTGCACAGACTGATATTGTGATGACAACTGCAATTCAATTTATTGTGAAGCCCTGGATCTCAGCTTCATCTGTCAACATAATTTTTCTCAAATACTATTTTGCATCCAGTGGTTCCATATGAACAAGATATTGTTTGAGATTATTTTACAGAACTTTACCCATCACAACAGCTGTTAGTGAAGAAAAGTCAAACTGTATAAAAAACTACTGAAAAATAAATCCACTTTACACCTGGGTTTAGAACTTTGCTTATGGGTTCTCAATCACAGAGAAATCAATACAGCAAAAATTACATTAGAAGAGGGTTTTGTGGGTATTAATAACATTGCCGCATCTTCAAGCTAATTTATGCTAGTTAGCTGTAGCTAGCTTGTAGTAGCCTAATATAAAGATGCCAATAATCGTAAGTAATAATTGTAAAGTTCGAGGTTTGAGATGAGAGTCTGAAAACCATCAAGTATCTTTGTGTTTAAAGTTTACCTCCCACACCCGTGTTTTGTCAGTTGCAGAATAAATTTTTCACCTCTAATATGGTGTAATTTTGAGCGCAGGATGTTACTACAATATACAATAAAACCTCTTGTAACATAATTTCTTACGATTATTTTGAAACATATTTGATTTGTATATCTATCTATAAGAATGAGATTTGATCATTGTTCAGCAGAAAATATATTTAACTAAAAGGCAGGGTATTAAAGAAGTGAGACAAAACAAGCTGCTAAAATACAAAAAGGACATTTGTGTTTTGGTATCACATCAGAATAAAGTACATTTTGATAATTCTGCTATTATAGTTTAAGGAATTTGGAATGTCTCTGATAGGAAATGAGACAAGCATCTGTGAAAAAAGAAATAAAAAAACTGATTCAATATTTTAATCAGTTTTGTTTTTAATTGTCAGTCAGTCATTTTCTACTTCTTCTGGTGCATATCTCCAGCAGTGTATGGGCGGGAGGCGGGTACACCCTGGACAGGTCGCCAGTCCATAGCAGGGCAACACAGAGACGTACAAGACAAACAACCATGAACACACTCATTCAGGTCAATTTAGAGGAACCAGTTAACCTAACAGTCATGTTTTTGGACTGTGGAGGGAAGCTGGAGTACCCTGAGAGAACCCACGCATGACGGGGAGAACATGCAAACTCCATGCAGAAAGACCCCCAGCCGGGAGTTAAACCCAGGACCTTCTTGCTACAAGGCAACAGTACTACCAACTGCACCAACATGCAGCCCTGCTTTTAATTGTTTATCTGTTTTTGTTTAAATTGTATTTAAATGTGGCATGTAAGTAATTTCCCCTCTCAGTAATCAATGAAAAAAATTTCATTGGCGTTGCAGCAATTGAACCCTTCTTAAAATTGCTTAGCAGGTTTTCTTTGGCATTGTATTTATGAATTGTCAAAAATACAATTGGTATTGTATTTTTGACAATTCATCTTTTGGGATGAGCTACTGAACTCTGAGTAACCCCTTGAATGAAGGCAGGTAGTTAGGCACGCAGTGCAGCACAGACTTGCAGAATGTGAATGGAGAGGAGGCTGCCCACTTGATCTTGACTATATTTTACTGACAGCTTTTTTTTACTGACAGAGATCTGACAATCAAAAATTTAAAAAAAACATTTGCATATCAGATTTTTATCACTAAATAACAATATACATAATTACAGAGTTCAACTCTTAGTTCCCCCTCCAAGAGGCTCTGTGCTGAGTAAAATGTTATAGAATGGCCAGACTGTTTTCATTAACCTGATGAAAGTCATGGTTTTCAATTGAACAACTTGTGTACATCAGGACTCTCTCTGGCTGCTCTTCTGTGCTATTTACTTTAAGCTCCTTAGCTTCATAGCGACTCAGAGAAAAGATGAAAAAAAATCTGACTGGCCTCATTTTCCTGTGTTAACGGAAAATTAAAAAAATCCTCCTCGTCTGAGTAAATGGTGGAAGCGAAGCGGTATAAATAAGATAATAAGGATAAAGAAGTTTCTAATGGGAATGGTGATTTATAAACCGGTGATGCATGTCGAGCTCTCATCTCAAACAGAAGTGTCTGTAGCCAAGCCACAGACAGAGCACTCTGCTATTTAGGGAAGAAAAACTATAGTTTGGCAAAACATTCTAATTTAGGGCAGTAACTGAGAACATACAGTTGTGCTCATAAGTTTACATATTCTGCTAGAATTTCATTTTGTCAAAAATATTGTTAATTGTGGTGTGAATTCATTTTTTACTTTAATTGTTGACTCTTTTAAATTTACAATGACATACCAGAGTTCAAAAGAGGACAAATTGTTGGTGCGCGTCTTGCTGGCGCATCTGTGACCAAGACAGCAAGTCTTTGTGATGTACCAAGAGCCACAGTATCCAGGGTAATGTCAGCATACCACCAAGAAGGACGAACCACATCCAACAGGATTAACTGTGGACGCAAGAGGAAGCTGTCTGAATGGGATGTTCGGGTGCTAACCCGGATTGTATACAAAAAACATAATACCACAGCTGCCCAAATCACAGCAGAATTAAATGTGCACCTCAACTCTCCTGTTTCCACCAGAACTGTCCGTCGGGAGCTCCACAGGGTCAATATACACGGCCGGGCTGCTATAGCCAAACCTTTGGTCACTCATGCCAATGCCAAACGTCGGTTTCAATGGTGCAAGGAGCGCAGATCTTAGGCTGTGGACAATGTGAAACATGTATTGTTCTCTGATGAGTCCACCTTTACTGTTTTCCCCACATCCGGGAGAGTTACGGTGTGGAGAAGCCCCAAAGAAGCGTACCACCCAGACTGTTGCATGCCCAGAGTGAAGCATGGGGTGGATCAGTGATGGTTTGGGCTGCCATATCATGGCATTCCCTTGGCCCAATACTGGTGCTAGATGGGGCGCGTCACTGCCAAGGACTACCGAACCATTCTTGAGGACCATGTGCATCCAATGGTTCAAACATTGTATCCTGAAGGCTGTGCCGTGTATCAGGATGACAATGCACCAATACACACAGCAAGACTGGTGAAAGATTGGTTTGATGAACATGAAAGTGAAGTTAGAACATCTCCCATGGCCTGCACAGTCACCAGATCTAAATATTATTGAGCCACTTTGGGGTGTTTTGGAGGAGCGAGTCAGGAAACGTTTTCCTCCACCAGTATCACGTAGTGACCTGGCCACTATCCTGCAAGAAGAATGGCTTAAAATCCCTCTGACCACTGTGCAGGACTTGTATATGTCATTCCTAAGACGAATTGACGCTGCATTGGCCGCAAGAGGAGGCCCTACACCATACTAATAAATTAATGTGGTCTAAAACCAGGTGTTTCAGTTTCCTTGTCCAACCCCTGTACACACTGTATACACTCCAAATGAAATACAGAAACATTTATCCAGGAGGACTTTCTGGACTTTCTCAAGCTGTTTTGGAATTTTGACAAACACAGCTAAACATATTAGCTCTGAGCCAGTGATAAAATTTGCTGGATGAACAACACAGTACATATATTTAGTGGCAGGAATCCAGCAGAGAATGTCTAGCAGAGAGACAGGGTTAATCACAAAAGAGTCAAACGTTTTGTCTACAAAGAGAGAACATAACCTTTTTGGCAGCAATAGCTCAGCCAATGCCCCCCTCCAGGAAGGTGTCAAGGCTAAGCAGAAGCAATTTCATAAAAAGGAAAAAAAAAACAGTACTTAAAGTTTATAGCGGCAATACCTGCAGATAATGCAAACTTGGAGAGTAGCAGGAGAATGTAGCAGAGTGAGGAAAAGTGGTCACTATCTCCTCCAGCACCCTAAACCTATATCAGCACAACTACAGAGATAGCTCAAGAAAATCTAAGCCACTCTAACTATAAGCTTTATCAAAAAGGAAAGTTTTAAGCCTAGCCTTAAAAGTAGACAGGGTGTCTGCCTCACGTACTAAAACTGGGAGTTGGTTTCACAGAAGAGGAGCCTGATAACTAAAAGATCTGCCTCAAAGTCTTCTTTTAGAAACTCTAGAACCCACCAGTAAACCTGCAGACTGGGAGTGAAGTGCTCTGTTAGGAATGTATGGAACAATCAAATCCCTGATGTATAAAGGAGCTGAATTACTAAGGGCTTTATATATAAAAAGCAGATTTTTAAATTCTATTCTGGGTTTAACAGGGAGACAGTGAAGAAGAATAAAAATTGGAGAAGTGTTATCCTATGAATTCTCATCTGGACTCTTGCTGCAGCATTTAGGAGAAACTGATGGCTTTTAACTGAATTTTTTAGACTTCCTGATAGTAAAAAAATCAATCGTCCAACCCTGTAGTAAGAAATACTTGGCCTGTTTTTTTCTGCATTTTTGTCTCATCTTTACAAATGACTTTGCTCCAGCTATTTTGAGGCTTCTCTCTGAAGTCTTAGCCTTGTAACGGGTTTCTTTTGGTGACTCAACCATGCTCTTCATTTTTGTTTAACTGCCTGCTCATTTGGCAGGTTGAAACAGCCCCACATTGAGTGTTCTGGATGTCAGCTAAAGTTATTAGCAGTGTGGTAGCTGTAGATGTTTTTTTTTTGTTTGTTTTTTGTTTGTTTGTTTGTTTGTATCCAGAACAATATTCCTAGTAGTTATGGCTGAAATTTGTTTAGAACAGAATCCTTACTTTTCCACATTGTAATTAGATTTTAAACACTAGTGATTGCCATTTTCAATTCTTCGGTGTCTTTTAAGCACTTTTTTTAACAAGGTTCAACTCTGTTATCGTGCAGATCCTTTGATTCTTTTGTTATGATGCTGATGGCTGAATCTAGCAACATCAGGGCAGAATTCATTGGGGGCCGACCTTTTATACATGCATGCTAATTACAAGCAAACAGATCACAGGGAAGGACAGTTACGTTTACTGGCAATTTAAACCCATCTGAATCAACTTATGAACATGTTATTGGACCAAAACATCCAGGTTTGATCTGGGTTATGCGGGTAATTTCTGTTGGCATGTTGTGATTTAAGGAGAGGAAACACAATTGCTTGGTAATAAATCTTTTACTAATGTAACCATTCAACATTCGTTAAAGGTGTTCCTTTTTTTCATATGGTCATATTCTCTGAAAAATCACTAAAATATTAGAAATGCTAGTTGCCTATGTAAACATATGAACCCACAGCTAAAAGTCCCAGTTTTTGTGTTCTTTTTGCTTACTGCACCTTTATTAATGCAATTACTCCTTTTAGTTCCTTTTTTGGTTTAATCTTGACTGAATTCAGCTTTGTTTTTCAAGCACCTTCCCTCATGCTTGGACCAGCTTGCTGAGACAGGACTTCAGATGGCCTTTGATGACTTTGTAATTGAGCATAATTTGGTTTCCTGCCTCTGAACTAATGAGGCGAAAAGCAAGAACAGCAGCGGGGTAGAATACAGTTGTTTGCAGACAGAAGGGGGAAAACTGCTGAGAAAAAATGTCGGGCTCCCGAGTGAGTGCACTCAGGTCTTAAAAAACATCTGTCACCCTGCTTTACCTCCTCATCACAGCATTAACAGCCAAATCACCATGCAGACTCTGGACTTCTTCATTTTCTGAGAGCTGAGTGTATCAGGGATAAAAAAGAAGAGAACAGATAGAGGTGAAGCTAATTTATTCCTGCAATTATTTGACATTTTCTCTGCAAGTCAAATTGGGGAGTGTAATAGGAAAACGTGAGAGCACCAAGGGATTCCTCAGGTTAGGGACAGGATTGTATGCACCGGATGTGCTCTGCTGCCGCTGGCTAAACTGTGAAGTCAGTGTATGAAAAATCCCTTGGGGAAAAACTTTAAAGTCAAAGAGATATGAGTGGAGATGCTTAACAGCAGTGTCCATTGATTTACAAAGGAGCTGTCACAACAGCTTACCACTAAAGATATCAATTCGCACTTCTTCTCAGCATGCTAGCGGGTGGTGAACAGCTGGAGTTGTCCCTCTCATCCTTGTGCCTGCCAAGGGATTGCTGCGTGCTACTGAAGGGTAACTGCACACTTATGGCACTCCAGCATAGTTTCCCACCTGTCCCACCAACACTGTTGACCCACCACACCATTAGTATGCTGATCCACAGGCTTATCTGCAAGCTACATACACATGTACAGTGTCGAATGGATTCTATCTTCCTCAGTGGTTTGTACAGGATCTTGCTAAGTATTTCTATGCCTTGAACTGTTACACATTTGTCACATTACAGCCAAAGACTTTAATTTAATGCATTTTATTGTGACAGACCAACACAAAATAGGGCGGAACTGAAGGAGAGGGAAATTTATATATGCTTTTTATTTTTTACAAAACAAAATCTAAAAACTTTTGCACATTTTCTATTCAATCTCTCTGAGTCAATACTTTATGGAACCACCTTACCCCACAGTTGAGCCGGCAAATCTTTGAGGTCTGGTCTTTACCAGCTTTGTTCATCTATAAACTAAATGTTTTTCCCATTATTCTTTGCAAAACAGCTCATGTACTGTCAGATTGGATGGAAAGCAACTAGATTTAGTTCTCTCTTAAACCTCTGAGGACCTGCACACAACACCTGGATTTATATTGAGATTAAATTATAAACAGTAAGACTCTGTTTATAAATTAGTTAACTTCTGAGGCCATTTGTGGCACTAAATTTTAATTAGGGGTATCAGAATAAAAGCAGATGAATGCAGTAATTTCCATATTTTTTTTTTTCTAAACAAAAGCTTAATAAACCTCACATAAGTTCCGGCCACATTCTGCACTACTTTGTGGCGTTGTAATTGACAAAATCCTGTGATAATTACATTTAGGTTTGTAGCTGTTACATGTGAACATTTAGAAAAAAGTTCAAGGAGCAAGGATGCTTTTGCAAAGCACTGTACATTGACTACATCTGCTTTAAACTATCAGAATACATATTAGTAAGGGACTCTGAGTTTTAAGGCATGTGGGATTGATAATCACACACTGGAAACATGGATCACCGTGTTAAGGTAATGGGTCAGTTGGTCAGGTGGATCTGTAGTTCATGTCTTCTTTGTTGAAGGAATGGATGCTGTGTACCTCAGATAAAAAACAAAAAGGGGCCATGCTAAATGTTTTCAAAGAAAATAGAACATGGAGGTTTATTTTACTCTACTGTCATCCTGCTTTTCCAAACAGTATTACAACTGCTGGACTGGCGTGGAAGCCTGCAGGTCTTTCTTTCAATTCTCCATCTTTATCTTGTAGTTCATACCCAGAATTGCATTGGTGAAGAGAGACGAGATAAGTCTCCGCATTGATTTTTGCAGAATCTTGTTTGCAAAGGCAAACTACCTCGGGAGAATGGATCAATTTGTTTTGATCCTGTGAGAAATCAATGTTTGTATGTCACACCCAATACTCCACTAAAGGCTTAGGAATCCTCTCCCTAATAATCAGCATGCCGCTCCTGAAATTTCAGTGCTTTTTGCTGGAAACGGAATTCTGGAGTGATTTTTATCTTGTAGCGCCACATCTATGTTACAGTATAAGCCAAGAATATTAATTGATGGTTCTGTCGTGCATGTCTTTATTTGAGCACATTTTAATTGAAGTGACTTTCATGCAAATGTAATTGCAGCCGAGTAGCCCATTAAGTGGATGAAAATGAATGCTCAAGGAATATTAATGCATTACATGATCATCAGTCATTTTGGCTGTAGTAGATCCAAAAACCTGATGTAATGAGTTTCCTTGGGGGTGTATGAAACTACACATTTCCCTGTAAGGTGCCAAATTCACATCATGTACTTTTCCTTAAGGTTTTAATTTCCTTACTGTAAATTATCTGTCTAAATTAGCAACTGATTGTTATCCTAGCCAATTTTTAAGTTAAACTCAAAAGGTTTTTATTTAATTTAAAAATTCAGAGGGACCTTATGTCTCTGGTAAACTGCAGCTACATATAACTGATCAGCTCTCTTATTTCTCTGTGCCAACATCTAAATAGCATAAGAAAAGTGTTCCACAATGTTTGTTTCCGACAGGTCAAGTTCCAAGCCCAAAACCTGAAATCGATTTGTTCCTTTTGTCTTTTTGACAATCTAAACTCAAACATGTGCTATTTGTACTGCTGTCATAGATGTAAATGATCTATTTTGAGCACGTGTGTTTAATGTCACAGCAGCAACTGCCAGTCTCAGTACAGTGTCTTGCAAAGGTACTCACACCACCTGAATTGTTTTTACTTTTGTCTCATTACAACAAAAAAACTTGAATGTTTTTATTGATATCTTATGACACAAAATAATGCATAATTTCGAAGTGGAAGGGAAATTAACAAGTTCTCTTATATAGGTCTGGCTAAGTCAAAATACAGATTTTGACAAATAGCAATCTGGAAAGTGTAACATGCATTTGTATCCAGCCCCTGTTTACTTTATTAATTGCCTTCAAAAGTAACCTGTGTGTACTTAATCTCAGAATAAATCCAGGTGTTTTGTGAAGGACTCAGTGTTGGAGTCCTTCAGTTGTTGGAGAACATTAGTAAGGAAACATCATTATGAAGACCTAGAAATAGAGCACACAGGTCAGGGGTGAAGATGTAGAGAAAAGAAGGACTAGCTTATGAAACAATATCTGATGTCCAATATAAGAGCAACTTTAGTCATGCACTCAGATTGGCAAGAAGAAACCTATTGCTGATGGAAAGCCATATGAAACTTTGCTTAAAGGCCATGTAGAGGACACAGAAAACATGTGAAAGAAGGTCCTCTGGTCAGAGGAGACTAAAAGTGCTTTTCACTATGTGAAGGGAAACTAAGACTACACATCACCCTGAATACACCCAACTCATGGCAAAACATGGTGGTGGCAGCATCAAGCTTTGTGGATACTGTTCTTCCACAGGGACAGGAAAGCTGGTCAGTGTTGATGGAAATATGTATATGAATACAGAGCTATACTAGAAGAAAACCTGTTAGCAGCTGCAAAGTAATTAAATTCAGGCAGAGGTTTACCTTCCAGCAACAAACCTAAACATACATGTGTGAGAATGGACCAGTCAAAGTCCAAATCTAAGTCCAAATAAGAAATCTGAGAAAGACTTGAGAATTTTCATTCACAGATTTTCCCCCATCCATTCTGACGGAGTTTGAGGTATTCTGCAAAGCAACATGGATTAGGGTTAGGGTTAAAATATAAAAAAATATGTTAAAAATATTTGTCTCTTCATTAAAATCATGCATACTTTTCCTTCCACGTTATGCACTACTGTGTACTCGTCTATCACATAAAATCCTAATAAAATATACAGAATGGGAATGGATACCTTGCAAAACACTGTTAGCACTCATGTTAACCTGCAGTTTCAAAAAAAATGTTTAATTATGTGCTGTGAAAATTTAACAGCAAACATTGACACTGAAGTGCTGCAAATGTTTTTTAAGGTTTTTTAGGTTTTTTTAGGTTTTAAAGGCTGAATAAATATAATCCAACCTTCTACCAGCTAGACCTTTTATCATCAAAGTTTGCACAACTATAATTTCAGTTAGTTTTTTTTTGTTTGCTTCCTTTTAAGCACCAGCAGAAAGGTGCATCCTGTTTTCAGAATCACTGTTGGTAGAGGTAGTGGAAAATTGCATAACTATTGTTGCTGGCTTTCAAATCAAAATTTCTTTTACATGGGCATGGTTGGTTGATTGGATTAAATGACTCACTTGCTGCGCTACAATACCCTGTAAAATCTGCTTGATTATTTATTTGATCCAAATGCTGTGGTCATTCTGTTTTGACAAAATTCAGATAGTTTTTAACCAAACATTGGCACAAAAATTGTGAATTCGTTTGTTGGCTTGGAGTGAAAGCTAAAAAGAGCGTCATCGTTCATTTTAGACCGCCATTTTACACAATACATCACCTTGGCTTTTATTTCTGCTGGAAGGATAGTAACTCAAATTGTGCTCTATAGGGTGACAATGCCAAATAAAGATATTCTGTTCAGACCAGACCATAGGATGAGAAAATGGTTAGATGGTAAATTTCAGCCATTTAAGGGTGTTAATATCAGTAGGTTTGTAGGTTTGCTACGGATAATAGTAGCCTGTGTTCACCATCCACAGTTTGACCAAACAACTAGCCATAAATTCTGAGTGGGTAATGTTTTTATTGTGCTTTACTTTGAGTATGAATTTGTTGCTCAGATTCAGCTGATTGTGAGTAAGTCTTATTATCTTGTGTGTGGTTGTGTGTCTGCGTGTTGCCTTGTGATGAACTACTGTAGATAACTGTAAAAGTTAATATATTTTATGGGTTATTCTTTTCAGACTAGTCACTTCAACTCATTTTGTGTTAAAAACCTTCCTCCAAAAGTACAAAAAACATGACTGTTAGGTTAATTGGTCTCTTTAAATTGCCCTTAGGTGAGTACATGGTTGTTTGTGAAGTATGTCCCTGTGTTGCCTTGGATGGACTGGCAGCATATCCAGGGTGTATTTTTCCTATTTTATTTAACCCTAGTAATTCACTGCTGTGCTGGCAAATGGATGATTGTAGTCTTCTCTACTACTTTCCCTAATCAGAATATAGGTCATACAGCAAACCCACTGCTTTTATTGTCTGGATGGATGGATGTTAATTACCAGTCATGTAGTATTTCCAGCTGGATTTAGAGATGTTGCTTTAGTCAAAAGCAAAACGCAGCTGTCTCTAACTTTTATGTGTTAACTACCAGCAGGTCAGGACATTCCTGGCTGGTGGTTCAGACTGACTTAATCAAGTCAAGTTAAGTCAAGTCAAATTTTTATAGCGCTTTTCAGCAACAAGGCACTCAAAGCGGTGTACATGAAGAAAAACATTACAATGCTACAGAAAATCAAACACTGAATAACAAATCAAATGACACTAATAATCATTGGGAGTTTACTGGTAAGAGCTGGTTCTAATCCAATCTTTCTAATAGAGGTAATCAGCTCATTAAGTCCTCTGTGGTAAGGAATTAATCCGGTGCTAGAAGAAAAATGATAATATTAATCCTTGAGGTCGCTGGTATGAGGCAGTTGTGGTCCCATCATTCAAATAAGCTGGGTCACTGGTATAAAACAGTTTTAGTCCAAACTTTTTAAATACTAATAATGTTTGGCTGTCACTGGTATGATATAGTTGTAATACAATCCTTTTAAGAAATCTAAAATTCTCTGGTCATTGGTGTAAAAACAGCTTTAGTCCAAATTTTCAAATACTAATAATATTTGGCTTTCACTGGTAATCCTTATGAGAAATCTGAAAATCTATGAAAAGTAATGAAATCACACATTTAGGTAGATAAGAAAAGAGACCACATTAGGTAAGAAGAGGGAAAAAAATCATATTTCATCCTTTATCCTTAGGAGGATACAATTTGAGATTGCAAAAAAACCTCAGCACAAAGAAGCAACATACGAAACAACATAATGCAGGGGATCCAGTGAAGGCGGTGTGAAGGGGTGCATATGTTTATCGTGAGCATGTGTGTGTGTGTGCATGTGAGTGTGTGCAAAGTAAGTCCGTGAAGCACTGTCACAGAGGCCATTGTCCTTGATGATGTTCATCAATCGGTCACACAGTTCTAAGCAGGTCCACAGATGTCCTCAGGGAAGGGAGGGGGCAGAGGGAGCAGAGCGTCATGTTTACATAACTTCCAGGAGAAGTTGAAGATAACCAGCCATCAAGTCCATGCAGGGGAGCCAGATTCAGAAAAACAACAATTATTTGGGTTAGGCTGACTCTTAATTTTCTGTCAGCCTTGAGAGTCTCGCTGGTGCTTCACAATGGCGAATCCAAACAGCCAAATTCCAGGTCCTTTCCGCCAGATCAGAGCGAACAACTTTCTCCAAGATTTATCCCATTTCACCCCTGAGTCCAGGAACCACAACCTGCCTGCTATCCTGTGTAAGGATCACATCCAGTCTGCGATTCAGCTCACGTAACATCTCAGTCTGAGAGTTGATCGCTCTGCAGATCCCATCATACATGCCAGGCAGCCTTACAATGCCCAAAACAGCTGCCGACGTTTTTCAAATTTCTCGATATGCCAGGTAACCGCCAACTCCAAAAAGCAGAAATCCTGTTATCAAACATCCAATTGTGTACAAATCTTTGACATCCTCGACTGACAATATCGACAGACACACAATCCCCCACTTCTGCCAGGAGTCCATCGTGTATCCGGAGAAAAATGTCCCGTCTGGACAAGAGGGTTCCCCTTCACCCTGTCTTCTCATCGAGAAAATTTGGTCAATTGCATTGAGAGACCAGCTGACCAAATCCATAACTCAGAATTTTGGAAGATATGCCAAAAGAGGCTTCAAAAAGAAAGACAAGACACAGAGCTGAAGCAGGGCAGATATGGGAGGGTGCAGGAAAAAGAAAAGCATCCTCCTCCACCGAGAGCAGAAAGTAAGTGAAAGTAATCAGCTTCCAAGAAACCCTCAATCCCACTTATAGTATATGGAGCAAACCCAACCTGGAGTGTTGCCAAGTCTGCTTATTATAAGTGACTTTGGATTAGTTTTTTTCTAAAGTTGCTTGCAAATCTCGTAAGTCGTGGGTTGCGGTTTTTTGGCCTTGTATGTGAATGTGAAGTTGCTTAATTGCTTTCTTTCCTAGTGAAACCCCTTGATTATTTCACAGCTTCCCACAATAAAGAAAAACACAAGTGGTAGGTAGTTTGTCCTTTCCACGTCCCCATTTCCTGGTTATCACACCCACCTGAGTTGACTGCAGACCCAAAACACACCCGCCAGAGCTCAGAGTGACAGTGGGAGAATGGCTGTGCAAGGCTTTAAGCTAATTTTTACATATGTGATTTCTAAATAGTTCTTATTGAGTAAATAAAAGCACAGAAAAATAATTTAAGTCATGATTTTTTCACTTTAGCTTAGAAAATGTTCACTTTTGCTCAGAATTCAAATAATAAAACCTTATGCATGAGACTGCAGATGTTTATTACAGCAGCATTGGGTCTTTGACATCACTGTGCGGAAAGTTTGGACCAGAACGTTTGTCTTCATTCAGCCACACAGGATCTTTAGGGTCACGGCACATAATCTCCATCAGAATAGACCATTCCTAAACATTAATTTTGTTCCTTTTTATAAGCCATTTCAGCATAACCCAGGAGAGTTGGAGCTTAAGGTCATTAACTGATGGCCAGATAGTCTCCATCAGTGTTTTCTGCTAAAGTGCAGAATTCATGGTTCCATCAATTACAGCATGTTGTTCAGGCTCCTGAGGCAGCAAAGCACCACCATGTTTGAATGTCAGCATCATGTTCTTGTTTTAAAATGCTGCGGTGATTTTACACCATATGTAAAGTTATGCACACCTTTGAATGAGTTCTACTTTTGTCTCATCAGTGTACAGAATATTTTCCCAAAGGTCAACACAAGTTTTCTCCATTTATGGTTAAAGGCCTTTATTGCGATTCGCTGGAGTCCCAAAGCCTGAGATGTGTTGCTTATATATATGTGTTATATATGATGTGTTCCGAAACATTTAAGTATGACAAAAAAACTATAACTAAATGGAGTTGTAAGGAGACAAATACTTTTCACAGTGCTTAACATGAACTGTTTTGATTGCCTTTCATTAGATATCTGTGATTTCTAGTTAAGTTCTGTACTGGAACTTCATGTGTTTATGTGAAGCTGGTTTGCTGAAATTCAGCTTGGCCTGTTCAGCTGAAGGTAACCTTTCAGGTCCTTCTCCACTGAATAATCCAGGCTCTTTGAATAAAAGAAGATGCTGCAAACCTTTACCTACAACTAGGATACTTCTTTCTGGAGAGTGGAACTGATAAATTGCTCCAGTTTATTGTAAAACGTACAATAAAACCTTTGAGGGAATAGCTGAAGACCCAATATGAGGTCATACAAAAATGATCACACTCTCACCTTGTCATTTAAAACACTTTAACTTCCCGTACTCGTTATCTTTCATATTTGATTCAATTCCTGCAGAATAATTCATATTGTGCTGCATTTCAGAAGAAGTTGGTGGCAGCTTTAAAAGAACTCTCTAAATCCTATTGTTATTCCCCGACAGACATTTCAGAAGTAGTTCCCTGTGAACATTCTCTACTTTGCCTTTTTAAAACCTATATTTGTAGATATTTTCACAACTGACAGCACCATACTGCTGGGAGGGTGATTTTGGATGCCGACTTAACGTTTAAAAAACCAGCAGGAAGGTTAAAAAAAGTCAAGTTGACTGTGTTTGGAAATGTTCTCGCCTCTGTCTTTTAATACTGCCCCGCAGCTATTTAGGTGAGCCAGCAAGCCCACAGACAGAAGATGAGATATTCATTATTTCACCAGAGTTTCTTATTTCACAACTCATATTTACTATTGCATAGGCTCAGATTGTACATATATGTCAAAAACTAAGGGTCCCATCTGCCCGTCTGAGGCAGCCTTGTGTCTAGCCAAATCCCAAATACTTTGTGATGTGTTCTATTTCACTATGTAGTGAATTTTTGCTCAGATACACTGTTGTCATGTTAAATTGCAGAAAGCTTTGTAAAGGATTGTGGACTGCTGTATTTTATTCGCCTCAGGAAGGATATATTGGAGTTTGTTCTCAAGGCATGAATACTATACAGAATGATCCAGACTTGTAGGCATTTTCTTACACCAGTGATCCTGAGAGAGATATACTAGATGTATACATGAGAAAAATTGGAAGTATTTGTGTTCAGGGTTTTGCTCTCAAGTCAGCTGCAGATTTTTTTACATCCTGTAAGCAGAAAAGAGGAGTATGTTTTATTCAAAACTGAATAGACTGAATTGTCCTTGTATATTTTCTGCTGTTTGAAATGGATCTTTAGATTATCATTGAAGAATGAATCTATTTCAGTAATTCAATCAAAAAGCAAAACCCATATTTTTGTGGATGTATTACACACAGTGATGCTTTAAATGTGTTTATTTCTGCTAATTTTGATGGTTGTGGCTTACATTTAATATTGAAGTCACCCTGGCTACATCTGTGCATCGTGACTTGAATTCCTGACTCTAGGTGTAGTGCTTTACTTCACAAACCTCTCAGGGTTGTGAAAATGTTATTTTTTGTATGGCATTTACCGTACTTTTTCCATCCACTAAACATTCCATTAATATGATTGGAATAAAGCACTCTGTGAACAGTCAGCTTTTTTAGCACTGACCTTTTGTGCCTTTACCTCCTTGTAGAGGATCTTAACCATTGTCTGACCTTCATGTCAGCAGTCTAACACATGAGTCTTTAAACCATAACATGGCCACAACATTTCTGTATTAACATCCTTTTTTAGTCTTATGTAATCTTGAATTTTGGGCTATTATTACTTGTAAGCATCAGCATAGAAGAAATAAACACCTGAACTTCAGTATATCAGTCTGTGTGTGATGAATCTATATATTATCTGTATTCACCTTTTTAATAGAGTTACTGAAACCAATAACAAATTAACTTTCCTACGATAGTTTAATTTATTGAGATGTACCTGGATAATAAAGTGAAGTCTGACGCTCAGCAGCCCCATTACTCACTATTAGAGGCTGGCTTTGTCCAACTTATAGACCTTGCAGCATGTAATTAATAAGAGACCACTCAGGAAAATATCCATGACTCATGTGAAAATGACAGGGAGTTTAAGCAAATGAATAACAGAATGATTTGTGTATTTTGAACCTTTTTTTCTGCTGCTGGTCTTTTGCAGAAAAGGCCATCTTAGCATTCGGGAACGGATCAGATGTGAAAACGAGTGCCAGTCAGCCTGGGATGTCAAGTCCAGCGACAGACAACCAGAGTCTTCACTTGGCAACCACCGCCCCAGGCATCTCCATGGAAACAGAGCAGAACGTTCTGCGAGCACAGATACCAACTCAGGTGAGACGAGACGGAAGACTGGAAATCTGATGTGCAAGCTTTTCTAAAAACTGACCCAGCAGAGGAGAGGGCCTCACTCAGATCTGGGTCATACAGCAGCATAATTTAAAGTGTTTGCTTTAACAGTGGGAGCCGAAGGTAGATGAAATTTACACAAAAAGATGAGTGAGACAATGAAATTAAAGGTGAAAGGCCAAATTAGTAACATCTACCCACCTGGAAAATTAATCTCACTATAATTCCAGCTGTTCTGTGAAGCCCCTCAGAGGTTTGTTGGAGAACATGAATAGGCAAAAAGCATCATGCAGACCAAGTAAGACAGCAAACAGGTCAGGGATAAAGTCGGTGGGAAGTTTAAAGCAGTGTTCGGTTCTAAAACAATATCAGAGCACTGTTCAGTATATCATCTGAAAATGGAAACAGTATGGCACTGCAAAACTGGCAAAACAATGGCCTTCCACCTAAGCTGTCAGGTTGGGCAAGGAGAGGATTAACCAGAAAAGCAGCCAAGAGGGCCATTGTATCTCTGGAGGAGCTGCAGGGATCCACAAATCAGGAGAGAATCTGTTGATGGTACAATTGATCAATCACTCCACAAATCTGGCCTTATGTAAGAATAGCAAGAAGAGGTCATAAGATGTTCCATTTTCAGTTTGCCACAAGCCACGTAGGAGACAAAGCAAATATATCGAGGGAGGTGCCCTGGTCAGATGAGAACAAAATGTAACTTCACAGCTTACATGCAAATGTTTGCTTGAAAAATAACACTAAATATCATCCTGAACACACCATCCCCACAGTGACACATGTTGGTGGCAGCAGGAGGCTTTTCTTCAGCAGGGACAAGGAAGTTGATCAGGGTTGATAGGACGATGGATAGAGATGAATTCAGGGCAATCCTGGAATAAAACCTGTTAGTGTTTGGTCAGAAGGAGCTTGAGAGGACCGGTTTGATGTAGGGTGAACACATAGGTGAGTAGGCAGCTTCAGCGAATGGTCGAAGGACTGAGAACAGATTCGATGGAGTAGGGATCTAAGAACCTGGGACAGAGCTTCTTTGAATAAGACTTGAGGCGAAAGTCCTTGGATGATAACCCCACCTCCTGTCCAGGAGCTGACCATGTCTGCTCCCATAGTTTTCGACATCAGAGAAGGTGGGTTTTAACAGATGGAATGATTGAGTCTGGCAAGGAGGCAGGGAGGAGAGAAGGTTGGTAACCTAACGATGCTTCAAAGGGAGAGAGACCAGAAACAGCAGGTATGTATGAGTTATGGGCGTATTCAGTCCAAATAGGATGCTCGCTCTATGAGGTTGGGCTGTTTACACAGAGTCAGCAGAGGGTGTTTTCAAGTTCTTGATTTAAGTGTTTGCACTGACCATTAGTTTGGCAGTGGAACCCAGAAGCTAGCCAAGATCTAGCCCTCAGGGCGTCCCTCCAAACTTGAGCTTTGAACTGTGGACACCCGTCTGAAAGTATTTCTACGGGGATACCATAGAACCTAAACACATGTTGAATGAGGAGTCTAGCTGTAACTGAGGCTGATGGCAGTTTAAATACGGCTTTGAGATGGCAAGCTTTGGAAAATTGTTCGATTATGATAAAGATTACTGTCTTGTTGTGAGAAGATGGGAGACCAGTGGCGAAATCTATGACAATATGGGGCAAGGGTGGCTGGTAACAGAGAGAGGCTGAAGGAGACCAGCAGGGGGCCGATGAGAATTTTTATTACAAGCACAAGTGGAACAGGCAGAAACATATTCACAGATATCCTTATTCAGAGATGCCCACTGGTTTGGCTGCTGACCGGAGAAATTAGAAGCGTGCCCCCATTGAATAACCTGGGCGTAGATAGAAGCAAGAACATGGATTCTTACTGGTGGACCTTGTCCTGGGTCGGGTTCTTGTTGCTTGGCTTTCCTGACCTTGTCTTCCATGACCCCAGGAGAGGCATCGGACAACACATGACGGAGGAAGCCTCTCCTGGAAGTTCCTGGGGGTCCTCCTCAGGAGAAAACTGTCGGGAAAGGGCATCTGACTTAATGTTTTCTAGGCGAAAAGAAATGGAGAAGTTAAACTAGGAAAAGAATAAAGACCAACTGGATTGACGGGCATTGAGACGCTTAGCTGACCGAAGGTAGGCGAGATTCTTGTGGTCAGTCCAGATGATTATAGGTTGCTCTGTGCCCTTCAACCAGTGCCACCTTTCTTCTAAGGCCAGTTTAATGGCCAGGAATTCCCGATCTCCAACATCATGGTTTTATTTTCGGAGAGAAACATTTTGAGAAGTAGGCACTGGGGTGGAGTTTGTTGTCTGAAGATGATCTTTGGGACAAAACAGCTCCAACCCCCGTGTTAGATGGGTCCACCTCCAAAACAAACTGTGCTGCTGGGTTGGGATGGATAAGGATGGGGGCAGCGGAGAACCTTTCCTTTGGACTGTTGAATGCACGATCTGCTTCAGTGGACCAGACGAAGGTGGAGGTCATGGATGTAAGGGGAAAGGCGATCATGCTAAAATCACAGATAAACCGTCTGTAGAAGTTTGTAAATCCCAGAAACCTTTGAAGGTGTTTCCTGGAGGTAGGAGTGGGCCAGTCTTGGACTGCTCTCATTTTGGCTGCGTCTGTATTCACCTGTCCACCCTCAAATACAAACCCCAGGAAGATGATGGACTTGGTGTGGAAGTCACATTTTTGGCTTTGACAAAGAGTGGATTTTCCAGACAATTTTATGGTCCACACAGATGGTGGAATCAAGGAGAAAATGGAGGTATTTGAAATGATGGATGGCACCAGCCAGTTTTCCCTGACATACCGGTGGGCTTGGTCTTTTGGTCGAACAGTACTGGCTAGGTGAAAATGACCGGATGAAGAGATGGTTTCTTCTTTCTCTAATTCTTTCTCTGAGCCGGTTATCTATTCAAATTGCTAGATTGATTAGTTCTTCTAGAGTCTCTGGTTCATCTCAGCAAGCGAGCTCGTTCTTTAATCTTTCATTTAGAGAGTTAAGGAAAGCACCCTTTAAAGCCGGCGAGTTCCACCTGGACTCGGCAGCTAAGGTGCGAAATTCAATAACTAGCTCGTCAACTGTCCGCTTCCCTGTTTCAAGTTCCATAATCTTTTTGCTTTTTCTTCATCACTCCTCAAAGAAAAAGCCTACTTAAATTGTTGCAGAAACTCATCAAATTAAAAAAATATCATGGTAGTCGCATCAACTAATGCCTTAGTTAACCTGAAAGCCTTATCTCTCAGTAATCCAACGACATAGGATACCTTACTTGCATTATCCTGAAAAGAGTGCAGTGTGCAATGAAATGCTCTTCTCTGGAGGAGAAAACCCTGACATTTCTCCAGGTCCATAGAAAATGGCTCGGGTGTTGGGCAGGGGACATCTCCAACCATGGAAGAATCAGATCTGGAAGGCTGAAAAGGTCACACTGAAGACAAAACTGAAGGAGAAGCAGGTTGAGAAGGTATTTTAGTTGGCAGATTATTAAATTGATTTGACAGATTATCCACAGATTGAATGAGGACTACCAGCTGCTGCACATAGGATTGGAGCACATAATCATGGTGACCTGTTGTGTGAGTGCTGTTTGAAACCGTGTTTGTAATTGTGCTGCAGAGCCACCTGCACACAGTACTGAGATTATGACAGTTAGAGGCTGCAAAAGACTTCAGACTGGGGTGAACCTTTAATGTACAGTCTGAGCTACAATAGAATGTTTTAGATCAAAGCAGATTCATGTGTTAGAATAGCCCAATCAAAGTCTAGAACTAAATCCAACAATCCAAACTGTGGCATTACTTTAAAATTGCTGTTTGCAGTCCAATCTGACTGAGCTTGGCCTATTTTCCAAAAAAGAATCAGCAAAGGTTTTAGTTTGCAGATGTGTAAAGCTGATAGAGACATACCTTTAAAGCCTTGCATCTGTAATTGCAGTGAAATGTGGTTCTATAAAGTTTTAACTCAGCAGTTAAAAATACAAAGGCAAATATGTGCTGTGATGCTCCATGACATATAATCCTGACAAAATGTCAAAAAAAGGTTCAAGGGATGTGAATACTTTTACTAGACACTGTATAAAGCTTATAGTTAGAGTGGCTTAGGTTATCCTGAGCTATCTCACTAGTTATGCTGCTATAGGCTTAGGCTGCTGGAGGACATAATGACCACTTTCACCCTCTTCACTACATTCTCACACTACTCTCCAATTTTGCATTATTTGCTGTTATTTCAGCTTTTAACTTTGTTCTCTCTCTTTTCTCTTCCTAGAAGCTACACCTGGCCTGACTCTGTGTCTACCTGTGACACCTTTCTGGAGAGGGGCATCGTCCGAGATTCTGCTGGCAACAACTTAAGGCTCACCCTCTACCGATGATCCACATGGCCCTGTCTTTCAGTGTTTAACTCTTTCTCTCTCCTAGACATGGCGATTGACTGGCTTTTACTGTGACTAACTCTATGTGCTCTCTTTCAGATTCTAACCTTGAAAACTGGCTCAGAGTTTATCAGTTCTTTCTTTCTAGGTGAAACGACTAATGGAGCTACATCCACTTTTCCTTCCCGCAGAAAGTACTCCTGGATCAGTGCTTCTTTGTTCCCTTTGTGTCTCTGCTCTGTTCTCTCTAACCCCCAGTCAGTCGTGGCAGATGGCCACTCACACTGAGCCTGGTTCTGCTGGAGGTTTCTTCCTGTTAAAAGGGAGTTTTTCCTCTCCACTGTCGCTACATGCATGCTCAGTATGAGGGATTGCTGCAAAGTCAACGCCAGTGACTTTCCACTGTCTCTACATGCTCATCCAGGAGGAGTGACTGCTGCAAGTCACTGACTGGATGCAATCTGCTGGGTTTCCTTAGATAGAAAAACTTTTTATCCAGTTTGAATAAATAACTGAATCTGACTGCACTGTTCAATGATTAGGATTAATTGGAATGTATGTACCTGACTTTTGTGAAGTGCCTTGAGACGACATGTGTTGTGAATTGGCGCTATATAAATAAACTAAACTGAAACTGAAACTATATTCTTTATCAGTTTGCACCATTTTTTAGCCAGAGTCATCACTTTTACCACAACTAATTTCAGTTAGATTCCAGCTAAAATAACATAAAACAACAGAAAAAGAAAAAAAGAACACCATTTATTGGCAGTGCGACTCAGCGAGGGCAATTGTCGTTATACTTTGCTATAGACTAAAGAAGTCTATAGCTCATAAAGTGATGTACGACATAGTTCCACATTTTTCTCATTCTCATCATATTCACACATTAATGTGCAAAAAGCATCTATAAATACAAACTATGCAAATACCATAACATTTTCTGCATGCAGTCACTTTGTGACCATCTTAAATTGACTCATATCCATAACAAAGTGGGTGTGCATCATGAATGAAGACCACACAATAAGAAAACTAAGTTTAATGTGCAAAGCCATTAAGGCTGTAAATATGAACACTGTTCTGTAGAAATTATTATTAGAGAGAAATCTGAATAATAATATTTTCTGCACGTAAAACAAATGTGTTTAAACACTTTATTGCTACTGGGGGCTAAAATGCTGTAGATAACATAATTGACAATCAGCCAACAGATATAAATAAACTTTACAAGCCAAAAGTGTAAGTAGGCCATACATATTTCCAGAGGGAAAAGCCAGTAAAAAATGCCAAAAGCCCCAAATTTAATTTTTTGCCTCATGTCCTCAGTGCAGCTCGTCCCACACACAGCTGTTTAACACTCCAAACTCAATACGTGACACTTTGCTGAAAATAAAATGACACATTGCTGAGCATAAACATTTTAGCTTATAATCTTGTGTCAGATGAGGTTCAAATAAAATGTTGCTGTGACTATGCCAGTCACTGTTAATTAAAAGTAAAAATCTGCATCTGATAGCTCATCAAAACACCAACTGAGATGCTGATTTGCAATCCAGCCTGTCCACTGCAGCAGACATGTAGGAAAAAAAAAAATGCTCATTTACTAAGCACTAAAACCCTTTGGTTTAATAACAAGTATTTATACCCTTTTACAATTTGTACAAGTTGTTACAACTGCAAACCTTTGTGTGTTTTATTGGGATTTTATGGAACAGACCAACTGGTTTAACTTCCACAGAATGAGTTGTTTTGGACTTACTAACGCATTTATCACTGGCTTTTATTTCGCGATCTGCACATGGTTGTTGGAGCTTCTCCGGGCTTCGTAGCAGACCAGAGCAGTGCGGATGTAAATCAGAAGGGCGGAGAAGTTCACGGCTGGACCAGAGCATAGCGGAGTTGCAGTTTGCAGCAGGACCGCACCGCAGCTGCACTGCGTTCAGTTTGAGCCTGGCGTAAATACTGGATTACAATACTTTTTTTTGAGTTGAAAACATAACCTTTCTTTTACTTCACATGAATGCACTACTTATACACTACATTG
This sequence comes from Crenichthys baileyi, assembly GCA_036173005.1. Classification (NCBI taxonomy): domain Eukaryota; kingdom Metazoa; phylum Chordata; class Actinopteri; order Cyprinodontiformes; family Goodeidae; genus Crenichthys; species Crenichthys baileyi. Next base: position 221,419 of record JAHHUM010002353.1, read on the forward strand.
AAGTTTCTGATTGTAAAGTGACAAAATGTGAAAAACTTACTGTCTCATGAAGAGGTTTCTCAGGGTTGTCCATTATGTCCTTCAATTTGTATGAAGCATCCTTCTTTGTACAATCATAACTCAAGGCTTAAGAGGTGCCCCCAAAACAGTGACTGCCTTCTTTATCAGATTGTTGAGTTTTTTTACATAACTGGGTCTGATATAGCTAGCCCAACAGATAATGGATGTCTCTAGTCTCCAGTTTCTACACATTCACCACCTCTACTTCTATCATGATGGAAATAGTGTTTGACATATTCCTGAAATTTCCAGTCATTCTCTTTATTTTGTCCACGGTTAAAATAAGATTATTGGTCCCACAACGCGCCACAAAGCGCTTCACTCAAGTTCTTCTTCATCTCTGAAACACCCGTCAACTGCAGACTCATCTGTGTATTTCTGCAGATGCCTTGGGCTCAAAGTCTGAGGTTTAAAGAGTGAAAGGGAATGGTAAGAGTAAGGTCCTCTGTAGTGCTCCTGTGCTGCCGACCGCCTGGTGAGACACACACCCCTTCAGTCTCTCAAACTGAGAGGTTGTGAGACTTAAGGGTCAGTCTCACAACCCTAATCCTAACCCCACTGAAGGGTCAGAGCAGGAGACAGTGGGTCCTGAAAGGTTATGTTTGCTTACTCAGGTGGAACAACAGCAGTTTCTCCGGGACCTGAGTCATGATGTGGGATGTCAGGGCAACAGGTCTATAGTCATTGAGGCTAAGGTGCAGCAGCATCCCACAGATCTGTGGAGTGCGCAACTAAAAGTTGTCCTGTCAGATTGTTCCACCTGAACTGGGAATGTCTGCAGCTCATCTACAGTTACTATAGTCCTCTTGGCTGATTTTCTGATTAATGCTCTCCTTGCCCCGCCTATGAGTCTAGGTCAACAACCCGTTTGTAGGATTATGGGTTGAACAGTGGTCTGTAAGATGTAGTAGTCATTTCTTGAAGACTATTTCGATGGTCGTCTAAGGTGGCAGGTAGTCATCAATCCAGGCAATTGTTCAAAGTAAACTAAACCTTTTTTAAACTTCTCAACAAACTTTACCCTAACCTGTGTTCCTTGGTCATCACAATGCTGTTTGTTCAGTAATGTTCTCTAATAAATCTCTAAGGCCTTTACAGAACAGCTGGAACAACTGATATTAAATTCAAGATGTGTGGAAAATTTGCTAAATTAGGTGAATTCTGAAGGCAACCTGTGCTTTTGGATTTTATTTAGAAGAATCAGAGTAACAAGCACTGAATATGAATTCATGTAAAACCTTCAGGACTTTGGTAACAGTTGTTGAAAACCTTAATTTTACAGTTATTCACTGCTTTGTGCTTGTCTACCCCTAACCCTAACCCTCATAAAAATCCTGACAAAATGCATTGATCATTGTTTGTAACATGATAAAAATGTGGAATACTTTGAGGGGTATTACTGCCCTTGTGAGGCACTGTAAAAACACATGAAATCCAAACATGAAAAACAAAAACTGAAATCAAGATCTGTGTACTTTCTTTCAGATAAACGGGAATGACAGATTGTGGGGCGATGAGGGAGATTCCACTCTACCCTCTCCGGGCCTTTTGGATCATGGCTCTGAGCCCGTCCACCTGTCCAAGCTGCTCATCCTAGGTTGGCCAATCCTGGTGCTGCTCTCCCAACCATAGGAGGAATCCCTTTAATGACCTTTATGGACTGAGCTGTTCAGAACCGACAGGGAGGAGGGTTGGGGTGCGAGAGAGAAACAGCCATTCCAGTGCGATGTTGAAGGGGAAAAGGGAGCTCTGTCCTGCCCCACTCACTTCTCCCTGTCATACATGAGAATCCCACCTAATCTCTTTTTGTGAATCATGACTCAGAGTAAATGTGTTGTGAAGGATACACCATGGACAGGACAACAGGAGAGGGTGCCACCACTGCACCACAAAGGGGGGAAAGAGGTTCCACACATCTTTCCCTGCTGTGCACCAGCCCAAATTTTGCAGAAAAACACACACAGACTTCTCTCAGCTGCATACCTACAGAGAAAAAGCCCAACAGGTTTAGAAAGTGTACAGTGAAGAGACACTGAGAATGCAGTGACCGAAAACATTACAAAATATAAATATATATATATAAAATAAAACAAATAAATGATTTTCTTTGTTCTTGAACATTCCTTGATGTAGAAAAGAAAAAAATAAATGTTAAGATTCTTCTCACGGATGACATCTTACACAAGATTTAAGGTGGAATGTTATGTGTTCATCCACATGCAGCGCTCCGCCCATTTAGCTTCGCTCCTTATTTTTGATGCCACCTATTTTATTTTAAACAGCTGTTACCAGAAATGTTAGATAGAAACACATGTTATAACCTAAGTCAACCCACAGTGAGAGTCTTTGACTATTCGTGGTCATGTTTGGAGTTGAAGGTCGAAGAGTTCAGTTCCAAAAACAACAGAAATGTATCTCCAAAATTACTTTATGTTAAAATTGAAGATCTGTCAGTGTTTTATTTCATCAATCAAGGCCCAACCATATTTAATTTGATTGGGTTTTTTTTAAGTCTTATAAATTAAAACAGCCCTTTTTGAACTCCTTACATTTGGAAGGAAACTACATGTCTTGACATTTTGTTCTGGTGGATCAGAACCAAGCTGCAAAAATATGAAAAGAAACAACAGGAGAAATAGACTAAATAAATTGAGAAGGCAAATTACTAAAGACTGCATTTAAACTCAAGCAGGTTGTTCATCAACTGATCAAAAGTTTAAAACTGTAGCCTTAAAAAGTTTAAATCTGTGTATACATTTGTCTTTAAGTTATTTTCCTTCAGGCATTCACATGGACGAGACTCCCTGATAGCAAAGGCCAAAAGGTTTTCAGGTTGGTTGAGATGCACAAGCAGGGACTCTTGGAACACAGTTGGAAACAGTTTAAATTTCTTCATAGAATGCAAGGATCAAGGGACAAAAATGTAGGTGTTAGAAAAAAAAAGACCTGTGCTGAACCAGAGGATCCATCCGATTGTCCATGAAGACACAGGGAGTTTCTCATCCCAGTTTAAGCCCCAGCGACTGGCCTCTCTTAACTGAGGCTCCTCTCAGATGCCTACAGTCCCACTACTGCCATCTCACAAAGTATTTCTTCCAGGAGAATAACATCCCTCTTGAAGCATCCTACAGGTTCCCCTTATCTAAGTCCCATTTATAAAACAGTTGGGGATGGATGCATAGGCATATTTACAAAAACGGACGTCACTTCCAGACCATGGATGCCACCTGCCTAGTGAGAAAACTCACATTAAGCATGCCAAATTTGAAAAATGAATCACTAAGAGTGGCGGGGCTACTCGCTACTTTTTTGACACTTTAAGCTCTGTTTGGGTTTTTGGGGCTGTGGTCTAAAACTTTTGTTTGAATTTAAATCTAGTTTTGAGTAATTTGCTCCTGTTTCTTCTTTTTGCATTTTGAAGCTGGTATAAATTCAGCAGGGTTAAATGTGAATACTTGTAACTTTTTTTCCGGTATTTGATGAGAAATGTAAAGTAGATGTAAATTTTGAATGCCCCACTTTGGAAGGGAACTCTTCACACATTCATTCATTAAGCTTTAAATGTAAGGATTATGGGGGCAGTCCCTTTTTTGATATATAATCAAAAAAACAATCAAGTGATTTTGTTTTGTGAAGCAGCAAGAGATTGAGAAGAGATTTGAAGTTTATATTTTATAAATGTATGTGGACTTTGTCACCAAGACAACAGATATCTTTAAAAGAGTTTGTGAGCCATTTTGCTGAAGAACCGGCAGGATGTAGACAAGGGGATCCAGGAGCAGACACCCTTGCTATACATGAGATGAAAGCAGTGACCCAAGTCACTCACTGGTCTGCTGGGAGACTGCACCCAGCATGGGACAACCAAACATTTACCGTACTATAAAAGCACAGATCTGCTTTTTATAGTGGACATTTCAGTCAAGGATACTGAGTGTGAGTTTTGGGTAACTTTTAGTTCTGCCATTGAGTTCAGTGTAATACTGTGAATTGTCAAATGATGTAACAAAAGCTGAAAATGTAAAAATTCGAGCTGCTGGTAGACCTGATCGAGCTCAACCCGAGAAAATCAAACTCCGTTAGTTCCTGATGAAGTCACAACAGCACAGTTTTGTTTTCACAAGTTCTACAAGATGTGATGCTCTGTGTTGCTCATGTTTTTCTTTTTTTTTTCTAAATGAGACCAGAAATGTGTTTTACAAAAGGAATTAAAAGTAATTCGACATGTAAACAGCTGTCTTAAAGGGCCAATTTACTCATATTATACAGTCTGACGTCTGGTTTTATTACAGTTGGTGTACTGATGGAGTCATCCAAACATACAATGTGATTTCTGTTCATTTGAGTACACTTTAGTAGTATTTCACTATAAAAGCCCTCCTACAGGACATTAGGTTCAAGTCAAATAACAGTGCATTGCAAAAGTATTCCCACTCCTTTCTTTTTATCTTTTTTAATCATATCACAACCATAATTACGTGCATTGCTCTTCATCGACCTTCCAATTAACTCTGCTTTCTTCTCGCTACTCTTTCATAAAAGCCAGATTTTTCGAGAGTATAATAAATATTTGTTTTGTCCAATTCTCCCATGTGAGCTGGGAATCTCTACAGCTCCTCTAGAGTCACTGTGAGCCTCTTGGCTGCTTCTCTAATTTTCTACTTGCTGGGCCTGTCAGTTTAGGTTTTTGGCCATGTCTTTTCTGTTGTGTCATACTCTTTAAATTTTTGGATGATTTATTGAATAGTGCTCATTAAGAACTCTACCCCTGAACTGTGCTGCTGTGTTTCTCGTTCTGGGTGATGCTGTTTGTTCACTAATGTTCTCTATTATACCTCTGAGGCCTTCACAGAAGATTAACAGGACCAACCTGGTGAGTTCTGCACTGTATTTTAGTTAAGGGTACCAGAGTAAATGGGGCTGAATACATATGAACACCACACTTTGAAGATTTTTATTTCAAAAAAAAATTTTACAACCATGTGTTCTCTTTTCCTTCCATTTCACAATTATGAACATATTTATAGGGGTCTATCACAGAAGATCCAAAGAAATTACTATGATGTTTGTGGTTGTGATACATTGTGAAGGTTTAGATGGTATGAATACTTTTGCAAGGTACTGTATACTGCCTGTGTAGTGGCTGAGAGGACACAGACAGGTTCACAGAGCCAATAATATATGGTATTGACAGAAGAAAGTCTATGACAAAAATAGAAGCATTGAATATCACATGAATTAAATGAGAAGCAAAGAAACAGAGTGTGGCTGAAAGGCTTACTGCATTTTAGAAGGTTCCAAACTGTTCATGTTCAGTCAGATGTTTTACTTTAAATTGCAAATGTGACACAAAACCTTCTTTTTGACAGCTGGACATTGTGACTGTGTTAAACATACTTCAAGGCACTGAGGGGCACAGTCAGGTGTGGGTATGAGTGGAGGGGATTAAACAGGTGAGTGGTTAAGAGGAAGAGGGAAAGTTGCAACTAGCTTATCAGTTCAAGTTGCTGGCTGAAGGTACCAACTCAGCAATTCCCGAAGCCGGTGCTGCCAACGCTGTGCAGGACAGAAAAAGCCCAGTTTCTTAGTGGAAAAGTGATGTTAGCAGCATCATAGCTAACATGGGCTAACGTTCAAAGCCGTAACAAACCTTCAGAAAGTTTACATTTACATGCAGATATATATTATCTCCAGCAAAGCATGTGATTAAAAAATGGTACGAACGATGCCCGCAGTTCTAACTCCTAACTCGCTATGTGGTCGTGTGTCTGAGTGAGATGGTTTTATACCTGAATGTGGGGATTTGACCTATACATGTATCAAGCAATATCGTTTGAACCAATAGGAAAATTCAACTGCAGCAGCCATCACTAAACCCAAAGAGGGCGGCACTGACGGTTTTAGGACAAATATTGGAGAATTAAACAAGTTTACATGAACCTGTAAAAAATAGCACGGTAAAATAAAAATAGCACAGATTTATACAGTTTATCTGGAAACAAAAGTTGATTTGGGGTTTAGTTTCACTTTAGGAAATTCAGAAAATTACTGTTTGATGGAAAATATGGTCAGGACTCTTTCAAAAAGGGAACCATGAAGTGTGAAGTTGTTGGTTTTTTGCAGTCAGCAGGGTCTAAACCTTGGCACAAGTAAAAAGAAAATAGTCAGGTAGAGATAAGGATACACAAATAGGATGTGTGTTTGTGTCCTTAATGTTTGAAGTCTGCAGAGCTGTTAGCTGCCCTTTTCCCAACTCTAGACCTGTACAAGTCCTCAGTGGAGGGAAGGTCAGCCATGATGGTCCTCTCTGCAGACCTAATTGTTTGGTGTAGTTTTGACCTGTCCTGTTTTGTGAATGAGCCAAGCCACAAAGGGATGGAAGAGCACACAGGACAGACTGAATAATGGTCCTGTAGAAGATGACCAGGCAGGCTGTACTTCTTGATTTTCCTGCAGGAAATAGTCTCTGCTGGGCCTTCTTCCGAACAGTGTCTATGTGTAAAGACCAGCTCATATCCCCCAAAAAAGGTTGTTCCTACAAACTGGAACTGATCCACAGTAAACACAGTGTCGTTGAGGATGGTGAGAGGAGGCAGTGTAGGGGGTGTTCTCCAGAGATCCACCGCCATCTCCACAGTCTTGAGCTGATAAAGTGCAGTTGGTTCTGATCATACCAATGGAACAGCCGATACTTCCCCTGTATGTATGCAAACCCCTCATTGTCCTGGATCAGACCTATAACAGTGGTGTCATCTGCAAACTTCAGACAGACGGGTCAGCTGAGGTGCAGTCATTTGTGTGCAGAGAGCCGGAGTGGGAGGAGAACTCACCAGGAGTGCAGTCTCTTCTGTTGTTGCCCTGTTGCTGCCTGTCAGTCAAGAAGCTGGTGAGCTAAATGAGTTTTTGATGAATGATGTCTAGTTTGATGATGTCGAAGGCTGAGCTGAAGTCCACAAACAGTCTCCTGGTGTATGTCTCTGCGTGGTCGAGATGGTGCAGGATGAAGTGTAGTCCCAAGTTGGCTGCATAATCTGCCGACCTTTTTGCCCAGTAAACAAATTGCTGGGGGTCCAACAGGGACATGCCTGTAGTTATTATTCTGAGGTAAGTCTGAGAGCAACTCGTTTTGGTGTGGTCTCTTTAAATGCTTTTGAGGCCATTCACACCCCGCCCCCCTCAAGGTCAAAGAGCACTCCACTTGAACCTTTTGGGCCATTTTTGTAGTTTGATAACAGAAATACAATTATCTAGTAGGGCGGAAACAAGACAAAAATGGCAAAAACAATGCAAAACTGTTTATGTAATTATAATATTCAAAATATGCAGTACAGTTCTGTCCTCAAAGAGCTAAAAGCAGAACACATCACTAACATAAGCAGAAGACACAATGCTAATGCTATCAAAACAATGACCAGGACGTCATATCAAGTCACAATAAATTAAAGTCTAAAATCAAGTTTGTTGTCATTTTAGCAGCTTACCGCTTTGCTGTGTTCGTCATTTCCATAGACAGAAGGAACTGACCCCATAATCAGATGAAGTCTTTCAGCAAATCCTTCTTGTTACTGGTGGAGGTTGCTGAAGGCACTTGTTCTTGGAGTTGCCCCACTGATGTGGGAACTTTTCCATGAAATCTAAAATTTAACCAGGCACTTCGAAGAGGTTCTGATGCTGGGGGTGGTGTAATGATTTGTGTGGGTTAATACACCCAATAACCGAACGGAACTTATTTTCTTTCAGCGTATTATTTTCTTTGAGCTTATGCTACAGAATTACAGTGAGAAATAAATATGGACAATACGCAAACTTGATCAGCCAGAAGTTTCTGCAGCAAATACTGTGACCTAACAGTTCAAAAGATGTGACAGATGATAGAGAAAACTGTATGGATTGAAAAATATGACCCAAACAGACTATAAAATATTTCTGCAACACCTTGAGAGACTAAATTTATTTTTACTGCACACCAACAGACTCCAAGTACACAACAAAATGTGTTTAAAGGCTAAAAAGGTGGATTTTGCATTATATGTCCCCTTTAGGCAGAAAATCCAAACATAAGTGTAAATAAGGCTTCAGTGAGCAGTTATGAACTGTGAAAACTGGATAAAAGTGGGACTCAGTAATACATCTGCTGTGGTCAAGGTGCCATCTCAGTAAACAATACAAAAATGTGTGCCTGAAGAAAAGAACATTATTACAGTCACTGATAACATGGGGCTGCATGTCAGCTAAAGGAGCAGGACAGATGGCAGTCATTACCTTTGCAGCAAATTCCAAGGTGGGCATTGAATATTTTTAACTTTTCTTTTTAAATTTAATGTATGTTTAGTGAGGATGAAGTAATTTTTTACGACTATAATGCACCGCAGAGCACCAAGTATAAAAAGTTTTCTTCAGTAATTCAAATTCAAAAATACTTTATTAATCCCAAAGAGAAATCAAATGTCTAAGTCATAATATACAGAGTTATTCAAAGAGTTGTTGTAGTTGCTGATGGCTGTGAGCAGGAAGGATCTCCTGTAGTGGTCTGTAAGCAGTACATCTGAGAAAGCCTCTGACTGAAGACACTCTGTTGTTGTATGGCAGTCTGATGAAGAGGATGCTTAGGGTTCTCCATAATGTTCTTCATTTAATGAAGAATCTTTCTTTGAACAATCATCTCCATAGGATCCAGAGCAGTTTCCACAACAGTCTTCAGAACAGAACCAGCATTTTTTACCAGCTTGTTGAGCTTTTTTTAAGTCCCTGGCTCTGATGGTGCTACCCCAAAAGATACGTTTTACAAGTAATTAAGAAAAATAATTGGAATGTCTTCAAACAATGCAAAATCAAAAGAGTAGATAAAACATTACTTTAACAAAATAATATTTTAGAGTGTGATTTGCTGAATTAGAAATCAATCCTTTTGGATCACTGATTCTGATCATTGTTTAATTTGCCATCCTCATCTTACTGTAAGGTGACCAGATTTCTGAAATTAAATCTGGCGACATTTCCAGCTCAGAGATTAAAATAATTAAATGTTATCAAGATATAATGAAAACATTGGTACAGTTACAGTTTTGTTTATTTTAAAATATTTATTCACAATTAAACAATAAAAATGTAGTGTAATAGCAGGAAAGTGTCTATCCACACTGTTAGCATTTCCTAAGAGTAATAAAATGAATAAATTAATTGCAGTAGTAATGTCTGTCTTCTTTCCTCTCCTCCTTTTTTAATGCTTTTTACCTTCTCTTAGCTCAACTTCTCTTTTCCATTCTTTCTGTTTTCCTACTCTATCTTTAACTCTTCCAAATTCAACTTCTTTTCTCTGTCTTTCTATTTTCCTCCTCTCTCCTCCTCTCTCCTCTTCTATCAGTCTTTTACTGTTCTATAAAAGAGACATAATATAATCACAATCCTCTCCAAAAACATTAGAACGTATAACATACTAAAAAATTTTAATTTTACAAATAAAATAAGACTTTTGTTTCAGATACCCTTTAGAAGTTGGTTTTTATTTCTATTTTTAGATGAGACACTAATGTAATCCCAATATAATCTTATAAATATTAATGTTTCTTTAATTATTTGACCAATTTTCTTAGCTGATGAAATGCCAAAATTGCTATATTTAGCATGAAATGCAACTATTTTTACTTGGAGCTATAAGCTAATACAACAGAAGAGATGCAGATTCAACCAGATGATTCTCTCCCTCCTCATCATTCTCAGTTCATGCAGTTTGGACAAACACCCCTCAGCCTGAAAGTCTGTCACATATCACAACAATAAATAAAATATACAAAACAACTAATAACTAGCACTACAAATATAAACTAAAGGTTACCAATCGATCCTAAAACATCTTACTTTGGTCGAACCCTTGTTGACACTGAAGTTCCACTTTTCCAATTCAGGCTCCGCTTAAAAAGTGATTTCTCCCTCTCCCCCTCACTCAGCTTTATTCACAAAACGTTGAAATCGGGGACATTTCCGGGGACATCTTTTGCAGGGGGCATGTCCCTGGAAATCGGGGACGTCTGGTCACTCTATCTAAGTGAAATAATATTTAAGAACACTTTTTGCTGGATCAGAAATCTTTAATCTTTCTGACAATTGATCTTAACATTTTACCTAGTCAACACATGGAGTAACAGAGTACTAAAATGGTGGAGGGAAACTTCAATGGACTCTCATTAGATGACGACGAGTCGATTGTAAACATTTAACCTGCCTGGCACATGCACTAGTCGTTAGCGGTTTTAGCTAACAAAGGAAAGCTTAGCTTGTTACCACTTCTTTAAAGTCAAACATGTACATTGAACTACCATTAATATACATACAGTATTAATGAGCTTATGAGCACTGGTAGCGCATTATGGCCAATCTGTGTTCAAAACCACCCATTAAATAAAATTTGTATCAACCTTATAACCAAGCTGATCTAGCTTGTGACCTCAGGCTTTATGTCCTTTTTTGGTTTAGCTTTTAGCACCACAGACAAAACAAAACCACGTCAAAATAAACAATGCTCATATTGTTTCATTCTGAACTAATTTTCTCTGCCCAAACACCACCTATTACATAAACCATTCTGAAGTAGGAGGACAGGTGATCTAAAGGCCGCTGGTTTGGATAGCAAAGGTGGCCCGGTCCAGCCACATGGTGGGCACGAAAAAAAGAAACATTGCTGCTATTCTCATTAGCTGTTACGGGGTAGCTGCCACTACCCACACTGGCACATTGGAAGAGATACGATTCTGCAATTCCTGTCATCTCAACTCCGTCAGGGAGGAAGGAACCCCCTTCACTTGACATCATTCGAGACAACATTTCTTTGGGGACCTTTCTGGCTCAGGTTGTTTTTCTGCAGATGCTCAGAAAGAAAAGTTGAAGAAAGGTTGTTTTAATTCCCCTTAAGCATGATCACTGGGTACTTTAACAGCAGATCATACCTAACATTGTAGTTGTTCTCGATCTGTGGGTACTCAAACATCAGATCGTAGTCGACTCTGGATTAAAGTCTAAAGAATTAGTCTAGCTTGCCAGCAAGTCAGACATTCACGCACATTTCCTCCCCTGTCCGCCTCTAGCTGAGTCGCATGGTAGAGAACAAGGTGAAGCAGAGAAAAGTGTTTTTGTAAGTGGATGCATATCATGTGGACTCATCACGGGGAGCCTTTATTCCTGGGCTGGACTAAGTGTAGGTTAAACTGTATGTAAAGGTGTTGTTTCCTACTTGCATCTTTGTTTGTGCACAGCTCAGTGTCCATGTTTTATCCATATTTTGTGTCCATGGCTGAGGGCAAAACAGTTCATGCACCATACCATAAAGCGGTTCACCAGCTCTCTGTACTCAGCTTCTTGTCCATTTTTTGATTCAGCCTTTCCAGCTTTATTTTCACATGTCTTCTAAAGACATACTTCTCCTGACTTGGCTAATGACAAAGTTGCAGACATACAGGGGTCCATGACTGAGATGGAAGATTAAACATTTGATGTTTAACAGTTAATCTGTTGGTCAAGGAAGAGTGGAATATCTTTTTGGCTGGAGGCAGACGGGAGGGTGCTGAGCCTGTTTCTGAACTGAACCTTTAAAAATGTGTTCAATTCATTATCTGCATCGACACTTCTGACCCTGCAGCCACATCTTAGTGGAACACATAATACTGCATTCCCATTACTCTAGCTGGGTCCTTGTTAGCACCTGAAGTTCATCCAATTTGTTAGCCAAATGTCTCACATTACCCATTAAGATCGATGGAAAAGATGGTCTGAACTTATTCCTTCTCTCTCTTCTCTTTGCTACTCCTCTGCATCCACGACATTTTTCTTTAAAACTAATCTTGGATTTGGGGTAATAGTTTAGATGTTATTCAAGCTTTTGAGATGTTAATCAACTGCTCCCAGTTAGGAAAAAAGACAGAATTCTAGAACTGAACAGAATAAAATAGAAAAGGAAAATCAACTCAGTGACATGATCAGCAAGTAGTCTGGATCTCAGTCCAACTAAAAGAAAGTGGTGGAAATTGATAAAATGAATTAATAAATAAATCGCAAAACTTTTTCCCACAAAGCTGATCAACCTCCTGTAAAACAAGAATGCTGCAACTTTAATGATGAAGAATAATGTTTTCATAAGTGAAGTTAATGCCTGAAGGAAATCAAGCTGTCAGAAAAGCCAAATAAGCTGAGAAAGTAAAATGTATTTATTATTTTGTTGTCGATTAAAATTTTTATTTTCTTCCTCAACTTTGACGTTGAGGTATGTCTTACCAACTGTCAAGCTGTTGAATAGGAGACATTTGTGTCATATCTGTGGCCTCTTTTATTCAGTATTTATGAATAAATCAGTATACCTCTGTAAAAGTTCTTTAAAGTGTTGCAGGTTTTAACTAACTAATTCTACAGGTTCTGCTTAATTAATGGAGGACACATGGAGAGGTAGTGCTGACCTCTGCTGAGTCTGGATAAGGGTCTGAGGAATCAGCTGGAGAAACTACCACTCAGAGTTGAGTGGATTTTTAGGAAGTGGCAAATGCCATTTCTGACAATATGCCAGCACAGAAAATCATCCACTCGCATCCCTGCACCTTCGGGTTGGGGACAGGTCTCTGACTGTCGTTTCGGCCTATGGGCCGAGCGGTAGTGCGGAGTACCCGGCCTTCTTGGCGTCCCTGTCGGGGGTGCCGAATAGTGCCCCTCCCGGGGACTCCAATATTCTGCTGGGGACTTCAACGACCACGTAGGAAACGACAGTGACACCTGGAAAGGCGTGATCGGGAGGAATGGCCTCCCCGATCTGAATCCGTGTGGTGCTTTGTTATTGGACTTCTGTGCTAGTCACGGATTGTCCATAATGACATAATTGTCCATAATGACACATTATGGGTGTCCATCAGTGCACTTGGCACCAGGACACCCTAGGCAGGAGGTCAATGATCGACTTTGTTGTCGTATCATCAGACCTTCGGCCGCATGTTTTGGACACTCGGGTGAAGAGAGGGGCTGAGCTGTCCACTGATCACCACCTGGTGGTGAGTTGGATCCGCTGGAGGAGGAGAAAGCCGGACAGACTTGGCAGGCCCAAGCGCATAGTGAGGGTCTGCTGGGAATGTCTGGCGGAGCCCTCGGCCAGGAATGTATTCAACTCCCACCTCCGGGAGAGCATTGACCAGATTCCGGGGGATGTTGGAGACATAGAGTCCTAGTGGACCATGTTCTCAGCATCTATTGTCCATGCTGCTGCCCGTAGCTGCGGCCGTAAGGTCTGCGGTGCCTGTCGCGGCGGCAATCCCAGAACCCGGTGGTGGACAGCGGCAGTAAGGGATGCTGTCAAGCTGAAGAAGGAGTCCTATCGGCTGTGGCTGGCTTGTGGGACTCCTGAGGCGGCTGACGGGTACCATGAGGCCAAGCGTGCCGCGGCCCGGGCTGTGGCAGAGGCAAAAACTCGGGCCTGGGAGGAGTTCGGTGAGGCCATGGAGAAGGACTACCGGTTGGCCTCGAAGCGATTCTGGCAAACCGTCCGGCGCCTCAGGAGGGGGAAGCAGTGCTACGCAAACACTGTTTACAGTGGGGGTGGGAGGCTGCTGACCTCAACTGAGGACATTATCGGGCGGTGGAAGGAGTACTTCGAGGATCTCCTAAATCCTGCCATCACGCATTCCCTGGTGGAAAGAGAGGCTGGGGACTCGGGGTTGGACTCTTTCATCACCCAGGCTGAAGTCACCGAGGTGGTTAAAAAGCTCCGTGGTGGCAGGGCTTCAGGGGTGGATGAGATCCGCCCTGAGTACCTCAAATCTCTGGATGTTGTGGGGCTGTCATGGCTGGCACGCCTCTTCAACATTGCGTGGCGGTGGTCCTTCATAAGAAGGGTGACCGGAGGGTGTGTTCCAACTACAAGGGGATCACACTCCTCAGCCTCCCTGGTAAGGCGTATGCCAGGGTATTGGAGAGGATAGTCCGGCGATAGTCGAACCTCGGCTTCAGGAGGAGCAGTGTGGTTTTCGTCCCAGCCGTGGAACACTGGACCAGCTCTATACCTGTGGGGGGTGCTCCAGGAGTATGGAACAAGGGGCCCAGGAGTTTGGTCCGCATTGCCGGCACTAAGTCGGACCTGTTCCCGGTGCATGTTGGACTTCGGCAGGGCTGCCCTTTGTCACCGGTCCTGTTCATAACTTTTATGGACAGGATTTCTAGACGCAGCCAAGGGCCTGAGGGGGCCTGGTTTGGGGACCAGTGGATCTCGTCTCTTCTTTTTGCAGATGACGTGGTCCTGCTGGCCCCCTCTAGCCAAGACCTACTGCATGCACTGGGGCGGTCCGCAGCCGAGTGTGAAGCGGCTGGGATGAAGATCAGCTCCTCTTCGGGTTGGAGAGGAGTTCCTGCCTCAAGTGGAGGAGTTCAAGTATCTCGGGGTCTTGTTCACGAGCGAGGGAAGAATGGACTGGGAGATTGACAGACGGATCGGTGCGGCTGCCGCAGTAATGGGGGCACTGCGCCGGTCCGTTGTGGTGAAGAGAGAGCTGAGCCGAAAGGCGAAGCTCTCGATTTACCGGTCGGTCTACGTTCCTACCCTCACCTATGGCCATGAACTTTGGGTCATGACCGAAAGAACGAGATCCCAGATACAAGCGGCTGAAATGAGCTTCCTCCGTAGGGTTGCCGGACACTCCCTTAGAGATAGGGTGAGGAGCTCGGCCATCCGGGAGGGGCTCGGAGTAGAGCCGCTCCTCCTCCACATCGAGAGGAGCCAGTTGAGGTGGCTCGGGCATCTATACCGGATGCCTCCTAGACGCCTTCCTCGGGAGGTGTTCCAGGCACGTCCCACCAGGAGGAGGCCCAGGGTACGGCCCAGGACACGCTGGAGGGACTATGTCTCTCGGCTGGAACGCCTTGAGGTCCCCCCGGAGGAGCTGGAGGAGGTTTTCTGGGGAGAGGGATGTCTGGGTATCTCTGCTGAGTCTGCTGCCCCCGCGACCCGGTCCCAGATAAGCGGAAGGCGACGAGTACGAGTACGAAAGAATCAGGACCTGATTGGTCATTAATCTCAGGGCAGCAGAGGAAACAATGAGATGTCTGCTTCCTGATTTATAATAGGGCGAGTCAAAGCATGCTGCTTGACTCTTGAACCATGATTAAATGTTATATTGTTTTTCACTTGAAGCAGACACCTGTTTTATGATCATTCTGTATTAGTTATATAAAACAATACAACAAAGTCTGTTTGTCTCTTAAATAAAACTGTGTGGGTAGAAGATGGGTTTTGTTTATGTTGAGCAGCATGATGACCAAAGGAGTACTTGCTTTTAAATATAAAGCAATTCCAGAAGCCTGTTAAACCCTGCAAAAGACTTGAGACTGAGGCAGAGATTCACATTCAAGCGGGACAACGACACTAAACATCCAACCAGAGCAAAAATGTTCCAGTCTCTCTGTACTTGAACTATTTTGTGAAGCAGAATGTGTAACAATTTCCATTTTTAGATGTGCAAAGCTGATACAGACATACTGTATGGCTGATAACAAAAGGCACACCACACTTTCCTGTTTTTTTTATTTTAAAACTGTTTTTTTAAACCATGATTCCTTTCAACTCCATTTCACAATGATGTAATCCTTTGTGTTGGTCTCAACAGTCACAAAAAGTCCCAATAAAATATGTCGAAGTTTGTGACTGTAATGTGAGAAGTTCAAGTGGTACAGTACTTTAGCAAGGTACTGTACAGTGGCGCATAACTATGCTTACATCCAAACGAACCCTGATTCTATAGGTTTAGTAGGAGAATGGATAACAATACATGTTATGCCCCTTTAAAGAAGAGAGAGTGTGTATTTACAGTTGCTTTGAAGCTTGGATTTCAGAGGTAGCATCACTGCAGTACCAGCATATGATCAGGACACCATTTGTGAAGTATGGACTACCTGCGATGGAACCACCACCCAGCTTTGATCCAGAAGCAGATGCTGTCCTCATCTTTACGATAAGATTCAGTAATTTACTTTTTGGAACAATGGTTATAGTTTGAGATGTCTGTGGTGAGGTTTGTAGCTAAAATAAAGATACAGTATATTTTGCCTCTTTTTTCTTTTTCCTTAGATACCCCTAAAAAATGCCGGTGCAAACAATGGCCTTCAGAAGTTACATAAGTAAATAGAGTTCTCTGCTTGTCATTAAATATCAGTACAAATCCTGCTGTTCTGTTAAGGCCTCAGAGCGTTCATAGAGAGCATTACTGAACAAAGAGCATAATAAATACCAAAGAAAGTTGTGAAGACGTTTAAAGCAGGGTTAGGTTATAAAACAGTATTGTAAGCTTTAAAACATCTCACGGAGCACAATTCAATTCATTATCTAGAAAGGAAAACCATATGGCACATCTGTATCCCTACCAAGATATGGCTGTCTGTCTGGCTGAGCAAGGAGAGCATTAATCAGAGAAGGAGCCAGGAGGCCCTTGGCAACTCTGGAGGAGCTACAGAGAACCACAGGTCAAGTGTGATCAACTATTACTCATGCACTTCACAAATCTGACCTTTATGGAAGAGTGGGTGGAACAAAGCCATTGTTAAAAGAATGCAACAAGAAGTCTCGTAATAATTTTTCCACGAACCAATGTGCCCACAGCAACAAGGAGGAAGAAGGTGCTCTGGTCAGATGAGACCAAAACGAGTGTCTGGCTGACATGCAAAATGTTATGTGTGGTGAAAAACTAACACTGCACATCACAGACGCACAATCTCCACAGTGCAGCATGGCAGTGGCAGCATCATGCTTGGGGACTGCTTTCTTAAACAGGGACAGGAAAGCTGGTCAGAGTCATTGGGAAGATGGATGGAGCTAAATACAGTACAATTGTGGAAGAAAACCTGTTACAAGCTGCAAAGACTTGAGACTGGGTTGGAGGTTCACCTTCCGGCAGAATTACAGCGCTAAACATATACTCAGAGTTATATCTTGACTTGGAATTGTTTAGATCATAGCAAATTCAAAATGGCTCAAAGTTCAACCTGAATCTAATTGATAATCCAAGCTTTGTGACCTGAAATTTACTGTTAACAGGTGGAGTTTGAACTATTTTGCAAAGAAAAATGAAAAAAGTTAAATCTTAGGTAGAAACAAATGCCAAAAGCCTTGCAGCTGTAACTGCACTGAAATGTGGTTCTATAGTATTGATTCAGGGGAGCTGAATACAAATGCATGATACACTTTTTACATCCAGTTCCACTTGACAATGTGCATAGATTTAAAGCTTATGTTTCTAACTTAAGAAAATGTGAAAAAGCTTCAGTTAAATTTAGATTTTAGCTAACGAGTGTATTCTGTATGCAAACTGTATGCATTCTGTATAATACAGTATATGCACACTTTTCAGATTTTTATTTGTATAATTGTCTATCTTCATCGAAATGGGTTAGGGTTTTGCTTAACATTGCATACTGGATTTGTATCCCCCCCACAAAAAAATCTCTTGAGGTTTCGGTTGTTTAGTGACATAATGTGAAAAAGTCCCAGGTGTGTGAATACTTTTGCACAGTGCTGTAACATTAATGCCTTGGTTCACAGCTGGTGAATCATTACAGAGTTCCTCTTTGAACAGAAACATCAGAAACCTTGGCTCCTGACACTCGTGATCAGTGAAGGTGAAATGAAAATATACACAAAATTGCTTCAGGTTTTATTACTTGGCAAACAAAAACAATAACAATAACAAACAAGCCCGACACTAACTCATTACTTTAAAAAAATATCACTACATCATTATCTCGTCCCTGTTGCTTGTTTAGGAGGTAAGGAAACAAAAAATGCTCAGGGGGATATCCTTACAAATTGAAACGCTTGCAGAGCAAGTGTCACCTGTGCTTTGCATATGGTGGCTCTAATTGCCGCCAGTCTCCAAGTTTTGGGTCAGTGGCTATGTGGAGCAGACCTCCTGCTGTTCCAAATACTGTAGCTGCTCGCTGCAGGCTGACAGGAAGCTACAGGGAGCTGAGTGCGGTAGGATGTCTCACACTAACTTGTACAGAGCAGATCTAAACAGCCTTACAACTCAAGCTTCCAGCAATTCAGTTTTAGCAATTGCAAAGTATTCTACACTAGAATTCATTCAAATTTGTTGTAAAACAGGAGCCTAATAATGGGTTTCAAACTTCAAGATGCTATCCAGTGGTTTATTTATTTCATCAACTGTCATGTTTTGTAAGCTGTGTTTCCCCAATTTAAAGGAATAGACTTCCATCCACAGTTGTTTGACCTGGATTCCACTCAAAGAGCAAACAGACATTGTTTTTATTTATTGAAACATTTATTTTCAGGCAGGAATTAACATTTTTCTAGTTGAAAAAGCAGAAATAATAATAATAATAATAATATCAGATCAGCAACAGTGCATAGAATACTTATGCTTGTTGTACAAATAAATACATCTATTACTTACTGGAAAATTATTAACCTAATCATCAGCATTAAATATGAAACAAGTTATGGTTGTCTTTCAGATCTGTCAAGTACGTCGTTACAGTCTCATTTTTCACAGAAACTCTGCAAAATCTGCCAACAAGAAATAATTTAATATTTCATGATGCCAATGAATACAAACTAAACACACTGTTAAACATTAGGTTTTCATTGATCCAATAAACAACAAACCGGTGTGCTTTAAACATTTAGCAAAAATAAACAAATAATATCAACAATTTTCTAAATCAATGCCACTAATTATTGATCAGAAATGTTTGGGCCCCAATTAGTTGTAGCAATATCTCAGACAAAACAATTTCCAGAGTGTTCCAGTGTATTGTTTTAAAGGTTTGCTTCATGCTGGCTGACTCTCTGGTATTAGTAAAATTATTTTAGTTCTGCACCGATTTACACATGTTGGATCACCACATAATCCTCTCAGCCTCCTGGCACAGTTCTAAAGTGCTGTGCATCACCTTTCTATTGCGTATGCCACGAAGTGATCACAGAATGGTTCCTACCCTTTTGCTTTTAAACTTGACTTGAAACCAACAGATGTGCACTGACAGTAAAATACACCTGGGTAATAGTTTCACCGTGGGATGTCACAAAATACCATTTTTAAAAGCACACGGAGGGAAAAAAAAAAGGCAGATTCTTCGTTTATGGGTTGATGACCTCACAAGAGGCACAGGACTGGAGCTAGTCAGCTACTATTTGTAATCATTAGGGTAGACCAGCAACTTTTTACAGAATTCATCCTGGATATGAAGCATCCATGTCTCTGCCTGGCGACAAAGCAGCCGTTTTGCAGGAAACATCATTGGGACTTGAAATTATCCAAGTCAGATGTTTTTAATGTCTCAAAAGACTTACAGATCTTGAATAATAAACTTTGGTCATTCTAGTCTGCCCTTTCACAACTGCTTCCATGTCTTTTATTGTTCCCACATCTTCCTTGTGTTGTTCTCACACATGGAAGATCTGGCTGCAGCCATACGGAGAACAAGTAAACAGTCTAGAATGAGGAATTTATTTGAAACTTTAGAATGAAGAGGGAAAAACAAGGAAATACAAATGGTTGTACACAACAAAACTAATCAGTAGAGTGATGTCACCAGAGGCATGTAATGATGGTTTCATTTTATCTTAAGTAACAATTTATGACAAAATAGCAAAACTAATTGAAAAACTGCCCAAGAAACACTGTTCCATATTTCACTAAGCATATCTAACTGAGTTTGATTGATTTTACATAAAAAACTGGCTTGTAGTGTTAATTTATCACTGTAAACATCACAGCAGAGTTACGCAGAGAGAGTAAAAATGTTCACTTTAGCCACATTATGATTCTACTGAAAATTATGGTCCCAAATATATTGTAAAGAACACAAATTGGAACTAAAAGCATCAAGAGGCAGGGTACTCCCTGGAGAGGTCTCGATCCATCCCAGAGATACACAACCATGTACACACACACTCACACTGAGTGAGAAGTTAGAGTCAACAATGAATTTAACATGCAGGCTTTTTAACTGTAAGAGGAAACCTGGAAAAATATTCACCCACACACAAAAAGAACATGCAAAGAAGACCCAGAAAGGTTAGAGCTGAGATTTAACCCAGGACTGTCTTACCAACAGGGGGCAGTATAGCAGTTGGTGACATAATATTTCATCACAATTTCTCTATGTGCAAAAACTGTCCTTAAAGAAAACATTTTTGCATAGATGTTATACTGCAACTTTGCCTGTTTGTGTGAAATACATTTAGACTTGATGTAAATTACAGTGAAATGAAACATTTAATGTAAAGTAGTCAGTGTACAGCTTGTATAAGAGTGTAAATTTGCTATTACCTCAAAATAACTCAACACAAAGCCATTAATATCTAAACCACTGGAAATAAAAGTGCGTACAAACCTAAGTGAAAATGTCCAAATTGTGCCCAAAGTCTCAGTATTTTGTGTGGTAACTATTATCGTGTGCATGAAGTTCAATAGAGCTTCACAGGTTGCCACTGGAATCCTCTTTGTCTCCTCCATGACGACATCACGGTGCTAGTGGATGCTAGAGACCTTGCGCCCCTCCACCTTCCGTTTGAGGATGCACCACTGTTGGAAGATTTGTACATAAATTATCATTGCTTAGTTTAAGAAGTTTCTTTATCCTTATGATTTATCATTAAAAGACATTTTAATTTATTTAGTTTGGTGAACTTTGATAGAAGTGGTTTGAATACTTTTCACATGTATCTTTTAAGTACTTTTATGAACTATTAACAGAATTGTCATTTTGCATTTAGGTAGTTGCTATGCAGAGAAATAGTTGTAGAAGTAGAAAATTACTGAACAGGAACTTGTGTGCGTGCGGGGGTGCTCTGGGAGAGGACTGCTCGCACCCTAGCCGATGTTCGTCTCCTTGTGTGATAAGCAACTGCTAGATGTGCACGTGTGTGCTGTATCAGTATCTGGATAGAACCAGTTTTAATCAGAACTTGTATTTGTGAAATTGTGTGTGGTCACCCCCAAGATATTGTAACATGAGTGTTTTTTTCAATAAAAGGCTGTGTACAGAGAGCAGCCCTTTGAGAGAAATAGTGTGTCTAACGCTGACACCCACAGATGCTTAATAGGGTTTAGGTCTGGTTACATCCTTGGCCAGTCCAGCACCTTTACCCTCAGTTTCTTTAGCAAGGCACTGGTCATCTTGGAGGTGTGTTTAGGGTTGGTATCATGTTGGAATACTGCTCTGTGGTCCAGTTTCCGAAGGGAGGGGATCGAGCTCTGCTTCAGTATGTCACTGTACATGTTCGCATTCATGTTTTTTTTTCCAGGAAGTTGCTCAGGTATTATTCTGTATTACATCACATGTGACAGCAAAGGTCCCCATGTGATAAATGTTATGAGCGTCACTGAACCTGTTGGCGTTCATGGTTCCCTCAATGAACTGTAGCTCCCCACAGCCTGCAGCACTCCTGCAGTCCCAAACCATGACACTCACACCAGCATGCTTGGCTGTAGGCAAATCACACTCGTCTTTGTTCCTCTCCTTTGGTTGTCACCACACCCTCCTGACACCATCAGAACCAAATAAGTTTATCTTGGTCTCATCAGACCTTAGAACATGGTTCCAGTAGTCCATGTCCTTAGCTCGCAAACTTTTTGTTTTCAGCAAACTTTTTTGCTTCAAACGGCCCTTGGGCCACACTTTGGACACCCCTGGTCTATTGTTACATGAGTGTGCAGGCTTTTTGTCTGAGGTACAGATGAGCCCCAGCTCTATGGATCAGTTCACACGGATAAGTACCAGTGTAAAGGGTAAAAAACGTTTGATATCTTAGGTCACATGCACGATATTTAGCAGTATCCTGTTTTATGGTCAATTCCATTTTAATTGTAAAAGGTGAGATTCCATCCACGTTTTTCCCTACGCCAATATCATAGAGCTCTAGTTATTGATATTGTGATCTCTGTGCTTTGTAATGTTCTAATCCTTATCAATTTCATCATGTCAATCACTCCGGTAGCAGGACTAATCATTGTGGAACCATGCACTATACCTCTCACTTGTTCACTGATTATGAGTGTTTCGATCTGGCGGAAGCCCCGGATGTTTTCTGAATAGCCCCAGACTTCTTGATAGAAGAAATTTAGAAGTATTAAAAAGATGCAGCCACAAAATTGTATTGGACTTCACATTTTTATTTAAAAACAATCAAATTTTTTCAATTGTGTTCCTTATAATCACTTCCCGCTCCACCTAACCTGACAATGAGTTAAAAGGAGTAGACAAAAAAATAGCTATTTGCATCATAATGTGAAAATATCTGGTCCTTTACTTCAGTCAAAATAAAAGCATTTAATCCTAACGTAGCTGAACACATTAAAAGGTCCTTCACATCATTACATTGCATCTCATTGCTTCAGCCAGTCCTATAGTCTAGTTCCAAATGTAGACAGAAAAAAAGTGTTGCTCAATAAACCAGGAAAATATCTCCTGGTGCCAGTAAGACGTGGTAGAAAGTGTAAAAGTAAGTCTCCCTCTTCTCTTTCATATCTTCTGTGCTGATTCTAAACATGCAGCTCTGGGTTTAAAGATGCAGTATAATTAAGAAATAAATCAAAGCAAGTAATCACAGGTGGACCATTGATTAGTTAACTATTTTATTTTTCTGAATTACACATGTAATATTATATGAACTAAACTAATTAAACAAGGATACAGTTTTACTGAAGGTGAGACATACATTCCATATGTATACAGTTATTAATAACTGTAATATTAGTACTGATAAGGTCCAGGATGAAGCTCTATGCTATATTTTAAACACCACAACTTAACACCCTTTCGTTTCAAAGTGTTTAATAGTAAGATCTGCACTAATGTCTGACATGCTCAGTGCAGAACAAAAGACTGTGTTGAAAAATGTTTCCTTTATTATTTTTGGCAGGCCAAATTTCTCCAGAAGTGGAATGAAGGGCTGAAAAGATGGCGATAAAAGAGAAAAGGTTCATAAAAGAAGGAACAATTTTAATAAAATGTTTCGAAAGCTCTTGGCATAATAAAATAAATGTGTTTTAGGATTTTACCGTTTGACTAAGATTTAGGAAAATCAAATTCATACTAGTCTCCTTTTTTGAAATATAAGAATAAAGACAATGGAGCCTCAGGAGTGGAACACTTTGATGAGAATGTAACGTTTAAAAAGGTAATTTATGTAGATGAGAAAAGAAGCACATTTATCTGGCCCATAGTAAACATCTCTGAGTTTAAGAAAAACTTTTGTTAGCAAAAATTCAGATTAAGTTCTTTTCTAAGTACCTCAAAACGTGTCATTATTTGCTTCAGCAAAATTGTTTTTTCATCAGGCCTAAACTCTGTTTCTCCTTGTCCTTCATTCAGCTTCTAACAAAAATAAAAAGTAAAATTATTGTAAACCTTTTTTGTTTGATTCACAATAATTTACGTTCAGTATAAAACCAGCCGAGACAGAGAACTGGTACTATGTTCTTTTAACTCTAAATTACCTATAAATTGTCTTATTGAAATCTAAATATTTAGGATTTAGGCTAAAGCCCCCAATGTTATGAGACCCTAAAAACGCCCCTGGTTTCGATCATATTTGCCAGATTAAATATCCTTAAATAAATTTAAATGATGAAACATGAGAAAAAATGCTTGGTGGGCATGCTTGGTGGGCATAATCTCTGGCAATTTTAACTGGTAATTTTAATTTATGATCATTTAAATTGAAATGCAGAACACCGTAATTTGACTACAGATTGTGCTGTGCAAGTAGAAAGCCAGCCTTCTCCAGCAGGATCAGTACCTTCCAGCTCATAGGTATCTGTGAAAGCTTAAACTGAGCTCAGACAGAAGTGCTGGTGGTTCTGTTTTGGAACAAATGCTTTGTGTTTTGGATTAAATATAAAAACAGTACCATCCATCAAGTCTGCTACAGGTCCAAAAGCCACAGTGCTGTCATTGTGTGGAGGAAGGTTCATTTACACCTTTACGGCAATGCTAACATCACCTTTTCCATGCAGGTTGCAATGATATAACCCAAAGACACCTTCTGCAACAATGTGAAGGTGTTGGGTTGGTCTGCTTGTAGTCCTGACCTATACAAAAAGACAATTTTTACAATTGAACAATTGAGAGACAGTGAGAGGTGACAACACTCACCCCGAACTTCTGAATAATGTCAAACTTGTTTTGGGAAAATAATGTGAAGACTAGCACATGTGAAGCTTCATCTCTAGGTATTCTTACAGCCAAAACATCTTGTACTGGTTGTGCAAAGAAACATTACTGAGCAACAAAAAGCTTTGGCATCCCAGGTTCTTAAAGAATGTCATAGCCAGGTGAACCACCAAAAATGACTTGAATGTCAGATACTTGGCATCAAATACTTGTCGCAGTGGTGAAGGCCAGACAACTTTCTGGGATTTTATAAAATACCACAGTTTAAAGCTGCAAACTCCCAAATGAGCTATATGCAGTTTGTTTTTACTTAACATTATAGTCCCATGTGATAGGAACACATGGCTATGATAAAGCAAACTGTTAGAATTTAACTGGTAAAATTGGTAGTGCATACGTTTCATTTGGATAGAATTGCAGTAATATCTATGTGTTCAATGTATGCAGGTTTAACAGTGAAAAAAACAAATAAATTAGTTAAATCCCAGCAGGTTTTCAAGACTTACTCAACTATCCAAATTCCAACTATTTATTATAGTGGAATTTTTCTTATCAAAGTGGGAGAGAAATGAACTCACAACAAGAGAAAATCCGGACTTTGTCTTTATAAGTTTATTCAAAGGCATTCAGCGTTTTAAGACCCTGTCACTGACAAGTCAGTGAAGCAGAGCCCAAAGCACAGTTTACAGACAGTATTTAAACAGTATGTGGGTGTTACCTCAACTTAAAAGAGTTTGGAGACAAGGTCCTCTAGACCCCACCTCGGGTCAGAGGTAACAAAGCTATGTATGAGGGCACCCATCTGCTCTTCCTCAGACACAACCCTCCAGGATGTGTTTTAACCATTAAACTTCTGATAATGTTTTTACAGACCAACTCCTCTATAAGTACTAAACACAGAGGTCAGAGGAGAGAGGTAAATGAAAGTTCACAGCACTTTGGAACACTTTGGAGCACTAAATAAAAGAATTTCCAAAACATTATCAAGATCATTTTGCTCACCTGGTTTGTCAATTTTAAAAATAAACAAAAAATAAGAATTGGTTTGTGATGAAGTTATAAAAAAATAATTGGTTAATAATAAACTTTTAAAGTCTTTCTTATCAAGGAGCCATGAATACATTTTCTCTGACAGCCACAGCTAAAATGTGCTGCTGTTAGCAACCACTGCCTCAGTGTTAAGTAGCTCCGCTTGCTAGTTTGACATTAGCATTAGCGTAGATGTTAAACTAGTTAAAGCTGATACAAACTGAAATCCTTGCTCCAACATAGAGATGTTCTAACACACTTGGTAATATTTTAATTATGTTAATATTTAATACTCGTACTCGTACTCTCCCCAGACACCTCCTCCAGCTCCTCCGGGGGGAGCCCAAGGCGTTCCCAGGCCAGCCGAGAGACAAAGTCTCTCCAGTATGTCCTGGGCCGTCCCCTGGGCCTCCTCCCGGTGGGGCGTGCCTGGAACACCTCCCGAGGAAGGCGTCCAGGAGGCATCCGATATAGATGCCCGAGCCACCTCAACTGGCTCCTCTCAATGTGGAGGAGCAGTGGCTCTACTCCGAGCCCCTCCCGAATGGCCGAGCTCCTCACCCTATCTCTAAGGGAGTGCCCGGCAACCCTACTAAGGAAGCTCATTTCAGCCGCTTGTATCCAGGATCTCATTCTTTCGGTCATGACCCAAAGTCCATCGCCATAGGTGAGGGTAGGAATGTAGACCGACCGGTAAATTGAGAGCTTCGCTTTAATACCCTTCAAAACTAATTTCCTGGAGGTCCAGGAGGGAAACTCAGACATCCCATCTCCATTCTGGTGCTTTTACTCAAAAAGGGAACCCCCAGGAGGCATCCTTCAGTTTGACGGGTTCCATCACCACTGGTTTCAACCAACGGTTGCTGCTGTGATTTGGAAATCCACTGCCTAGCACAGAAACCCAATAACAGAACACTACTTGATTTCAGATCAGACAGGCTGTACCTCCCAGTCACAACACCACTTGTTAAACTATTGTTACCAAGAAGAATGCATAACCGATCCTCTATTGACACCATCCAGGGACTCCTAGAAGGCCAGGTAATCTACACTGCTGTGTGGTTCATAACTACAGAGAACAGTCAGAGGCTTCCCTGTTGCAACGCAAAGCCACAAAAAGGCGACCCACGGACTCACTAGGGAAGACTCCAACACTTTTCTGATATCCGCCTCTCCTTGGGCAAATCCGGAGCAGGAGAAAGTCTTGCCCCTCTCAATGAGTTGGTTTCCCAAACCCAAGATTTGGGTGGAGGTGAGTCCAATTGACTGAATGTGCAGAAGAGCTCCTCTCCAGTTTTAATGTTATAGGGTGCCCCAGCCTTGGTATTCCAGGAGAGACATACCAACCAATGTGATCTTCCTGTATTGAGATTTTTGAATTATTGTTTATCTAACAAGTTGCTATGGGATACCCTACCAGGGGCTCAAATCTCTGTAAAACATAGCCCCCTGGATGAAAGCAACATACAAACCTCTCCACTTTGTAGGGCAAAGACACATATTGCTGAAGTTCAAAGACATAAAAAATCAACATTCCATAATCTATAAATACTTTGCCTTAAAAAATTTATTTTTTAGATATTTTTATATTTTCATTACTGTTTGTAATTTGTTCCCACTATCTCTGTAAACCCTACATAAAATCTAGATATTAGACACACCAATTTTTATAGATTTTTTGTACAAAGAACACAACTCCCTGAATTACTCGCAAAAAAAACGTCCTGTCCAAGAGTGTCAGGGGTTGGAGAAGGAAAGCAGACTACTGAAGGACAAAAGCATGTCTAAAGCAGAAGAACAGTATCTAGACCAGAGACAAAATATCTCAGGTTCCGTTTCGGCACTTCACTGTTTTCCCAAGGAAATAAAAAGGAAGAATTTGTGCAATAAGAAATGGTGAAAGTTCCCATATCTGTAACAATAAATGTGTGACAGCATCTCCAAAGACAAGGTCTGCAATAACCTTCTACATTGCCACAAGAAAATTTGTAGAATTCACAAAGCTAAGTAAAACGGAAGCTACAGTGCATGGCAAGTATTTGCGTCCCTTGAACTTTTTCCACATTTTATCTCGTTACATCAAAAACTTAAATTTTAAGTAATAGACCAACACAAAGTAGTGCATAGTTATAAATTAGATAGAGAAAGATGTCTTATTCCTATTACTAAAAAATATAAAGAGGACAGAATTAGCACACTTTAAACTAAGCATAGAATAATGAAAATAAAAAGCACTCTCAAATGAGAGTTTTAAGTCTTCCAAAGCCTCTAGGTTCTGATCATCAATTTAGCTCCATCTGTCGACTCAGGCCTTGCTGAAGAATGGCATCACCACAGCATGATGCTGCCACCACCATGCTTTATGGTGGGGATAGTGTAGTAAAGGTTTTTACGTTTTATTTATAATGAGAATAAATTACACACAGGTTGATAACCTGCTAATTGGGTGACTTCTAAATGCAACTGGTTGCATTAGATTTTATTCAGTTCAGTTTCAATTCAGTTTTATTTACATAGCGCCAATTCACAACACATGTTGACTCAAGGCACTTCACAAAGGGTTTTGAATGATGCGGGGCTGTTGGGGAAGTTAGAATAAACTACTGAGTGTTAGAGTTTGTCCATTTTAGAATGGGCTATGTGTAGGGGTACTAAGTAAAATAATAAACTGATAAAGTTTGTCCATCTAGAGCCCACATTTTATTCAGAGATACAAGAGTGAAGGGGGCTGAATTAAAGGCAACCCATACATTTCAGACTTTTATATGTAAAAAAAACCTCGACAAGCTTGTATAATTTTCTTCTCTCTTCACGTTTCACGTTTATGCACTACTTTATTTTCATCTGTCACATAAAATCCCAATGAAACACACTATAGTGACAAATTGTTCAAGGGGTATATTCAAGGGTTTTTTTAAGGCACAGCATGTGATAATATTTTAAACATGATTATAATAATAAACAAATAAAACGCGAATTTGTAATGAATATCTCGCTGCTTCAATATGCATTTTCCTGCAGGGTTTACAGCCAGTCTCCCTGAAGCACATATGGGTAATTATTTCAGCTCCACAATGGACTGGTTTCTCTGAGAAGCAAAGTTTAAAAAAAGAATATTAATTACATTTTCTATAAGCTGCTGTCTGGAGGGAACTTTACTTCTTCTAAACAGAGCTGGTGTTTTGTAATTAAATGCCCAATACAGAACAGCACTTTAATCTCCAGCGTGAAGCAGAATGTCAATTCTTTTACTCATAATGCTAACAAGCACTATGAAAAATAAAAAAAATCTATGAAGCGACATCATAACAGTTTAAAAAGGGGTGCTGTGAAAAACTATTTGTCCTCTTAAAAAGTTCCTGTTTTTATTGACTTAAAGACTTAAATGTTTCAGTAATTATAAACAATGAAACAATATATATATATAAGTTTAACCTCCATAAATACAAAAAGCAGTTTTCTAATAATCCCTTAATTTGTCAAAGGAAAAAAGCTATCCAAACCAACCAGACCCTATATGAAAAGGTAGATTTCCCCCATTATGAATAACAGCATTTTTTGAAGAGTTGAATTACATTCAACAACACTTGATTACTACCAGACCTAAAGAAATCGAGAAAACCCTTAAATAGAACCTGAAAACATGGAGTGTATGAAAACATCTCAAAAAGCAACACCTTATGCCCTGATCTAAAGAAGTTCAAGCACAGACAAGCAACAATGCCATTTTGATGTGTCAATCTGCAAAGGGTTCTCTAATGGTGCGTTCACACCGAACGCGGATTCTGCAATAGGAGCGGCCTTTTTACATGTTATCCCTATGTAGAGGAGCGGAGCGGCGCGAGGCGGTGCTAAGGAGACGAAGGACGTGGGGTGCGAAAGGCGCGCCGAGTGAAGCGAGAGCGATGGACAAGTTGAAAAATCTGAACTTTTTTCTAAATTTGCGTTGCGTCAACCAATCAGGGAATGGATGTGGCTAAGACTTTGGAACTCCAACCAACCACAGTAAGATCCATTATCTAAGAATGGAGAAACATGGAACAGTGGTGATCCTTCCCAGGAGTGGTCGGCCTACCAATATCTTTCCAAGAGCGCATTGACAACTCATCAAGGAGGTCACAAAAGAACACAGAACAACATCAAGAGCACCTGCAGGCCTCAAATGCCTTGGTTATGGTCAGTGTTCATGATTCAACAATAAGAAAGCGTCTTGGAGTTCCGGGGGGGGAAGACCACAGTTGACCAAAAAGGACACAAAGGCTTGTCTCACATTGGCCAAAAAACATCCTGATTACTGCAAGAGTTTTGAAAGAATGATCTGTGAACTGGTGAGATGAACGTTATTGGAATGTGTGTGTCACATCTGATGTGCACCTAGCAGCTTTTCAGAAAAAGAACCTCATACTGATAGCAGAACATGGTGCTGGTTGTGTGTTTGTCTGAGGTTGCTTTACTGCTTCTGGACCTTTTACAACTTCATTCAGCAGGACAATAATCTGAAGCACACCAGCAGGTCTACATCAGACTGGTTAAAAATGTGTTGGACTACCTTAGTCCAAGCCTAGACTTTAATTGGATTAAGATGCTGTCACATGATCTAAAAGAGGCCGTTCATGCTCTAAAACATTACATGTTCCAGAAATTCAAACAAAATCAAAAGAAATTTGTAATGGGGAGATATTTTCCTGCCCTCTGAGTTTATTTGATAATACGGTTTTCTTAACTGTGAAATCTGAGTTTTTCCATGTTTATTGTGTGTTTTTGAATAGACCAGTTGCTGTCATTTCTGTTTCTTATGCCTTTTTAGACACATAAACAGGTTTCAAAATATTTTTTGACCATGTTTCTCAATAACATTTCTGTATCTTAGTTGACTGTCATCTGTTCGTTACGAGAAAGAAAACAATTACTGGCATCTTTCAATAAAATAACAGAGACGTTGATGATTTTGACCATCTTGCTGAAAGGTGGAACAGATAGAGGCAGCTGGATAAAGAATTTATTTTTCCAACCAAAATTCAAAGAAAGAAAGATACAAACACAAAGCTGTTTGTGCAGGAGGAAATGTGGCTCAAAGTAAATTCTAGATAACAATGAATAAACACAAGAACATGGCAAATAATTAATAAGATGTAACTTTCAATAGAGTAAAGCGTATAGATCTAAAAAAGGGTAGATGAGAGATGAGATCTTTTTAGTTTCAGCCAAAGCCACTAGAATACTTTGCGCACTACCAGCCCTGTGTGGGAGTTATGAGGTTGTAGCCTTGACATGAACACAACATGACCATTCCTACTTTAAATTTTATGATTTGCTAACCGTGCCTGTGCACAAGAGCCACAAGTCCTGGATAAGCTGCCTCATTGGCTTCTGGTAAGGTACCTACTTATTTAAAAAACAAGGGGTTTTGAAAGAAGGAAATTTTCATTCTTGTTGTTCCCCAGCCATGGGATGAAACATGGACTGAAATGTACAAGAGCAAAGAGACTGGTTAAAAAAGCAAAAAAAAGAAAAAACCATCTTTAATTACATGCATTAACCTACTTATAGGGTGTATTCAGTCCTTTGGTCTGCTTGTTTGGTCCGGACTAAAAGTGGACTTTTTTTTCGTTTGGTGTAGATTGCTTTTACATTGTACTTTTTGCAAGTGAGCTATAACTTGTAAACAAAGCCACACGGGTGACGTTTATTACTCCCGTTGGACAGATATGACAGGGGCAGGACAGAGCACAGACCCGGAAAACAACTGTGGTAGTCCTAATAGGTAACACCTTAGTATAACGATCAATGTTACAGTGGCTTTTTAAGTCCAAAGAGATGTATGTTTTCTATAGTTGGGTCGGATCGAGGCTGGTTCGTATTCACACCAGAAGCAAACCACACCAGAGTCTGTTTGGAAGTGGACTAAGGGTGTATTCACACCTGCCACTTTTGGTTCACTTTAAATGGACCAGAGTCCGTTTCCCGTGGTGGTCTGGACCTTTTAGGCAGGTGTGAACACACTCAAGTGAACCCTTGTCCAGACCAATCAATCGGACAGAACCACTTTTT
Organism: Crenichthys baileyi; assembly: GCA_036173005.1. Taxonomy (NCBI): domain Eukaryota; kingdom Metazoa; phylum Chordata; class Actinopteri; order Cyprinodontiformes; family Goodeidae; genus Crenichthys; species Crenichthys baileyi. The sequence continues at coordinate 252,712 of JAHHUM010002353.1, forward strand.
GAGGTACGTATGTCTCTTTGGACTTAACAGGCCACTGTAGCCAGTAGTAAAGGTGTATTGAAATCATACCTGATGAGCTGTATGTTGCTGGCATGTTGTGGGACAGGGCACATGCATTCTCCGACGCCCTTCCAAACTCATAAATAGAACTTCGGAAATCTGTGTTGAATGAGCTGCTCTTGACTCTCACAATAACATTGCAGCTGTAATAACATCACAAATATGCAGGACAGAGGTGCTGCACGCAGCACGTCTACAGTTGTTTTCCTTGCTGGTTTCAACTGAACAAGGCGGACATGGATTTCACGGATAATCCCGGTGTTTTACCCGTGGAGAGCCGAAAAATGCCCCCGACGTCGACGTCCCTGGGTTCACCAGATTCTTCAGGGACGGGAACAATTCGGAGAGTACCACCACCTACTCCAGGAGCTGTGTCTGGATGACAGTCGATTTCAGCGGTACTTCCGTCTATCCAGGACCCAGTTTGAAGATCTGTTGTCCTGCGTTGGGAGACGAATTGGCGTCCCGGACACCAACTACCGGCGCTATATCCCCGCTGCTGAACGCCTGTCCATCTGTCTTCGGTGAGTAAATAAATCTCAGCTCGTTAGTTGAGTCATACAACTCAGGGTTTACGCACAATGAAAACAGCTTCTTCTCCGCTGCGGTCCTTCACCCTACGTCACAGCCACATCCAGTCCCTCATTGGTTGACGCGACCCGAATTTAGAAAAAAGTTCAGATTTTTCAACTGTCCATCGCTCTCGCTTCGCTCGGCGCGCCTTTCGCACCGCGTCCTTCGTCTCCTTCGCACCGCCTCGCGCCGCTCCGCTCCTGAACGCACCTCTACATAGGGATAACATGTAAATCGGCCGCTCCTATCGCAGAATCCGCATTCGATGTGAACGCACCATAAGACTCTACTACTTCAAAAAGTCTGTGGGTCCAGAATTGATTACGATCTGGTGTTTGAGTACCCGCTGATCAAGACAGTTAATTCATGCCTTCATCTGGTCTTAACAAAAGTTAAGTAATATCTGCTGTTTGTGAATCCAGTGTTCTTAAAAAAGGTAATTAAGAAAATCTCCCCTAAACCTTTTTTGGTGAGCTTCTGCAAAAAAGGAATTTGAGCCAGAGATTTCCTCTGATGAGACGGTGTCTCTAATCAAAGTTGCTTTCCCCACGGCCTGAAGAAGAAGGCATCGAAATCGCAGCATCCACGGTTCTTTGTTCCCCTTCGGCACTCAAAGCCCTTTGGACCTCCCGTCCTTCTTTCTTCCAAACGGTTGATGTATGAGGTGGTGTCTGGGTAGAGAAAATAATTTTGAATGATGCAGTCTCAATATTATTTATTTCATGGTGTTTTGCTTTGTTTGTAGTGGTAAAACAGCTACCTAATGAAACTAATGCGAACAGGCCTCTATTTCTTGAGGATAGTCTATTTGACAAAACAGCGGCAGAGACTGTGATCAGGGGCAGAGACTAACCAAAAACTTAATATGAAGATTTTAGAGGAACATTGAGGAAACAGCCATAAAGACAAGGAAACACAGTTTTAACTAATTCATTCATGTCAAAAACCGAAGGTAATATGGTAAAGGTAACTGGTATAATCAGCTGCTAAAACATTGTACAACTCACGATGGTAGTAAAACTAATAGATTTGAGAAAGGATTTACAGTTGGAATAAAAAAAAAAAGAATTAAAGAGTGTACCGAGGCCATTTGTTGCAAGTTATAAAGTTGCATGCAGATTAAATCACTGTCAAAACAGTAAAGCAACAAGTTAGGCACCCAGAAAGAATTTTCTGATTTGGATGTAATTATGTTCACAGATAACCAAGCGATAATTCTACAAAATGATTCGGTTTGCAAAGAAATGGCTCAAGAGGGAATAAACCTCCTGGGATTGTGTTGACCCTCAATACAACCGCTATTACACTTCATCAACAGCTCTGAATGCTGTCTGACTGACTTTTGGATTATCTTAAATGGTAAATGGTCTGAATTGATATAGTGCTGTTCCAGTCATACCGACCACTCAAAGCACTTTATACTAGAGTCACATTCACCCAATCACACACTGATACGCAGATCGGTAGGCAACTTGAGGTTAGTGCCTTACCCATGGGCATATCGACATGAGGCTGGAGGAAGCTGGAATCAAACCCACAACAACTACTCTTCCTACTGAGCCACAGCTGCCTGGTAATTTATTAGTTACATTGTTCCAATTTAATCCTAAGTGTTCATTTCGGAAGTTGGACTAAATTTCCCCCCTATAAGCATGTTATCACTAATGAGGCTCAGCCACCTTTTATGCCTGTTTACTTCATTTCAGGAGTTCTTTTAACAAATTCTGCTGCTCATGTTCACCTGCCTCCCTCCTCTTTCTCTTGGGTCAGCCTTCAAATGAACAAACACACATGTTAACAGGGTTTAAGATTGGAAGAAGGACAAAGAGACAGGTGTATGATAAAATACACGACAAATACAGGGTGGATGTTGATGGGAGAAAGGGGAATAGATCTTTCAAAAGCATTCATTGAACAACAAGGGACTTCAGCACATTTTTTGAGGATTTTACTTAAAATACCAGCACAAAGTAGTGCAGAAATGTATGGTAAAAAACAAAAGATTAATGTTTAATTTCTTTTTAGAACTACAAATCTGAAAACTCTGGTGGGCATTTGTATTTGATCCCCTTTACCCTGATACTGCTAAATAAAATCATTGGAAACTTTAGAAGACCTGCAGAAATCTACAGTTCTAAAGGGAGAATGTCTCCATGGGACAGCTATTATGAATGCACTTCACAAATCTATCTTGTATGGTAGATGGGCAAGATTGTGAAATTATTGTAAGAAAGCCATAAGTGTCATGGTGCATTTTAGCCTACATATAAAACATGATGTGTGGTGGAAATCTAACACTGTACATCACTCTGAACACACCATCCCCACTATAAAGCATGGTGGTGGCAGCACCTTGGCAGCTGTGGAGTTGCTTTTCTACAGCAGGGACGGGGAACGTGGTCAGGGTTAATGGGGAGATGGACTGAGCCAAATACAGGACCATCCTGGAAGAAAAACTTTTAATGGCTGCAAGATTTGAGACTGGGGTGGAAGGTCACCTTCCTGCATGACAACAACCCTAAATATACAGCCAGCCAGATCTGCACTGGAATAGTTTAGATCAACGCATACTCAAGTTCTAGACCTGCCTAGTCAAATTCCAGACCTTAAATTCATGGAGAGTCTAGGGCATGACTTTGATGTTCATTTATATGGTTTGATGTTAATGTGCTTTCCTTTCAATCTGAGATATTTTGCAAAGAATAATTGGCAACATTTTTTACTTCCAGATGAGCAAACGTGGTAGAGCCATACCCTAAAAGACTTGCAGCTGTAATTACAGCTAAAGATCTTCTTATAAAAAATATCTAAAAAAAAAGTATTAAATTGCTGTTGTCATCGCAATATCAATTGCTGCAATATCGCAACTGGAATAGATTGCTTGGATGCAATATTTGGTAGGCTATAATATAGTGCAATGCATTGAAACTCTGCTTGCCAATAATATTTAGCCGACAAAGACTGGGATGGGGAAGCTGGTTAAAGTTGATGGGATAATGGATCAACATAAATCCTGGAAGAAAACCTGTTACCTGCTGCAAAAGACTTGAGACTGGGTTGGATGTTCCCCTTCCCACAGGACTGTAAGAATTAAAAATTGATGTTCACAGGCATTCTCCATCCAGTGTGAATGAGCCCGAGATATTTTACAAAGAATGTTCAAAATGTTTGGTCTTCAGATGTGCAGAACCTTATTTTCCTTCTAGTTCACAAGTAGGCACTACTTAGTTTTGGTTTATCACACAGTGGAGAACTGTGCAATTAACACAGTAGTGTTAATTGCACAGTTCATTGCAGTAAACATGAAGCAGTAGGAAATAATAAGGAGCAGAAAAGGTAGAAGGAAAGAGCAAGAGTGAGGTTCACATTGAGAACGCACAGATCGGTGACATACTGACCTTTCATGGGCTACAAAAATGGTAAGAGGAAGTGATGTGAAATTTAAAAAAAATAATGAAGACAGGAATAGATTAAATGCATGGAAGAGATGAAAGGAGAAGACCAAAGGAAAGGGAAATTCAGAGGAGGGGGGAGCAGAGCAAAGGAAGTCGTTGAAAGATTAGAGGATTCGGAGCAAAGTAAAGCAAAAAGTGCGAGATTATGAAAGGAGGAAGAAAAACAGGTGAGAGAAAAGGAGAAAAACAGGCTGGAAAAGTAAGAAGATGGAAGGAAAGCTGAGAGCTTAGAAGAGAGCAAGTGACAGATAGAAACAAAAGGAAACATGGAGTGAGGGAGAAGTGTCAGACAGGGAGATTAAAGGGAGAGAAGAAATAAAAGAGTGATGGGGGATGACTGCTGATGAATAATTGGTGGTGAGAAAACAGCTAAGCAGTGAATGTCAGCCTCTCCCGCCGCTGCTTTGCTGGAGGGCTCACAAACATCAAGCGTCGCATTAAAAATAGCAGCGATCATTTGAAAACAGGCCCAAGGAAACGCGTATTTACAAATAATTACTCCCAACATCTTTTTCATCCCACTTTAAGGAGCGGGTGCACAGAGGGTGCTACAATATGACAATTCAACATGGTAGTAAAAAAAAAAAAACTTTCTTTCTTTCTAAGCAGCACTTTTAACTCACAGGGAGGCAGCGTGACACCTGCTGTGACGATTGACACGAAGCCTCTCTCAGACAATTATCATCATCTCGCCTTGTTTATGGATGTGCCATATGACTTTAGGACATTTTGGAAACTTTAGTTTTTAACCAACATTTTTCAGTTTTAATATGAATGATTAATCTACAATGACCTTTTTTTTTTTTAGCAAAATTCTAAATCATTTAGGTGTTTGCAATGAACAAATTGCCCAATATTACAAAGATTCTTTATTGTTATTATGTCACCATAATGTAATTTAGCTGAGACCCAGCTCAAAAGTTACACATGTAGGTTATAGGCATTTACAAAATGTACAAAGTTTAAAAACACTTATAGAAAAGAGAAAATATATACATGGAATGTTTCATATAGTATTTAGTATTTACATAAAGTGCAGCTTGTGCTGAAACAGTCTGAGATGGGCTGTTGGTTTGTTTGATTGTCAGCAGGGATGTTTCGTATCTGCCTGCAGGGGGACGACTGCCTTCACGTTTTTGGGAAAGAAACTGTTTCTGACTCTATTTGTTTTTGATCTGTTGTTCCTAAATCGTTTTCATGATGGACGTGGGACAAACCGTGCATTGCCCAGTTGGGTGTGGTCTGTAACAATGTGCCTTTTTTCTGGACTCATGCAGCATCAATCCATATAATAAATATAACAAACATTGCAAGGATTTTATCTACATTTAGCACAAAATATAAGAAAGTCTAAGAGAACCTTAAATTGATTCACCCCCTGAAGAGAATTTGCTATAAGAGCACACAAAGGTGTGTTCCCAGGAACACCTGATGCAGCCTCTCAAGAGCTTCATTAGTTTCATCAGGACATAGAACAAGTCAGATACCTGGACTGTTGATGATGATTTTTCACTCTACGTTAAAACTAAGTCAGAAGAACTGTCTAAAAACTTCCCAGAAGAGCTTGCTGCCTTGCACCACTGACAAAGAAAAAAGAGTTAGCAAAAGCTCTGAAAGTTCCAGTAGCTACAACTGGAAGTATAGGTCACTAGTTAAAGAACGGCTACACCTATTGGAGCAAGAAGGTCCTGGGTCCAAATCCCAGCCGGGGCTCTTACTGCATGGAGGTCACATGTTCTCCTTGTACAAGACACCTCAAAAGAGGAAGCTATCAATGGTTGCTTCTAGCTTCCTGAAGAGGGAGAAGGTCAAAATCCCTCGACAGATCCTAAAAATACCCTGCTGCACCCTGGTGGCACCAGCTGCTGAAGTTACAGTTTTCACAATAAAGATAAATACAAACACTAAAAATACTAAAATAAATAAATAAAAGACAAATACTCCACTAGAACATAGACATTTGTTCTCCCAGGCCCAAAGCAGCCCTGATCTGGTGGTTCTTACAGCTTTTTCTTTACAGATATTCAGGACAGAGATTTTTTGCTTTTGTGGTGTTTGACAAGTATATACAAATGCTTCAGTAGGAGAGACATATGAGGACCTCCCAAAGGTTCTCCATTTGAAGTCTTGTGAAGTTTGAAACATCCTGGCCTAAAATAACTTTGTTCTTGTACCTGTTCCACCTCAAGTAAAAGGACATTGTTCTGTGTTCTAGCTTCAAGGCACATACAAAAAGCTAAATGGCTCCATCCCTGAATGACAAAACGTACAACCCTACTGACACAAAAGGACAAGAAAGGTTGTCTTTAATTGACTCATAGCAATATAAATAGTTCAACAAGGTTTTGGGGTTCTGTTCTGTGGAGTGATGAATCAAAACTGGAACTTTCTGAGCCTGAAGATAAGCATTATGTTTAGAGGAGGAAAAATAAAGCTTGAGCTGAAAAGAACATCATGCCTACATTAAAGCATGGTGGTGGCTCAGTGATGCTTTGGGGCTCCTTTACTTCCTCTGCCATTGGAAATTTTCAGCATGTAGAGGACAAGAAGGATTCAATTAAGTATGCGGGAATCCAAGGCTCGTAAGGCTCATGGACTGTGCTGACCAACTTGGTCATGTACTGCAGTACATCTTTACCCTGAGCCTCAGTCTGGAGAAGGTACCTGCCCCATGGAAGACCTCCTGTGGGGTTCCAGTTCCCAAAACTTCTCACAAGAAGGAACCAAACCACTTTAGGCCAGTGGCCCTCACCTCTCACCTGATGAAGAACATAGCATGGGTTTTACTTAAACACCTTCGGTCACTGACAAGCTCTGAATTGGACCCCCTTCAGTTTGTGTATTGTCCACGCTGTCATCCCCATGCTTCAATAGGTCTTTTCACATCTAGACTATCCTGGGAGCACTGTGAGGGTCATGTTTTTTTTACTACTCCAGTGCTTTTTTTCACTGCTGAGGTGGAAGATGCAGGACGCGGGAGTGGATAGTTCTCTCTCTGCATGGACCACTGACTACCACACGGATAGACCACAGAATGTGAAGCTTCGTGACTGTGTGTCAGATGTGGTAGTCTGCACCACAGGGGCTAAGGGAACTGTCCTCTCGCCTATCCTCTTCACCCTCTACACCCCCGACGTGATACACAACAAGCCAGTTGTCACCTCCAGAAGTTCTCTGACATCACAGCCATTGTTGGCTGTTTCTCTGAGGGGAACAATCTGGGGTACAGGGAGGTCATCACTGACTTTGTCAGCTGGGGCCCTAGGAACCATCTGAATGTTAACATCAAAAAGACTAACGAGATGATGATTGTCTTCCGCAGGAAAGCCACTTCCGCCTCACCGGTGAACATTCAGGGCTTGAACATTGAGACTATGGCAGAGTATGAGTATCTGGTTGTTGTTCACCACAACAATAAACTGGACTGGTCCACACACATCAACGCCCAGTGCAAAAAAAGCCTCTCCCCCTTCTACCACATTGTGGATGCTCTGAGCAGCTCTTTCAGCAGCAGGCTGCTGCCACAGTGTAGAAAGGAACGCTTCAGTAAGTCCTTCCTACATTCAGGAATAAGACTCTACAATAAAAACCTATAAATGTACATTACTGCAAATACATACTTGTTTGACCTCATTTATATCTCCTCTTTATACGTATAGAGCACATAATTATTGTAACTTTATTTTTAGTTGTAGTGTCCATTTTTGCTTGCACTATTTGTTAATAATTTTCTTTAAAACAATGAAATTCCCCCATGGATGAATAAAGTCTGATATTGTTTTAAAAATAAAACCTCATTTGTAGTGTGGGTTTAATATAGAATTCTAACTTCTGTCATTGTCAGGACAGAGATGACTCACAATGCCTTGCAAAAGTATTTGTACACCATGAACTGTTTTACATTTTGTCACTTACAAAACACAAACTTTAATAGGTTTCATATTTTTTACAAACAAAAATTGGACAAGTCTGGTGGTCATTTGTATTCAGAGCACCTGTTTCAATACTTTATAGAACCGCCTTTCGCTGCAGTTAAAGCTGCAAGTCTTTTGGGGTACAACTCCACCGCATAAATTTCTGTCATTTTTTTCTTTTTAAAATAGCTCAAGCTCAGTCAGATTGGATGGACATTGATCTGTGAGCATCAATTTTCAAGTCTTGCTACACATCCTTAATTGCATTGAAGTATCTTTGGACTTTGGGCCACTCTAACACATCAATATACTTTGATCTAAGCCATCCCATTGCAGCTCTGGCTGTATGTTTACAGTTGAATTTAGCTCCGTCCATCTATGAATCAACTCTCACCAGCTTCTCAGTCGCTGCTGAAGAGAAAGCATCCCCACAGCATGATGCTTCCAGCACCAGGTTTCACATGGGTGGGGTAAGTCTATTCAGTTCCATGTGCAATAATAGGTTTCCACCACATATATTTCTCTGCATGATGGCCATAAAATTCAGTGATAAGCTCATCTGAACAAAACAATTTCTTCCACATATTTCCTGTGTCCCCTACCTGAGTTCTGGCAAAAACTGAATTTTTTAGGGGTATCAGAATAAAAAGGACTTTTTTTTAATTCATAGAAATGATGAAAGGAAAAGCATATCTTGTTTTTGTTGGTTATTTATATTAAATCCAATAAAACATGACCTTTGTGGTTGTAATGTCAAAGTGCAAATGGACTAAATACTTTTGCAAAACAATCTAGCTAATATTTACAACATTAATATGATCTCTTTGGGATTTAAGCCTTCGAATTTATCAGGTAATTTAGCAAGTATTCGGCCAATGTTCAAACACCTGAGCAGTTTGAATTAGTCAGTAGCGAATAGTAACTATTATCGCAGTAAACATCTGAGGCACATCTAAGACGCAATTACTGTTCCTTACATAAAAAAAAAAAAGTATTTACCTTTTAAAACATCCAGACATTTCCAGATTACATTTTCAAATTTGCCATTGGTTTTTTAAGGTTTTTATGACACCAGCCAGTTTACCCAAGGTCAGGTCATGCAGAGTTTCAAATAAACCAACAGATCCATGTCAGGATCCTTATTTTGCATGTCAAATGTTAAAGTTCGAGACAAGACAATTAGACTAAATGAAGCTGGGTTGTTTGAAAGTGTTTTCAGGGGAAAGCATCTCCTCTCTATAAAAATATGGCAGCAAACTCATGTCTACAAACCACGAGACATTTGGAGCAAGGTTCTTTGGACAGATGAAACCAAAGTGGAGATAATGTTTGGCATTAATGTACAGCGCAGCTTTTGGGGAAAAACAGACAAAACTAAAAGCATTACAGACAGCTCATACCAACTGTCAAGCATAGGGGTGGAGGGCTGTTGGTGGAGTTTGGCTTAGGGTGGGTTTGGGTCTAGGAGTTCGATTGATCTGGGGCAGTTTTGTATGTGCTAACAGGGCCCTGCGGGAATTTTGTGGTGAATATGGGCTGTTGGTCCAGGAGATGTGGTGGGCTTATGGAGTAAATACAAAAAGCAACACGTAGTTAATCACCAATAAAATTGTAATTTGAAAACTGCCTTTGTATTTAGTCAGGTTATGGTTGTCTGATATAAAAATTTGTTTGATGATCTGAACCTTTAGGTGTCACAAAAAAGCAAAAACAGATAAGGGCAAATACTTTTTTTCACTGCACTCTGCAACACTGATCATAGGATGCTTACACAAGCATAAACTTCCACTAACGACTAGTGCTTATCCTGTCTTTGGCTGCCGGGTCTGGTGGTCTGTGGACCTAGGGCCGCTCCAAGCTGCTTTTCTTGGTAGGCCTGGGTTGGCATGCTGCACATAGACTGGCCTGCCCTGTAGGATTGGACCAGTGTTGTACCTGCCCCTTTTTGTGTGCTCCTGGCAGTCAGCACTAGGTGAGGTTTACTTTCTTGAGACTACTGTTCTTCCTTGTGCTTTAGGACCCATTGTCCCATGCAGGGTGGTGTTGCATGTTTAGTATGTGTGTCAGTTGTAGGGGCTGTTTAGCCTGGAAGGTTGGTGCAGGATGGGCGTGGAAGCCCATCTGGTGGCAGCTGTAATTCCATTTCCCTTTACAGGCGGCCAGCCTCGAGATGGGCGTGGTCTGGTGCCAGTTTAGGTCGGGTCTGCCGTGGGTATCGGAGCCTGATGTTTATTGACTTACTGCAATTGTTCTCTAAACCTTTTAGGCTGAGCCCCCCTTTTAGCGGAGCAACTTGTTCACCACCAAGACTTTACGTGCTTCGTACAGGAAGATAAGTAGTGTCCCACTGCTTCTTACCTCTATTTTATCTAGAGATATTGATTGCTTTCTGTCTAAATAACCACCCAACCCAAGCATGACAAGTTCCATAAAATAGGTTAGCATAAACCGCTATGATTTTTATTAGACTGGAGTTTTAAATGGTAGAAATCCGCTTTGGTCTGCCTAGAGCAGATTTATTTAGTATGACCTCTCTCAAATATCCTGAACCAACCCTAAAAAATAAAACCCAGATATTAAAACACACAGCAGCGGGTGAAATTTTCACATTTAATAATAGACAAAATGTTCTGTCATTCTTTTATATACATCAGTAATTACAAGGTCAGTAAGTCATTCTCAAGTTTTACATGGATTTCATCAGCTCTTAGTAATGCTTGTTTGTCTTACACTGCTGTCTGACATACAAAATATGCTATGTGCTGTGATCACATTTTTAAAAGCCTGAAGAGAACTTGCCATAAATGAATTTCAAACCATTCAAGTCATTCACAATACTTTCTCATTATTTACAAAAAACAGCAACTGCTAAATTATACATATTAACAAACTACTTCCTCAATATATTTAATGCCGCTATACAAAGAGACAGAAAGAGGGTAATGCCTGATTTTACAATGACCCTAATCCCCTAATCAGATGCTTTAACCTGTGAATCGAAGCATTTTAAATATGCATTACTGCTGCCAGTGTTTGACAAAAATAAAGCTATTTGTACTGTTAAAATTAGACACATTTCCAGCACAATTTATAAATATGAGTTTTTCTGTACATGTTAAGAAGATAACAGAGTTTAGTGAGCGGAAATAAGGCCAATGTAGAGTGAGAGTGTTAACTCGCAGAGTTTGGGGTTTGGTAAGTGAGATCGATTAGAGGAAGCTGCCCATTTCTTTACCCAAGCACTGAGGTGACAGCGTACAAGGTTCCTACACATTTCCCCTTTGCAAACTCACACACTCCCCTCTGATATTTAGAGCAGCTTGGGTCCACTTCACACTCAAGTGGCTCCAAATGGTGGCGGGAGGTAACTGTGTGGAAAATCTGAACTTTAGGACTGGGGATTCTTTAATGCAACATCAGGACCTGGACTGTATGAACAGTAAAGTTCATGTTTCCCATCAGGGTTGAGCTTCGATGCATTATACTCGTTGGGGGGTGGGGGGTGGGGGGGGACCAGGGGTTGTTTTGTGGTCTTTATATTTGATTTGTCCAAGTTGCCAGGGAAATGCATCAGATGAAGTGAACTTATTTTTCTGTGGTATTAATTCATAAAAATAAAAATAGACATTCATAACCCTTGTCGGCCAGCACATCATGGCATGGTAAGAAACCATTTGTTTTAGTAGCTGCAAAACATCTCTCCCTGCCCTCACTGTGCCATTTCTTCATGCAATATTTAAAACAAATCCATTGGCGAAATGTAGCGGGCTGGGACCACGACGTTATACAAAAAGCAATGTGCATTTTCTTCTTTTATTTTAAGAGCAACATAGCTAAAAAAAACTTTGCCAACTTGATAAATGCATGCCGTTTTCCAACAGCTGGTCCTCAATTAATGCACTTCAATGATTTACTAGTGGAAACCTTCCGTCAACTGAACACAAAGAGGAAATGTTTATCTTGTGTTGGAATTTGCTTGACTCAACAAGTCAGCTCTAGAGATGGAACCAGAAAATGTCTGTTGACCGAAATTGGTCGATTTTCAGTTTCGTCAGTCCTGACCTGTAACTGGCTGGTTGAAAGCTCAAATGTAGTCTTTTTATGATGAATAATCAAGATCAAAGAAGCAATACCAGCTTGCTCTGACAAAGCTGGGGGCAGCGTGGACATGGTTGCTGAGCGAAGACAACTCAACGTTAGTCATTTTCAGTATCAGTGAGGTGTTTAACATGAAGTCAGAGGAAGCACAGAGAAAACTGCATTTCCAACATGTCCAGACATGTCTGTGATTCATTTAGGGTGTGAGAGCAAGAATAGCAGCAAACAGGAAGGTGGAACAGAGAAAAGCAAAGTTGCGCTGTTTTATTGTTTAGAGCTTTCCACCTGTGTCTATTATAGAACACAGTGGATTTGTAAATGCTGGATGGCTTTTAGAAATGTGACAGTTAAGGCAAAGATCTGCATTCTGTAGGGAATTCACATGGAGACGACGGCTTTAGCAGTGCTAGGCGAGCCTTAACGTAGGGTCCTAAAGATATTTAAAATGTGAACTTATTGGAAAGAATTGGTGGAAAACAAGGTTTTAAATCTCAGTTTGATGTTACCTCCATGCTTAATATAAATAACTAACAACTGCGCAGGGCAGGAAGGCAAAACAAATAATGTGAATGCTGAATTCTTACAAATTGGACTTGCCAAAAATCAATAAAAAGCAGGTCAAAGAACTGCAAAAACAAAAGACTGGAAATCGAAAACAAAACTTTGAACAGAACATCGGCAGCAATCACCATCAGTCTGTATTTTCTTTGTCTTTTCTAACTATGTGGATAATTTAACGCTGCACTAGTGGCTAAAGAGCCAAGACATAACACAAAGTACTAACATGAAAACATGGAAGAAATCTGAAGCTATATGTGATACCAGAGTTGTGGTAAAACTGCTCTATGTCACTAAAAAACCTTTTCAGGACTTGGCAAGGACAAAACACTACTGAATTTGTGACTGGACTTGTTTTACTGCATTTAATAGCAGTAAGGTCAGGTCTAAATCTGTCCCCGGGCAACAGGACACTCCATCACAGTCTATACCCACACACATGGTCCTGGACCGATGTTTAGAGAGCAAAGAATAAAAAAAAGGGGAGTTGGTGGAGCAGAGGTGAAATGTCCAAGATAAGCAAGAGACAGCTGACAGCAAATCTGAGGTCAAATCATGTTTCCAAATGCTTCATATGCTTGTTTCATCACTGTCAACTCCAACACCAACTCCACAACCAATCAATGGAGGACTTGGACCGGCTGCTTGCCTCTGGTATCTCCCTGAACTCTGATATAAGAAATCACCTCTTACAATAATCAGCACCGGTGGTCCCAGTTGTCCTGTAGCTCTGAGTTCCACCTCCTGAGACTGCTGAGAACCGTTTTCATTTCAAATCATTTAGCAGTTAAAAAAAATACACTGTTCTCTAGTCACATTCATGCCCAAATTTTACAGTTTGGCTGCAAAATAAAATGATTTGTGAAAAACGCATAAAAGTGTCTTGTAACTTAATGGTGGTTACTGAGGAGCTGGTGCTCATCAGGAGTAAGTAAAACATGAAATGCTGTTTCTGTAGAACTGAAAGGGCTGCTAAGGCGGCAACGTGCAGAATCCATATAGAGTACATATAGAGCTCAGGCATCTTTGTGTCAGCAGCACATCAGGCATTTTTATGGAAACAGGGCTGTGCAGGCTATGTTTTCTTATCTTCATTCTGTTTCCATCTGCTCCAGGCCACATTGTTGAATCATTTTTTTTTTCAGTTCAGTTTTATAAATGAAGCATCATTGATTTGCAAATCAGCTTTGGCCATTTAATGTGAAAAGCAAGAAAGTGGCAACAGTTCTGAATTACTTTGCAAACTAATATTATACAGCCCTGCTAGAGCTCACTCCATAAAGAAAAATTAACTTGTAAGGGGGAATGTTAAGTCAAAGAACTGCACACCGCCAAAGCACTGCCAGATGTTGGGAGATAGAACAGGGATTTTTCTGCTTACACATGGGAGAAAACAGGTCTAACAGTAAAATACATTATATAAGTCGTGATTCTCTTTTTTTGTGAGAAGTTTGAGAAACGCTTGAACATCATGTTTAACCAGAAGCAGCAGGTTTAAACAGAAAAATCTATCAATAAATGCTAAAAAATAGCTTGTTCCAATGGATCTATAATAATGAGAGGAAAAAAAGGAAAAAACAAAGCAATAGAAGCCTGAGCAGTGCTGACTTCTTAATTCTGTGATGACTGCTGGAGTTGCTGAGTGGATTTGTGGGCACTTTATAATTACAGAATGTCAACTTTGTTCATGCTTTCTGCTCTGACCTTTTCCCAGTGCTAAAAGCGTGCCCTTTAACCAGATGCCGTGCATTTCTACTGCACCGAGCACACAGGAGAGCTTGCAACTAAACACAACAAGTTCTTTAGGGCACAATGCAGGATTATTAAACTGTTCTATAACAGCACTTTTCAGGGGGTGGGAAGTTAATAACCTTGTGAGGCAAGAGGAGAGATTTCTTATATTGAATTATGTCTCCGTGTTCAGTGAAAACCCTGCAGGTGTTTTACTGAGAAGCATTATGTAAAGATGACCAACAGGGAGGAATCTAAAAGTGATGTTAATGGAGCTGAAACAAACAGGATGAAAACTGGAGATGCACCAAGAAATCTAATTGGGACAAGAATCGGATGATTTCTAGCTTGACTGGTCCTGACAGGTGACTGGGACAATGAACAAAGCACAGTTTTATTGTTTTGAACTTTCAGGGTCTGTTACCATAAGGGTCTACATTCTATATGGAATGCAGCTAACCAAGCTAATCCTGCTAGTAGAGGATGTTAAAGACAAGTTTAAAATGTGAACTTGGGTGCAGCGGTGGTGCAGGGGTTAAAACGCTCGACCCATATTAAGAGGCTTCAGTCCTTGACGCAGCCATCGCAGGTTCGACTCAGGCGACTCGGACCAGGCGACCTTTGCTGCAGGTCTTCCCCCTCTCTCCACCCCTTCCTGCCAGCTCACTGTCTGAAATATGTGAAAAATAAAGGCCACTAGTGCCGCAAAAAAAATCCAAAAAAAAAGTGAACTCTGACATCATTTTGTAATCACTGCTTACACATGGCAACACATTGCCTCTAGTCCTAATATAGATAATTATTGATCACAGCATGAAGGCCTGTAAAACTAGCTAAAATCTGCGGATCAAAATTTTACAGAAACCAGAGATTGAAAATCAGCCAGAAATCTGTGATCGGTGCATCTCTAATGAAACTAGCAGAAGATCCAACATGCTGATGTCCTCACAGACCAATAATCACGCTGCTGTTTGCTACAAAACAGGGTTTTCTGAGTCCTTTGGTTCAATTACAGTTTTTTCCTCCAGTGTTTTGCCTCATCTTCCATTCTTGATAAAAAAATTAGCAACACCTTTTGGGTAAAACGAGTCATTCACAGCAGATCTAAAATAAATTGGGATGGTTTGAAAAAGAAAAACAGAGAGCAGAAAAAAGATGGTGACCAGTCACTTATTAACATGCTCTTATGGCCTATCATTCTGGTACCGTTTAAATGCTGGCATTAATTAGATCCATCAACAGGAAACCATACATTGCCGGCCGGCTAATTGTGCAGCTAAGAAATCCAAACTCGAAGCAATAGATTTGGGATCCAGCATCAGTAATTAGGAGGTATGGATTTTATAAGCAACAGTCAAAGGACAGAACTATTGGCCTGACTGTTTATCAGCCTAATCACATCAGTTGGTAAGAGCCAGAATACTTTATTAGAAGCTTGTTTCATGTTGGTTTATGGCATCAACCTGCCGATAAACATAAATATATGATTCTACTCACCACCAGTTCCTTCACTATGTATAAAACATGTGAGTAAGAAGCTAACTGGAAGAGTAACTAACAACTAGCCTCTACAAAGATGAAATAAAGCAGATTGGCATAGATAAGATGTAGCTGGTGGCTTGTTCTTTACTCCATCCACAGAACTGTGGCTGCTTGGAGAAATGCAAATAGTTCCAGGAAGGCAGCTCCAGATAGAGGCTTCGGCTGCACAGGAAGCATCCCACTGGATCCTCATTACCTGAAGGCCGAACATGCCGTTATGTTGCCTGGATGCCAAACTGTACATGAGCCTGGTGAGCGGTCCTCTGTGCTGAGCTGTAAACAAGATGGCGGGCAACGATGGGTACAATGATGCTGGAAAGCTGCGTTTTTGGAGTGTGTGTAGCTAGCTTTTCCAGTTTGTTCTTTCTTTCAAAATAAAATGAAAACAACATAGAGTACAAGAATAATTTAAATAAAACATCAACATTTAGGGTTGCAAAGTCTGTGGTTGTTTTAAAAACTATGAGACTAAGGATCTCTTCTAGCAGCAGGCTGCGGCCGCCTCGTCTCCATCGAGACGATGTCAACAAATGTAAAATGTGTTTCATGGAGGAGGTGAGGAGTCAAGCGTCTCCTCTGGTCCTCTCTTGCCCCCCCCCCCCCCCCCCCCCCCTGCCCCTATGTCCCGGTCAGTTCGAGGAAGGGGGGGCCTGCTGAGGCATTCACTCAAAATGTTCCAGTACTACTTCCCAGCATGCACCTCTCCCTACCAGAGTGGAGCTGGCAGAAGTCTCTAAAAGAGGGGGCTGAGCAAGGAGGAAGGGGAGGGGGTGATGAAGAGCATTGGGTGTAGGGATGGAAGAAGCAACCAGTGGCTGTGCTCAGATGCAGGTGGATGGCTGCGCAGAAGGCTGCTGTTTACGGCTCCTCAGACCTCCAGACTTCTCCTTGTAGCCAACACACATCTGCTGAGAGACGTCCACCAGCGCGCTGGCCACTGCCAGACCTGCAGGCATACAATAATATTACGAGAAATAGGTGAAGATGATGTCCACACATTTATTATATATAGTGCCTTGCAAAAGTATTCACACCCCTTGAGCGTGTGCATGTTTGGTCACGTTACAACTTCAAACATCATTGTTATTGAGTTTTTATGTGCTAGACCAACACGAAGTAGTGCATAGTAGTGACACGGATGGAAAATGATACATGGCTATCGATATTTTTACAAATAAAATTTAAAAAAGTGTGGTGTGCATTTTATTTAACCCCTTTACTGTGACACCCCTTTATAAAATCCAGTGCAATCCATGGCCTTATCAAATCACCTAAATGAACTGAAGTTTGTGTTGCGCTGCAACATCCTGCAGCTGTTGAGAAATGATGACCAGAAATCATATTCCTTTGATCTGATATTAGCTTTCTTTATTCTTTAACTTTATCTCTTTTCCCCTTTGTTCCCCAGGATAGTCTGACTCACTTACCTTCTTCCTTCCTCCATGGATTTTAACAAGAGTAACCCCCCCACCCCAGCCTCTTTGCCTCCCACAGTTGCAGTCCCCTGGCCATGAGCACACCCAAGGCTCTTATTAATTACAGTAAAGTCCTTTTGTCATAATAAAAGTGCCTGAGCTCTCAGGGTAGAGCTCTCTCGGGCACCATTTGTGGAGACCATGCTAGCTGTGCTCCACTGTCTCCTCCTGCTATAACGCTTTTAACTTGTTTCCCCATCCGGTCGCGACCGCTTCGAATTCTCAAGCTGCCTTCTGTTGTCGGCACCACAGCCTCCCATCACATCTGTTTTCACTCTGTTTAGCTTGTTCCGAGATGGCCACCCACACACCTCAGCAGAGAGCCACAAAGATAACTGTAGTTCGTATTTGAGGCTTACTTTGGTAATTTGAGCCAGCATCAGTTCACTTTTAGATCAGACAACAAGCTAATATTTGCAGCCTCCCTGGGAGGTGTGTGTGATCCCAGCTTCTCCTCTGGGAGCTCATATTTTGCTGCGAGCTATTGGTTCTCAGTTAGGTAAAATGAATTAATCATAAGTGATAAACACAGTTGGCTGAAAATGTTATGCTTGAGAGAGTGTTAATACATGTTAATGATGTGTGCTGTAAGTGGGTGCTCACAGATACTGGTTCTCATCACCTGTGTGTGCTTTTCACTTGTACCAGCAGCTTTCACACACTGCAGTAAAGGTCCCATAGTTTTATTATTGTAATAGACTCTGATTGAGATAAAACAAGCATTTGTTTGAAATGTATTTTAAAGTATGTTTGTACTAGTTGTCTCATCACATTTACAATACCAAGTATTTATACAAAGTTTTTTACATGAATGTTATTGTGATCTTATGTGACAGACAAACACAAAGTAGTACATAATTGTAAAGAAGAAGGAAAATGATTTGTAGTCTAAATATTTTGCAAAAAAAATATCTAAAAAGTGCGGGCAACCACCCTTTTTTGGGTTTTGTCTCTATCAGCTTTATGCATCTGGACACTAAAACTTTTGCCCATTCTGGGCAACTCTGTGTGGGCCACTTTATTAGTGGCCCACACAGAGTTTGCAGTTGTTTCTTACTCATTCTTTCTTACTTATTCTTTTTTTCACTGTGCTCCGTGGGGTGTTTAAAGCCTGGGATATTGCTTCGTAACTAAACCCTGCTTTGAAGCCTTGCTCTCTCCCTGACCTGTCTGCTGTTCATTATTGTTCTCTTTAAAACCTCTGAGGCCTTCATAGAACAGCTGGATTGTAACCTATTGTTATTAATAGTTTATAAAGAGTTTTATTAAAACGAATCGGCGGTAAATCTTTCATCAGTGCAACCCCAAAAAAAGGGAGATGTCCCACTTAATGCCAGTTGGAAAAAAAAGGTTTTCTGTCACATGGATTTCTTTGCAGTTGTCCTACAATCTGTCTCTATAACTTTAATACAAGACATTGTTTAGTTTAGTAAAAACTAAAGTTTGGGTCTGCTAAACCAATGGGAAGTGGATGATGAAGGACAAAAAAAAAAGGAAGTGAGAAAGTTAGAGGAGCCTGAAGGACTGAGACTGTGATGGTCCAAATAACCAAAGCAAAAGAATTCAGTACAAAGGAAGAATGTCAGATCAAAGAAAATAAATAAAAAAGAATGAGAGAAAAAGCAAAGGAGTCGGCAGCTGCATCTTACCAGACTGTCCTGGAGGAGGGATGCCGCCGGAGCCCCTGGGTAACCGTACAAAGATGGAGAGCACAGCGGCTTTGTTGCCAAAGCAAGGCTCAAGGGCAATGGGTTTTGGAACGGACTGTGGAAAGAAGCAGGAAAAAAAAGAACAGCATTACACATCACAAGCCTGCTAAATCCAAGTGATCACAGAAGCCTTGCTGTTACTGTTCTTGTCTGTGTCAGCAATATGCAAAGGAAAAAAAAACTATTTATTGTTGGCAGAGATAAACAAACTGATCTGCAATCACAAATTGGACCCCCACCCCCCTCCCACACTCACTGTGCACAGCTTCCTTCCAATCCTGCATGTGTGCAGTGTGCACAGCAGCTGCATGTCGAATGCAGATCCTGGTAGTGAGATTTATGTTGGAGTTGGTGTACTCCAGACACCACAGGCCGGGTGACACACCTGACTAATACCGATATCTCCTGTTTATCAGCATCTCATCCATATGTCGAGATGAGTTTCCCTCCTGTAAACACTGTCCGGATCTGCTGCAATATTCATTATTTCACCTCGACAGAGAGTGTGGATATAGAGAATGCCACCGCTGTGCCTGCATACCGATAACTTTCTACGTCTCTTTAGCTTTGTGTTTTGAATTCCAAAGCCGGTGGAAGAAACTGGGCCATGACATGGTTTCATACACCACTGACATTGCCTCTCCGCTCGTGCACAGAGTGTCCTGAGCACACAAGTTCAGTCCCTTTTAAAGGCTGCTCTTTATTCCCTGAAGAGTTGAGTTTAATGCCCCAAGTGGAAATGCTGCTGGAGTCTAAATCGTTGTTTCCATACAGTGTTGTACTCCTCACACACAGGTTCATCATAACTGATCCCTGTCACTGACACACACACACACAGTTAAAATGCATGTGGGGAGTAATGATATTCAGGCTTTGACCCATTTTACACATTTATTCTCTGCTCCATCTCTCAAAGCCAGAGCTTTCATACATGCAGGCCGTCACACATGTAGCCACGGATGAGACATAAAGACCCAAACGTCTCCAGGTGTGAGCCCTTGTGCGTAGATTTACTGCAGCTGATTGTAACAGAGGGGACAGTCTGCATCTGTCTCTGTCAAAGACACAAAAAATATGCCTGCTGGGTCGTATGGAGCCGTTTTAGATGCATAAACTTTGACGAAAAGGGGTCTTTCTTCCAATAAAAGATATATTGCTACTGGATGCTATCCTCTTACACGATGTTTAGCAAAAGTATTTATGCAACCTTGTCAAGTTCTCACCAAAAACTTCGACTAGCTATTAGATAAAACTTCTAGTTTTATCTAATAGGTCAACACAAAGTAGGGACTATTTGTGAAGTTGGAGGAAAATCTTGAGTGTTGCTAACAGAAGTAATCTAATCAGTACATAAAGTCCACCTCAGTGTAATTTTAACCTCAGCATTCAGATGTTCTGTGAAGGCCTCAGAGGTTTGTAATGAGCCTACTTGAATCGGGTCGGCTCTACACGGTTTTCCTTTACAATTGAGTGTGAGGGTGACTGGCTAAAGAGGTCATATACACAATAAGCCCAGATTACAATGATTTATCAAAAGAAGATTTTAGTTACTATAATATGATGTGACTAGTGACGCCATCCCTTACCCAATCAATGACAGTCTTCTGACGTCATTTTAGCACGACTTGTCACGGAACGCAGGTACTAGAAATAGTAATGGTTCCATCTTCCTTTCACTCTTCATTAAATGAGATAAAAAACTGTTAATGAGAGTCTTAGAGCAGGAATCTCAACTCTTTAAGGCACAAGTCCAAGTCAAGTCTAAGCTTTATTAAGCTTTATTTGTGCTTCTTAAGTGCGACTCTAGTCTATACCAACATCAAATTATAAACAGGTGATGCTACCAATTACTTCTGAAAGCAATTGGTTGCCCTGGATTTTATTTAGAGGTGTTAGCATCAAGCAATCTGACTGCTTGATGAACTCTAAATCCATGTCAACAAATTGGTACAGACACATTAATTCAAGCATCAGAGAGTTTCCTTCCTGTTTTGTTCACAGGTTTTTGTGTCCTCCTTTTACCTTCAGGAGAAAAGTAGGACATTTTTAAAAGCTGAGGTCTATGTACAAATGCCCAAAAGGGATTTTTTACAGATAACAAAAATACGCCAATTTTACATAGTCTTTGTTAAGAGGGCTTACGCTCTTCCCTGCTCATGAGTAATTGCAGAGCGTTTGCTGTATGCTGCTACGAACGTCTGTCATCAAATCTTTCAACAAAGACATTTCTTATCAAGGTGTGTATGTCTATCCATACATGTCTTAGAGCTTGAAACAATTTTCAGCTGCGCTGTGATGGTCCAGCCTTACACACATGTAGCCTCCCAGTTTCCCCAGGATCTGACAAGAGGTCAGTAGTTCAGATGCAGATGGAAACAAAGTCAAAGCAGCAGCAGAAGTCTCAAACACGGGCAAATATTAAATTTGGCTACCACTTGTCAACCCTGACGTGTAGAAGTTTTATAAATAAATTATTTAACAACGTCCTGACCTGGGGACATGAGCCTGACTAAAGTAAACAAATGACTTCAAATTAAGAGGCGGGTCACTGCTTTGTTTTATTTTCTCTCCATCTTCAGGTTCCTCTAGAATCATTTTTATTTTGCTCTGGTCAGGTTTATTTAAACTGGCTGAACTGGAGACAAGTTTGTACCATGTTGGCTCTACAGCACACACTGCATAGAACATGGTTCATGATTTTCTAGACAAGGAAAACTTAGAACCAACTTTATCAAAAAGCAAATTCAGCCCCATCTTTCATTAATATTTTCCATTAAAGTTAAACATTTTAGTTTGTGCCCTTTTCTGTTTGCCTTCCGCACACTGCCCTGACTGTGTTGTGTATTTTCTGGGGCCTTTTTAGCAGCACAAAAGGGTCAAATAAAAGTATAGAAATAAATAGTATAGAATATGCTGGGACTTTTGCGATGAGTCCTATAAAAGTGATTACCTGATCCTGCTGCAACTCTTAAGACATTTCTGAGGGAAAACCTGAACAAAACCCTGTGAATGCTACATATTCCTATTGGCGTAGACTATTAAGTGTTCTGAGAGGACACTCTTTTAACCAGTAAAGTCTCCTACAGTCAGGCGTACCTGACTCCGCAGACGTCCTTGCATACTCAGGGTGGACTCAGTGCGGGCTCAAAGTGTACTTCCGCCGGACATGTCCACGCAAAGCTACATTTTTATGTCAAAGTATGAAGTGTCACACATTAAACTGCTCGGTGGGAAAAAGTCTCCACATCGAACTGTTTTATATTTGACACACTGCTCCGAGCAACCAGTCGCAAGGACGTGTGTTAGTACTGCCACTCTCTGCGATGCACTTCGTAATATGGTTCAATGGCCTTATATACTACCTTCCTTTCTTTTTGTTATTCCACATCTAAGAGGCAAATTCGCTCTTCCTACTCCTCCTACAGGAAAATCAGTCAAAAGGGTTTAAGGTTCACCTAAGGTGAAGTGCTTGAAGGAAAATGCTTTTATTCAGAAAGCCATTTGGCCCTGATGTTTCCTAATACTATTATTAAAGTTCCAAGATGTCTATTTGAAATGTCCAGTTAAAATGGCCATAAGTCACAAATAAAGGGTTCGTTTGATTTGTCTGTCAAAATATCCTACTTTAACAGGCCAGTTTTTCCAGAGTTCTCAGAGCCTTTTATTGCAAATTATTGCATAAATGGATGGATGGATTTCATTATAGAATGCATGGATAACAAAGGCATCATGATTATATTCAGTAATAAAAATCATTATCAAGTAAGGCATTCATATTTACCGACACAGTTGAGAAACGGGAACAGAAACAAGGTTTTGTAGTTTCCCAGCTGGCTAATTTTGCTTTTCAAACCCCAAAGGTGAAAATATTAAGCTGGACCCTACCAGGAAAAATAAACTAGGCTTGCCCAAGTCTCTTCTACATGCCTGCATTGGCCTTGGGTAAAATGGGTCTCATTTTACAGTCTTTACAATAGAAAAATAATGAGCTGTGGTCTAATAACCTGAACAGACCCGTACACCTTGTGGAGTAAAGTAAAGGCAGTTTTTTTTATTTCCAACCTCAGAGCCGTTTTGAGGCAGCATCTGCGAGCAGCTCTTAGAATCTCATTTGTTTACATGCACCCATCCCATTTTGAAGCACCAGCATCTGATATTCACATCAGAGAAGAAAAGCTCTTGCAAAAATATCTGGAATTGGAGGAGACTTGTTGTCAGACTGGGGTGGATTATTTTCATTTCAACAGGACATGCTTCATGATCCATGAAGAGTACTCATCAGTACAGAGTCAAACACCCAATTTCAATTTCAACCTGAAACTATGAGACAGGTAGTTCACGTTTGTATTTTTTAGGAAAACAAACCTGTGTGTCCTTTTACACACACAATTCATCTTCAGAATGAGGTGGATCAAACCTAGAGAAAATCCAATTACCTGCTTGTTTTAAAGACTTTGGGCCTGTGACTTTTTTTTTTTTTTTTTTTTTTACCTAAGATGTTTTTCCAAAGGCAGTGTCTTTTCTGGTGGTCTTCTTCAGAGGCTGTGTCTTAATAGCATTCCCCAGCAGATGCCTTTGTTTTATAGCATTCAAGCCCTCCCCTCACAAGTCACCCCTGCTCTACCCACAACATCAACACTCTGGAGACTTATCTAGACTGGCCAGGCAGAGCGGCGAAAGGTTTTGTTAAATTACCTTCAGTAATTAGCCCAGCACGTGGGATCGCTGCTGAGCCCACACGCGTGTACATACGTGTGCTGATGTGGGCTCACGAAGCAGCTGCACACTGCTCGCCTTTCATCCGGCGCATTCATGTGTACTTTAGCAGCGGCCAGAGCGTGTTGTTAGGTCTCACCAGGTACAGATGCCACTGCTGAGGCAACTTTGATGAGTTTTTATTTGGTTAGATTCTTTTTTTCTGCCAAGAAATGATTAGACGATGGCAATAACTCAGACTGTAGTGGATTTTAGCAAGACGCAAAACAGAAAAACAAGGATAAATGAGCTGAGGTGAGCTATATATAACTAAAAACAAGGTTTGGATGTCTTTGTGAGATTTAACAAGGTGCTCTGAAGAAAAAGCTCAGATTCCATACATTATCAGACCTTGAAAATACTTGAACTAAAACTCCAGACTTTCCCAGGCAGCATATAAACTGCAGAGGATGCTGTTTATAAACGGATAACTCAAGCCTTCAAGGCATTTAAGCATGCAAACATAAAGTCCTGTAGTTGTAGAAAGCTCAGCCAAAGACCTACAATTTATAAAAACCTTCTGAGTGAAGGTGCTGACAGAACAGCACAAATACACTAGATGAAAACAGTCTCTTCCTGCCCACACACGTCCCATTTTCTCTTGTCCTTCTGTTTCTCGGAATAAATGCAGAGAAGAAAGTGTCACAAAGCAATCATCTGGTGCTGCAGGCCTCATTTGGCACAAACCAAGAGTATATATCTCGTTGAGGAAGCAAGTTTGAACTTTCCACCAGAAGTATAAACAACTTTAATGATTTTCAATTCCCTGCGTTGTGCTTGGATTTTTATACATTCTGATTGCAGGTCTTAATATGTTACTGTTGCATCCTGATAAATAAATAAAAAGTCATGAAAACAAGGGGAACAATCCATGCCAAGCTGCTCAATCTGAGCTGGGAGGAGATAGGATAGAGTACACTCACAGTCTGAGCAGGTGATGGCACAGAAAGCTGAAGAGAAAGATCTAAATTGGATCTCCGCTCCTGGGCTGCTTTAGCCCTGATGGAGAGGAGGAGAGCAGGCTGGGAGGGAAGGAAAAAATGACGTATAGAGCCAGGAGAAGAAAAGGTAATGCAAAAGATGGAGGAGGTGATGGAGGTTGGCTGGATTTAACAGCAAGTTTCATCTTTTCTTTTTATGACAAACCACAAAGTGTGCACACATGGTGACACCCACAAAAACACATAAACAGCATTTGGATACACAGAAAAAGCCCTTCACACGGAGAGAACCAGCAGATAACGCCAAAAAGGAAGCCCAGACCGCTGATAAGGCCTGTAAAGGATAACAAATTAGAGGAAAACACAAAGTAAAGAAAGGATGATGGACAGGAGAGAAGAGAGGAGAACACAGCAGCCAAGATACGAAGAAGGTCTTCGGCTCATAATGAAAAACTGCTGAAACACCAATAGGAGCTAAACACAACATATGTAGAATAAATCTGTCCAATATACAGCACTCGCAAAGGTTTTCACAATCCTTGAACATTTTTCCAATTTGTTGTTTTAAAAAACTACACCCTCTGATTTTATTTTAGGGTGTATTCACACCTGCCGCTTTTGGTCCGCTTTAAATGGACCAGAGTTCGTTTCCCACGTTGGTCCGGACCTTTTGTGCAGGTGTGAATTCATTCAAGCGAAACCTGGTCCAGACCAAACAACTGGATGGAGACCCACTTTTTAAGGTGGTCTCGGTTCGCTTCCAAACAGACTCTGTTTGCTTATGGTCTGAATACAAACTAGCCCCGATCTGACCCAACTACCGAAAACAGACATCTCTTTGGACCTAACAAGCCACCGTAGGCAATAGCATAGGTGTGCCATTTACTGATCAGCAGCATGCTGCTTAGCAACGCTGCTACCATCAGGGACAGGGCACGCAGGGCAAGCAGAGCACAGCGTCTTCTTCGGCTTGCAGCATGCATTCTCTGACGCCGTCTCAAAATTACAAAGAGAACATCGCAAAATCGGTGCTGAGTGAGCTGCACTTGACCCTCACAGTGATATTGCAGCTGTAATAACGGCACAAATATGCAGAACAGAGGTGCTGCACGCAACTGTTGCTTTCCTCCATTTCCGGGTCTGTGCTGTGTCCCGCCCCTGTCATTTCTGTCCACTGGGAACAATAACTGTCACCCGTGTGGCTTTGTTTACAAGTTATAGTTCACTTGCAAAAAGTACAATGTGAAAGCAAACCGCACCAAAAGAAAAAAATAAAGTCCTTCTTTTTTTCCGGACCAAACAAGCAGCCTAAATGACTTTCCTGGTGTGACTACACCCTTAGTTTTACTGGATTTTATTTGGGGAAATGGAAATAAAATCCCATTGAAATAAATTAAAGTTTGTGGCTGTAATATGACAAAATGTGGAAAAGTTCCCAGTTCTGTGAATACTTTGGCCAGACACCACATATTGAAGGAAGCAGAAAAAAAATGTGTACAAATCAATATACAAAAAAACCCCCAAAAAAAAACAAATGTGTAAACCCAGAGCTGCAAATAGAGAATCGGAAGAAAATGCAAGGAGGAAACACATGGGGTTTAAAGAGATAAATAAAGAAACAGGGCTGTAAAAGAAGATAAGAGCGGCAAAACTAGAAAAAGGTGAGAAGCTGACAGAGATGAAATAACAACACTAAAATTTCAAAACCATCACACATTTGTTTGGATTTTATTGACTAACAGGATTGTTTTTCGCTGGAATTGAAGACAATATTGTTTGCCATACAAACTGGGAATCTACTTAAGAGAACGATTTGATTGGTAAACAAGGGAAAATAAATTATATCAATTTATCTTTATTGCTGTTTGCTGCTCAGCAACAGCATCGTTTTGAAAAGCCCATTAAGAGAAAGCGAAAACGTCAAAATCCAGTGAACTTCACTGTGAGACGAGGCAGCTTATACAGCTGTCAAATAGAAATGGTGTTGCAGAAGCTACAGGAAGTAGAAAGTAGATGAATCTCACAGGACAGAAAAGGATGTATCAATTCAAACAACCCCAAAAATAAAGAGTAGAAAATAAAAAAGGAGGGAAGAGCAGATGGTAGAAAATAGGGAGAAAGTTTAAAGTAGTAGATGACAGAACATCTACAGTAGACAGATAAGTTCAAACATAAAAAAGGCAGCTTCTGTTAAAGCATTCAACTCTCTGCTGATCTTCCCAGTAGGCCTGCATCCTTTGCTGGGAGCAACCTTGTGTTCCCCTGAGATGCATGGGCCCTGTCAGAGTCGGGGCCCCCGAGCCACCAAGCTGAAACAGCCCTATAATTCCACACTACATCTACATTCAGAGGTCGTTCATCACAAAGTGCACAGTCACAGGTATGCTCGTCTGCGGCTCTGTGCCCAGCAAAAGCCTGACTGCAATTCCTGTAACTCTGCAAAACTATTACTTCTAAAGTGGACAAATTATGAAAAATGTCATTATTTCTCAGCTCAGCTCCTTGGTTGTTAAAAGTTACAATGAACTCAAACTCTAAAGTTCAGATGTATGTGGGAAGTAGAAGTTCCCTTATTATATCTCGTCCCACCTTTTACCTCCAAGTGGCTTCAAAAAATAGATTCATCAATTAAGGCTTGGAATTTTAAAACATTTTTTTTTATATTTCCACACATCCGAATTTGTCTTTCTTGAAAGCAAAGGAAAAGTAGCCATACAAATAGATGGTTAGAACGTTTAGACACTGGGACTGAGAACTCTGTAAAATTATCTTATGCAAATTGTAATGTTGAGCATAGACCCTAACCTAACCTTTATTTTGAATTTTTGTAAAATGGTTTGGATCAGAAGCTTCGAGATTTTCTTTAAATCCTTTTGAGTTTTTAGTTAGACTTTGCTTCCTTTTCTGCCCTGACTGTTTTTAAAAACATGCTTTGGTCTGGTTTTGCCACCTGAACTGCACCGTGGCTCCGTTGTCAACACTGTGGCCTTGCAGAAAGAAGGTCCTGGACTTCAATCCCAGCCAGGGCCTATCTGTATAGAGTTTGCATGCTCTCCCTTTGTATGTGTGGTCTCCCACTGGGTACTCCAGCATCCTCCCACAATGCAAAAACAGCCTTGTCAGGTTAATTGTTCACTCTATGTTGACCTTACAGGGTTCCTACAGCTTAAGGCAAGTTAAATTCAAGACTTTTTAAGACTTTTTAATGCCATTTGAATTAAAAAGTTAAGACCAACTTCACAACAAACACAAATGGAAAAATAAGCAACCCCAGTTAGCAACAATTTTACCTAAATGTTTATTTTAACAGAAAACATGACTTTTTGGTCCAGTGTAAATGTTTAAAAGTTTTAGACACACTTTCTCATTTAATGGTTTTCTTTATGTTTATGACTATTTACATTGTACATAGATTCTCACTGAAGCCATTAAAACTGTGAAGGAACACATATGGAATTATGTAGCAAACGAAAAATTGTAAAAGCACTTTAAATATGTTTTATAATTTAGATTCCTTAAAGTAGCCGCCCTTTGCTGTGGTGACTGAAATATTAACCTTTGGCCGTCTCTCAATGAACCTCTGGAAAGTTCTTTCAAGACTCTTCAGAAAACCATTTCAGGCGACCACCTCATGAAGCTCATGGAGAGAATGCCAAGAGAGCAAAGCAGTAATCAAAGCTATTTTTTCGAAACTAAAATATAAAATTTTTTAGAGTTATTTCAACCTTTTTGTTTACCACATAATTCAGTGTGTTTTTCATGCTGTGCATGCGTGACTGCACTGCCTTGATTCCCATCCTGCCGAGCTTGAAACATTTCTTGCACAAAATACACCGTGCTTCATACACATTCCCTGGTACTGGTTTCAGCCATGCAGAAAAATCTGGGTTGGACATCCAATTTTGTCCAAGATAAACTGACTGCTAGCGCTACATGAATGACGTGCATCTGCTCTGATAGTCCCGGCTGCAACAACATCACTTTCATTGGTAACCGCTATCAGGATCGCGTGCCATTACAGCGGGAGCAGTTCCGTAAATTGTAAAAAACAATAATAAATCTTACCAATTATTTTTATACACTGCTCAAAAAAATAAAGGGAACACTTAAACAACACAATATAACTCCAAGTAAATCAAACTTCTGTGAAATCAAACTGTCCACTTAGGAAGCAACACTGATTGACAATCAATTTCACTGCTGTTGTGCAAATGGAATAGACAACAGGGGGAAATCTTTGGCGATTAGCAAGACACACTCAATAAAGGAGTGGTTCTGCAGGTGGGGACCACAGACCACTTCTCAGTACCTATGCTTTCTGGCTGATGTTTTGGTCACTTTTGAATGTTGGTGGTGCTTTCACACTCGTGGTAGCATGAGACGGACTCTACAACCCACACAAGTGGCTCAGGTAGTGCAGCTCATCCAGGATGGCACATCGATGCGAGCTGTGGCAAGAAGGTTTGCTGTGTCTGTCAGCGTAGTGTCCAGAGCGTGGAGGCGCTACTAGGAGACAGGCCAGTACACCAAGAGACGTGGAGGAGGCCGTAGGAGGGCAACAACCCAGCAGCAGGACCGCTACCTCCACCTTTGTGCAAGGAGGAACAGGAGGAGCACTGCCAGAGCCCTGCAAAATGACCTCCAGTAGGCCACAAATGTGCATGTGTCTGCACAAACAGTTAGAAACTGACTCCGTGAGGATGGTATGAGGGCCCGACGTCCACAAATGGGGGTTGTGCTCACAGTTCAACACCATGCAGGACGCTTGGCATTTGCCCGAGAACTCCAGGATTGGCAAATTCGCCACTGGCACCCTGTGCTCTTCACAGATGAAAGCAGGTTCACACTGAGCACATGTGACAGATGTGACAGAGTCTGGAGACACCGTGGAGAGCGATCTGCTCCATGCAACATCCTTCAGCATGACCGGTTTGCCAGTGGGTCAGTAAGGGTGTGGGGTGGGGTGGCATTTCTTTGGAGGGCCGCATGGCCCTCCATGTGCTCGCCAGAGGTAGCCTGACTGCGATTAGGTACTGAGATGAGATCCTCAGACCCCTTGTGAGACCATATGCTGGTGCAGTTGGCCCTGGGTTCCTCCTAATGCAGGACAATGCTAGACCTCATGTGGCTGGAGTGTGTCAGCAGTTCCTGCAAGATGAAGACATTGAAGCTATGGACTGGCCCGCCCGTTCCCCAGACCTGAATCCGATTGAGCACATCTGGGACATCATGTCTCGCTCCATCCACCAACGTCACGTTGCACCACAGACTGTCCAGGAGTTGGTGGATGCTTTAGTCCAGGTCTGGGTGGAGATCCCTCAGGAGACCATCCGCCGTCTCATCAGGAGCATGTCCAGGCGTTATAGGGAGGTCATACAGGCACATGGAGGCCTCACACAATACTGAGCCTCATTTTGACTTGTTTTAAGGACATTACATCAAAGTTGGATCAGCCTGTAGTGTGTTTTTCCACTTTAATTTTGTGTGTGACTCCAAATCCAGGCCTCCATTAGTTAATAAATTTGATTTCCATTTATGATTTTTTGTGATTTTGTTATCAGCACATTCAATTTTGTACAGAACAAAGTATTCAATGAGAATATTTCACTCATTCAGACCTAGGATGTGTTATTTAAGTGTTTCCTTTATTTTTTTGAGCAGTGTATTTG
The DNA here is from genome assembly GCA_036173005.1 of Crenichthys baileyi. Taxonomy (NCBI): domain Eukaryota; kingdom Metazoa; phylum Chordata; class Actinopteri; order Cyprinodontiformes; family Goodeidae; genus Crenichthys; species Crenichthys baileyi. The sequence goes on from JAHHUM010002353.1 coordinate 283,192, forward strand.
AGACAAATTACAATCATAAAATCCTAGTTAAGATATGTTAACATTTTTAAGACCTCTGAAAGATTGATTTAAGACATTTTAACACCAATTACGGCCTAATTTTTAGATTGATGAATTCAGTGCCTATTAAGACTTTTTAAGGATCTGTTGGAACCCTGCCTTAGGTGTGAGTGAGTGTACACGTATGTGCAAGGTTGGTTGGTTGCCCTGGGAGAAACCTGCAGCCAAGGTTGTACATTGCAACATTGGCCACTGGAGATGGAAACTAACCTCCGAGCAATAAAGCATGGATTACACAGGCACGGACGGATAGATGGACGGATCTGCATCTTTTATAGGTACTGACCAAATTCTGTCAGTACTACTGTAGCAGTAGCAGTAAAATCAAACGGTACCATCTTTCGGTACCTAAATGCATCATTGTAACACTGAGGGAGTAGAAGAATGGGCGATTTTCCATGGCGGACATGAACACAGCATTGCACGCACAGGAGCGTAATAACGTCCGATGCGAAGTGCAAGGCCAGCGGGGGGAATACTTCTAACCTGAGGAAGCACCTGGTTAAGCACAAGATTTTTCTCAAGGAGGTACCGTATCGGTTCAAATGTGAAAGGTACCCATCCCTACCTACATGTTTTATCTTCATCTGCATGAATTTATAACTAGAACTGATTAACATAACTAGTTTAATTGGAATGACTGGGCTGGGATGTGTTATCATTCAATAAGACAAACCTTTAAATGTGTCAAATGCCGTATTCGACCATCAATGGATTTTAGTCACAAGCTTAATTCTAAAAATGTGATACTACTGGTCAGTATAGAGAACATGACTTAAAAAATATCCAGTCAGCCTGACTGATCTTGGATGACAGCTAGCTGCTACACATCTAGGCTCCTACATAAGGGTAGATCTGCAGCAGACAGTAGTAGAAGGAGCTCCACTGATTATGGAGCTTTTAACACAGACAAAAAGATACATCTGTGGGGTTTAACTGAGGTTTCCTTGAGACAAAGTTACACTCACCTTGACGTTTCCTCCTATCAGGTCAGGTGGCTCTTCGTCCGCCTCCAAAGCTACGTTGATGGTGGCAAAAGGTCGACTGGCCATCTGCTGCATCTCCCTCAGCAGTTGCTAGAAGAAAAGAAAAAACACAGTCAGACAGAGGTAAGTTAATAATGACTAAACTGTCCAATCTTCAATCAGACACGTATCTTTGATCCTGAATTGTTTTACCGAAAGCGGCTGAGCTAATATGTCTCAACACAGTGTTTCTCTAAAGGCGATCTATCTTTAATGAGAGCATTCAGACAATTACCAAGCGTGCCTCATACAAGATTTAATCTGATACCTATCAGAGGGATTTAGGATGAAGTATTTGCAAAGACAGAGTCTCAATCTGATCCACTACAATAACCTTCTACAAAGCAATGGATGTATATGATTGACAGCCAGTAGCTCTACAGATGTTCAGAGTGCTGGAAATGACCAACTATCTCTGTGCATATGCTTCAGCTGGGACTCGAAGGAGTCTTCACAGCTCAGCATCACTGAAGCAGTTCATCCAAGATAAAGCGGCTTGGTTTATCTTCTGATCAGCATCTCTTTAATCGCTTACTTATATGGTCTGCATTGTGAGATCTAAGGGTTTTGGACTCATGCATAGTCCATATTTGATTTAATGAGGTTTCAACCCAGTATGCCATGAGACTAAGGAGTGACATCAAACTCAGAAAGGTCAGAAGTAGTCACATCAGAAAACATGCACCACATGTGGAAAGGAACAGAGCAGATAGGTAAGGGATAAAGAGTTTAGAAGTTTAAAGCAGTGCAACTTAAAAAACAATGCCCTACGTTTGAATGACTCGAAGAGAGAGAGAGTATGGCACAACTGGCATCTACCGAAATCAGGGTTGTCCAACTCCAGTGGTTTGTAAGCTGGTGTCCTGTTATTTTTAGATGTCTCCCTGGTCCAACACACCTGAATCAAATGGCTAAATTACCTTCTCTCAATGCAATCAAGATCTACGGACTCCTCCTAATGACCAAATTGTATCTTTCAGGTGTGTTGAAGCAGAGACACATGTATACGTTGCAGGACATCAACCCTGGAGGACTAGAGTATGACACCCCTAACCTAAACGGACAGGTTAGACAAGCAGCCCGGAGGTCCACGCTTACTTTGGAAGAGCTGCACAGAGTGCTCAAGTGGGAAAATCTGTTGGCAGGATAACTATTACCTCCACTCCATATTGGTGACACTGGATTATATTTAGGGCATCAGATTAAAGGGGGCCATATATGAATGCATGCAACAGTTTTCAGAGGTTATTTTGAAAAATGTTTTTTTTTTAAAAACCACGTATCAATTCCTATTATTCACTTAGTTTTTTTCTAAATATGAAAAAGTTCAATGGGTGTGAATACTTTTGCGAGACACACCCAGAAGCTGCTTCAGGAATTCTGAACATAACTAGGTAGATTAATTTTAACACATACTAATAAACAGGAGAGTCCGATCCACTGACTGAACCTGTGTGTGACTTCAACTTCAGTTTGTTTTTGTAGCAGAGATATTTTTGCATCCAGCAGAGAACATGTTTCAAAAAGTCTTGGAGATTTAAAATGATATCTAGTCCAAATCGATTTAAGTCAGAGACTTAAGAGACAACAATAGGTACATCCCATCTCTTTGCTGCAGGGCACCTTAGTACTAAAAACTAATTCTGCTATACTTAGGAAGTGGCTAAAGTATTTATTATCCACAAACTTATCCAAACTTTATAAATACAGTATGCATCTTTGTTGTTACTTATATTTGTTTTATTTTCCAACCTTTTAAATGCCAATAACGATTGTGTATTAAACTGGAGAGGTATGACACATTCTGTGACTTTTTTCAGTTGTCCTGTAAAGCTTTGACCTGCCGATTCTGATTCAGTCAATTCTGAAAGATACTCTGAAAGACATTGTTTTTATTAGGAGCAAATCTGATGTCAGGCTGCTATGTTAGAGAGACGTTGTTGTAAAGAAGGGCTTCACTATAGCAGAATTAGTGTGCTATGTTCAGCCTTCCTGTTCTCCTCTCTCTTGCTAATAGTTTAAATTTAAATGGTTTCTTGTACCTCTGTTCGTCCTCTGACTTCATTTTAAATTCCTCACTGATACTGAAAATAGCTAGCTTTGCCTCATCGTCCCTCAGTAACAGCGTGACTAGAGTGTTGTAGTCAGTTCAACGTGGTCGCACCTAGGTATGGTGCATTCACTGGTTCGAAAAAGATGGAATTTTTCAGTTCCGGTCACCAACGGATTTCACAGCCCATGTTTACTAATTAGGGGCTAAGCTTGATTTAAAATTGATGTCTCACAACTTGTAAGATAAATAAAGAGTATTCTTCCATCCAATTTGTCACAGCTGAGGGGTGGGGGTGGGGGAATTTTCTGACAGGAAACCTCTTCATCAAATGAAATCTTACTATGAAAAAATTTTTTAAAACTACAGTCACACAAAAAGCAGTTTTTGGAATCCTAGTATGATGCAAAGCAACAAATGCATATTAGAAAACAAATAACCAGCACCTTCAAACTGTACTCCGTTAATTATAAACTTTCTAACAGTGCAAGGCAGCGGCCCATCCTCATTTTCTTTTGATTTACAACATGGACCTTGGCCAAAGGAGGAAGAGGAGGAGAGGTTATTATGGAAGGACGGAGAGCGGGACAATAAACAGAAGCTAAAGAATACAAATAGACAATGATGTAGGGATAATTAGAGTGGAGTAGGAGGAGACTGACCTAAAAGAGCCTATATGTGAGCAACAACATTACAAAAAGGATGATAGGGCACTCATCACTGACTGTCAAAGTTAAGATAAACAGCATTGACTGTCAAAACACCATTGATTACTAACTTCAAGACCCTTACAACATCTGAAGCTGCCATAAGAACAAGACACAAAGCGGCGAAAAAGGTTAGACTATTGATCATAATCAGATAAGTCCACTGCCACTTCAACTCAAAGAGGCTTGATGTGTGTGTGGTTACAGTTTTGTTTTTAGACCAACAATCATAAGAAGCGAGGCACATTCCATTGGCCTTTGTCTCATTAAAAAGAGTCGGCATGAAAGAAACAGGTGCCTGCACAGGGGATTGCTGCGATTCAACTTGAAAGTGTGCTGACAGTCGGAATCACACAAAATATTTGTGTAGCAAGGGGCCACTGGTCCTCTAGTGAACCCCTCGACAGCTTTCAATTAATCCGCTGAGTGCTTTCATCCTCTGTGAGGCTGCCAAATGGGCTTATTGACGTGTCAGCACCTTCCTCCTAAATGTGACACTTAGAATGATATCCTTAATAGGGGTTACAGTAGAAGCCTGAAGCACACAGTCTCTCTCTTTTTCTCTCTCTGTGCAGTAAAAAATGTACTTATCACAAATTCTCTTTGTGGAGCCCACCAACCCCTTAAACCCTAGCAACTGTTCCTGTTCCAGATCTCCCAGCACTCCCCTCAGCTCAAACAGCTGAGCTGGAGAGAGCTGGAGCCTTTCATCCCTCAGTGTTTTCCTTAATAAAAGGAGTTATCAAAATTTGTTATTAAGTGATATTTGAGGCCGACAGCGATCTGAAGTCTTAAGCAGCAAACCAAGAACAATCCAGATCACAGTAGTTCACAGTTTAAAATGTTTGATAGTCTTTACAGGCTGTTAGGCAACAGGCAGTGATGAAACCAGCATGGTTTCAAGAAATATCGGGCAAACCTGTTGGAAGCCCAGTATGACCATACTGATCAGTGTTTTTAAAGCCTCCCATTTGTTTAATCATCACTTTTTTTAAATGAAAGCTTAATGTACAAAATAGAAGTGAAGAGCTAACAGCAATAAAACAACACTGTGACAACGAGAGATGCACAGAGAAACTGGTTCAGATATTTGGGGTTAGAATGAGCGCCTTACTAAGCTCTGTACAGAGTAGACGCTGGCGCTGAATAAGGAAGACTCCAAGTTTTTTTCAATGTCATGAAGGTGTTTAAAATGTCAGAGGAAGCACAAAGTTGTAAGAGGATATTTAAAGGAAAACTGTACTTTTAGGTGTGAGAGTGAAACTTCTCTACAACGTCATTTCGTTTTCTGTTTTGAATAAAGGTAATAATTGATGTTGTACATATTTATTTGAAATATTTGTGAAAATACAGTGACAGAATTAAACCAGGTTTCTTTCTATCACCAAAGAGTCTTTTAAATATTCAGTGAACACCGCAGTATGTCTAACCTGAATTTACCTTCCCCAGGGGTACTCTGCCATCTGCAGCAGAAAGCTCTATGAATACCTGCTGTCTGGATAAAAAGAAGTAGGCTCAGTCCTTTAGTCTGAGTAAGGCCAGAGGACAGGTTTCTACACATCATTTTCATGTGAAAATTCCAACCTTTTTTCAAGCTAAACATTCCTAAGGACAAAGTCCATTTATTGCCCATATTTAAAGTATTTTTCTGACTGGAAGTAATATCAACATTTTGGAGTAGCCAAGCCAGAGTCCTGACTTAATTTTGATGGTGAATCTGTGAAGGGAGTGAAAGATTAATGCAGATAAATTGTAAAAATACCAGTGGAAATGTGAAAAATGTTGATCAGCAATTAGAAGCAGAGCTGGGTTGCTGATTGACTGATGAAGAGAACTTTTAGACCAAAGAATTAAGGTCTGCAAGTACAAATAGCTTACCTTAATCATAACCCTCCCGCAGAAAAACAAAAAACATTTAACCCTTAAAACTGACGACCCAAGACAAATGTCACATAACAAGTAAGTGGCAGCTAGAGGATGAAGCACATTTGATTCCGGATCCCACAGTTAGCACGCCAACTCTGCACCAATAACATCACCAATCACACCATTTAGGTTAAAGGACCTGGAACAACATGTTTGTTCATGGCACATTCAGAAAGTTTTGTCACACAAACTCAATATTTTTCAGTAACAGGAGTTGCCTTGGTGATGTTTCAGATTAATAACGCATTAAAGACTGTAAAGAAGCTGCTGATAAAACCGAATGTGAAAAAGCCTTACTGTGGAGGACGTACAATATTAGAGGGAGTTTATTACAGCTCTCACATCAAAGAGAAAACCTAACGTAAACCAAATCACTCATGACACCCTACACTACAAGCAGAAGCTATAAATAGAAACATAATTGTAGAACAACAACAGGCATGAAGTAGAATGAATCCAAACACAGAGGCAAGGAGATGCCTCATAACAACAAACAAGTAAAACCAGGCTGAAGTGGCTGATCTGCTCACTCCTCAGACTATTCAACATCACACAAAAAGTAATGAAAATGTAAATGAGCAACTCAATGTGCTGAATGTTGATGTATCATGATTAGTCATATGGTTGCATGAAGCGTTTGACAGGCAAAACATGTAGTCTCATCACGGCAAAGACAGCGGAGTGTGTAGCAACACAACATGCAACTGCAGACACGTTTCCCTCGTAACGGAAGGCTGATGTGCTTTGCCTTTGAATGATATATTCATGTATTACACTATAAAGGATAATCCTATTAAACACTAATCATGTGCCATCTTCTGTCCAACTAAAACTAAACTCTATCTGAGCCAGATAATGAACTAAACTCATAAGAAACTGGAAGAAATTCTGTCTTCATTGTGTTGATGAACCAGACAGCTACATTACCGTCTGGATGGTAGGAATCTGCATGCAGACAACATCTTTTCTCATAAGCACAACCCCTTGAGCGGCACAAAGCAGCCAAATTGATTTACTGGATAAAAAGCAGAAGGGGAAGCATCTGAATGTTGCAGTAAACAAACTTTTTAGATTCAGTCCACCTCACTGAACCGATCTGTAAACAGCTTGGTCTCCTGTCTAACATACAGCTAACCTCAGTTTAAACAGCAACAGTTGGCTGAGGCCGCAGCCTTTGGTTCTAACGCTGAACAATATTTCTCTCCTTTCCAGAATACATGTTTATTGATTTGAAAATAATTTCATATAATCTTATTGTAGGACAGAGTTTTGCAAATTTCTTGTGAATACTTCAAACGCCAAGACAATCTGAAGCATGTTTACCGTTTATTGGGTTAAACAGCACAACAACAACAACAACAACATGTTTTAAGGGCTACCGAACGCCATACATATAAACCAAAGATACAAATTATGAAGTCAGATGTTTTTCAAAACTCCGGTTCTGTAGCTTTCCTATCCACTATCCTACAGGGCTGGTCAGAGTCTACATGGTCTCATCATGGCCATGACGGTCTTTATTTCAACTCAATTTTTTATATATATACACACACAGTATATACAGCCCTCCTACTATTTGGATAAATGACTTTGAAGTTGCAAAGAAACCACACATTTTGTTGTAGCCTCAGGCATAATTCTGGCATTTAAATTGGTTGGTTTCCTGGCAGAAAACATAGCCGATACCTGCTTTATCCATTTCAGAACCAACTTTAATGTGGGTTTAGGATCATTGTCCTGTTGGAACACCCAATAGTGTTCAAGTTTAGACCTACCCCTTGTTGATCCGAGGGAAGGTTGAATAATTTGAAGGTCTTCTTTTATTAATACATCCACCTTGTGCAATGCACTAGTACCTGTGACAGCAAAACAGACCCTCAGCATGATGCTGCCAGCACCATGCTTGACAGTTGAACCAGCGTTTTAGGTTTGAAAGGCTCACCTTGATTTTGTACGTCTGATCATAGTGGCCAAAATAGATCAGTGTTCATCTTGTCTGACTATAAACATCGGCTCGTTCATGCGAGCAACTACAAACGTCAATCGTGCTGTAAAGTTTCCATATTTGAGTACTGCTTCTACCTTGAAGGGACACTTTAAAGCCATGTTAATGGTAAACCCTACGCAGTGGACATGGACACTGGTACTACAGTATGTTCTGGTTTATGATCGGCTTGAGCCCTGGTGGTTCCGGGGTTGTTCCTAATTGTAAATGGTTTTCATTTCATCTGAGGATGGCAGTTTGGGTCAGACAGTTGGAGCTTAGATACAGTAGGACAATGGCTCCAAACACAAACACACACACACAAAACAGTTTTAGAAGGCTTACATAAAACTTCCTGAATAGGCCACCCAATGCTCTGACCTCAATAATGTTAAAAATGTACTGATTAGGAATCAAAGCCTGGCATGCGCTAAGAAACTCACCAATTTCAAGGAGCCAATCCTGATTAGAAGAGTTGTCTAATATCCAGCCAGTATTATGCCAGTATCTTGTTGACAGGTGCAGAAAGTGTGTGGTTTCTCTGCAACTTGCTAAATGATTTATCTGCATATCAGTAGGGGTGTATGGATATATTAAAGCCTGTATACAACATTGTGAAAACCAGCACTGAATTTAAAGTTGTGGAGTAATTTATAGTTTTTGAAATAACTGTAGTTGTATGTTGTCAGAAAAAAAAATGGTTCGAATGCATCATTAAAGGCCTAAAATTATCCATGTTGGTCTCCTTTATTTATTGCTCCTTTTTAACTGCTGGACTGCCACCATCAGGTTTTAGAAGGCAGCAGAATTGTAGCAAAATTGAATGATTAACCATTCTGGAAGAACTCCTTCACAGTATTTTGTACATTTCCAACAAATCTCATTATCCTGTGCTGTGAGTAGGCAGCTGCAGTACAGCAAACACTCAGCACTCCAAAGATAACCAGGCGCTGGAGCGCTACCGTGAATGTCTCCTACTTCTTAAATTGGCTCTTAGTTTTCTGAAGGCCAGTTAGTGTGACTGTGTGTCTGAAAATGGAAGCAATATTTAACAAAAAACATTCACTGCGGCAGGACAAACTGCACAAAAACCTTGCAATATGTGTGAATAGAGATGGCCGCATAAAGGCAAGCGTTGCTTCCGGTTTAATGTGATTGGTCATTTGCACATGACCAATCACATTGCTCCTCAGCTTTGAATGCATTACCCCAAACACCCGCATACAGAGAGAATTTATCTCAGCAGGCATAACTAAATTACAACAGACTAACCAACGTGCCTGAAGGGAAATACTCAAATAAAATAAACATGGAGAAACCCATGCTTAACAAACACTGGCACATTGATTATAAAACAGTATGAGCACAAATCAATGACTTGATCCATCCAATTTAAAACACTTCTCGCTTATTATTAACAATGTTTTCACATTATTATCAGACAATGATGCATTTTCAATACAACGCCAAAAACAAAAAATACCTGGAAAACACTCGAACAATTATACAAGAGTGATGATACATCCAGCTCACCAGACGCTTCATTATATTGGGTTTACAAGACCAAAATGAGACAAGATTTCGGCAATATTTTGTGTAAAATCTAAGAATGACCACTTTTTTTTGTATTTACAGAATAAAGTTTTCAACAAACTGCTTTAACAAATCTATAATCAGCATTTAATTTGGATTTGACTCGTCAACATACAGTCATCTTTCATAAATTAGAATTGATTAGGCTCCAACGAGGTTCGTTTGTCAGCAGGTATTAAACATACTCATTGAGCCACTTTTTTTTTTTTTATTGGTCTGATGAAAATCATCATAATTAACAGAATTAAGGGATTGAAAACGTCGACCTGTGTGTAATCTGTCAATATAATATGTTTCACTTAGTGAAGTGGGCTACTGGAATAAATAAACTTTTCAATAACATTCTAAGTTTTAGAATATGACTGTATTGTATTTTCTATGCTTGTCTCATTCTAAGGTGGTCTTAATGCCAAAATAAGGATTGAAAACTGTTTCCAAAATCTCAAAAAACAGGTTTAAACAATATCTGTTCAATGAACAATTAAAATAAGTTGATCAATGTATTTTACATTCTTCCCTACAGATGATCAAAAGCAGTTCAAACTCATTGAAAACCACTGTATAAGCCTTAAGCATAGTGCGGATGAGAAGCTTCGAAATAGATGCTGATTTTGGCTAGCTGTTAGCCAGTCATGGTGCTTACAAATCACTTGTTCACCATTTTTCTCCTTTCAAGTATACAAAATACTGCTGCAAAGAACAGTTTAAAAGTAGTTGAAGCTCCTTTACTGTTTTGTAACCAAGTGTTGCTTGCCAGCAGTCTTTATTAGCAGTTCTTACTTCAAAATAAGAGTCCCAAACATCGATACAACACGGTTTCATGCATAAAACAAGAGGTTGGCATGTCCGAGGTTCTTATAGATGAAGTAACCTGGTGATGGCAGGTGGATATCGCTTCCCTAGAGACACTTGACTTTAATGAGAACTTTTGTAGTGTTTTAATGTCACAAGATGTCATGCCATGAGACCTCGTACTCGTACAACTGTTTATTGACAAATCATATTAACTTTAAAACAGAAAATTAAAGCTGGAGCTGTATTGTAAATACACCCTGGAAATTTGAAAGACCTATTTTTGAACTGCATCATGTTATCAAGTCAAGCTTGGTGTGGTATTCAAAACATACAAGACCATATAAAATTAAATAAAAAAATAATTAAGGACGAGACAGACAAAAAGCCACCCGAGAGAACAGTGACATCTTGAATTTTTTTGTGTGAAGAGCTTTCAGGTTTGTCACCGCTTCTATTGTTCGATTCTCGAATATAATTCAAACTGCTAACTGAGTGAGTCATGTCCCCCCCTGGACTTATGAGTCCTGTGTTTCGCACAGACAGCGATGATAAAACTCAGCTCCAAACAGTGGCACCGAACCCAAAACATTTAAAGGAGACCTCGAGCCTGATGAAAAATATATAGACAACAAGGAATCGTGTTGATGAAGACATTAGTGCAACAGGATTCGAACAAGTTATCCCTCTGGAATCACGTTGAGAACAAACACTGTTGAATTTCAGATTAAAAAAAAAAAAATCACATAACTTCCTTTTTTTAATCTTTTCTGTCACTTTAGTGGCTAATTGACAAACCAACACTTTATCGCCACATATGAGGCTAAAGTGAAAACTGGTCAAACCAATCCAAAACTAATACAAACATAGAGTCACTGTGCACGTGGACATAAATATGTCCAAACCTTAGGTTAGCTGTTATATTACTTCATACTCTATGAATAGGGAAGCAGCTGGCTGAAAAAAGGCAGTATGTGTTTCCTCTGACCTCTTGTTTAAACATCTCACTGATACTGATAATAAATACACAGTTCTTCACACAGTAACAACATCCACACTGAATAGTGTTGCTGTCAGATCAAACTGGTAGAGCTTGTGCTTAAGTGTAATGTGTTTACAAATCGGAAAAATCATTGACTGGACAATCACGGTCTAGGTAAACTGAAATTTGGCAGAAGCCAGTCTATGGATTCTATAGTTGGAAAATTTGAGAAGGAACCTTAGAGAAGGAACTAAAAGAGTAGCAATACTGAAAATATCTGTGAATGATAGAAAAATGTTGGTCACTAGAAGCCCACAACCATCACCCATGCTCATTTATCAATCACTGTTACAATTAAAACATGCCAAATTATCAGCAGGTCGATCAATAATGTTACAAGTCAGCGATTGTAGCCTGAGAACAGATGCTGGTGCATTCAATGATGTTTATATTCACACTGGCACACACAGTCTCACTTAAGCTGTCTGGGGGGATTGTATTTGAGCATTGTCAAAGTGAGCAGCAGTGTGCCAAAGAGACTGAGTGCGTCAGCAAAACACTCATTGTCGGGAGGGAGAGCTGAAAAAGGAGCACATAGGAGAGACAGACTAACAAGAAATAGGAAAGGAAGTTGAAGGGGGACGAGATGTGAAGATGGAAAGATAAAAAGCTGTACAGAGTGTAGAGGAAGAAAAAAATGAGAGAAAGACAAAGGCGTTCAAAGCGTTCGTCCCTAGCTGGAAAAAGAAGAAAGAAAGCTGAGTCCCTGGGTGCAGTGAACACACACAAACACACACATCCCGTGTCCTTGTACCACTGCACGTGGACCGTCTCACATGCAGCAAATGTGCAGCACATCTCGGCCCACTAAATCAAGCCATTTATTTATTGATGGCCTGTTTAAAAATGCTGTCGCTGGAGAGCTCTCAATCATCTTTCAGATGCACAGAAGGAAAACTGTAGAGAGAGTAACGCATGGGTAGGAGAAGGAAAGGAAGGGATGGAAAAGAGAAGAAAGTGCAGAAAAGGGGGGTTTATTTTTTTGTATTTAAAGCAACGTTGGCTACCCTCTCGCTTCATCTTGCATCCTCCATCTTTTTCTCCCACTGTTATCACCTTGCTTCATTATTTCCTCACATCCTGGTGTCCACGCACCTTACTGTCCATCTCTTGTTCCAAGTTTGTCTTTCTTTGTATACACTCCAAAGACTGCACCTCTTTATCCACAGGGCTAAAATATACTCCATCAAAGAAGGGCAGCTCATGAAAAAGCTGAAGAAAAGAGCGCAATGCACGCATGTTTAACAAAGACACTTTACTGGGATGAAATAGAAAAAAATTATGTTAACGTGCTCAGAAAAAAACAGAAGCCATCAAACAAACCAATTTACTGAGATTCACTGGAAGAGTATTTTATCAAAACAATGTAGTCAGAAGACACAGGGAGTCCGTTTGAAGCTGCTCATTTGAACTGACTCAATTTGAAATAGATCTGTGGGACTGAAGATATAAAGAAATGTGTTAAATTGTTGAGTTTAAGTGAGGATGAAACAAAAACATTGGGAGCAAAAGAAGCTGAATTTGCCTGAACATTTTATGACTTACTGTCCTGAGACTAGGCAACCTACACATGGAAAGTTTGAAGTCACTGATGTCATATTATTCAAATATTCAACAATCTATTTCAATTTTATTCACAATGCAGTGCTTCCCCTAGGAATGTCATCTGGGGTAGGGGGGGTGCAGTGCGCTTGCCAATACAAACCCTCAAATCAAATCAATTTAACATATCAATCAATATAGGTGCAGCATAATTAAACTGTTATAAAAAAACACTAACGAAATGTAAACATTTAAAAATTATTTTTTCAAAGTGTGCAGTTTTGTTTTCTTTAGCTGTTTGTCTTTATCTCTCTATCTTTTTGAATGCTGTTCTTATATCTTCCTCCATTATACTTTTTAAAGACAGATCAGAATCAACAAAAAATTATATTGGCAGGTCAAATCATTACAGAAACCAGGGACTGGAAATTGACCAAAATTGACCAAATGCCCCGCCGCACAGAAAGACTGGCATATATGCTTACTATTACTTCAACAAACATTCAACACTGACACAGCTTATTATTTACCTTCAAATGTGGCATCAAGACATTTATTTGAAATCAAAACATTTGTCTGAATTGTTAGCTCTGATCTGGGAATGATGACACCCCTCCGTTAAGCGCATTCTTGTGCAAACTAAATACAAGCTAATATTATATTTTTCTAGATTTTATGCATTCAACCAATACCAGGGAATCATTCAAAAATATAACTTGCAATGCACTATGTGTGCCCCTTGTTTAAATAGCATCAAACGCCTGAAGTGCTTATATACAGGGGTTGGACAATGAAACTGAAACACCTGTCATTTTAGTGTGGGAGGTTTCATGGCTAAATTGGACCAGCCTGGTAGCCAGTCTTCATTGATTGCACATTGCACCAGTAAGAGCAGAGTGTGAAGGTTCAATTAGCAGGGTAAGGGCACAGTTTTGCTCAAAATATTGAAATGCACACAACATTATGGGTGACATACCAGAGTTCAAAAGAGGACAAACTGTTGGTGCACGTCTTGCTGGCGCATCTGTGACCAAGACAGCAAGTCTTTGTGATGTATCAAGAGCCACGGTGTCCAGGGTAATGTCAGCATACCACCAAGAAGGACGAACCACATCCAACAGGATTAACTGTGGACGCAAGAGGAAGCTGTCGGGTGTTCGGGTGCTAACCCGGATTGGATCCAAAAAACATAAAACCACGGCTGCCCAAATCACGGCAGAATTAAATGTGCACCTCAACTCTCCTGTTTCCACCAGAACTGTCCGTCCGGAGCTGCTCAGGGTCAATATACACGGCCGGGCTGCTATAGCCAAACCTTTGGTCACTCATGTCAATGCCAAACGTCGGTTTCAGTGGTGCAAGGAACGCAAATCTTGGGCTGTGGACAATGTGAAACATGTATTGTTCTCTGATGAGTCCACCTTTACTGTTTTCCCCACAACTGGGAGAGTTACGGTGTGGAGAAGCCCCAAAGAAGCGTACCACCCAGACTGTTGCATGCCCAGAGTGAAGCATGGGGGTGGATCAGTGATGGTTTGGGCTGCCATATCATGGCATTCCCTTGGTCCAATACTTGTGCTAGATGGGCGCGTCACTGCCAAGGACTACCGAACCATTCTTGAGGACCATGTGCATCCAATGGTTCAAACATTGTATCCCGAAGGCGGTGCTGTGTATCAGGATGACAATGCACCAATACACACAGCAAGACTGGCGAAATATTGGTTTGATGAACATGAAAGTGAAGTTCAACATCTCCCATGGCCTGCACAGTCACCAGATCTAAATATTATTGAACCACTTTGGGGTGTTTTGGAGGAGCGAGTCAGGAAACGTTTTCCTCCACCAGTATCACATAGTGACCTGGCCACTATCCTGCAAGAAGAATGGCTTAAAATCCCTCTGACCACTGTGCAGGACCTGTATATGTCGTTCCCAAGACGAATTGACGCTGTATTGGCCGCAAAAGGAGGCCCTATACCATTCTAATAAATTATTGTGGTCTAAAACCAGGTGTTTCAGTTTCATTGTCCAACCCCTGTATATTTGATACCTGCAGTGATTTTCCCTCTAATTTAAATGTGTAGCAGTTATATTGGATCGACTCATGGTTGCTTGGAGAACTCCGATTTTCCAAGTTGAAAATCTGACTTTAGAGGATCTTTGTGGGAATCTTCTGCATGGGAACTAGAAAAAAAAAAAAAAAAAAAAAAAATTACGAGAGAAAAAAAAACGCAACATTATAGAAAAGGTTAAACAGAAGGTCCAAATTCTTTTCAATTCCTTCTCTATAGGTCTTGGCTGATGTCTTTCCACCCTGGTATTGCGTTAACCCACAGCTGCATGCTCCAGGCCAACAACTTCTTGTTAAATAGTTAATCCAGTGCATCTGATTCAACGTTTTAATAGTTTTGCAATTTTTATTAGTTTTTATTTTTATTTAGTTTTGACTTCACATTTTCGATTCTATTTTAGTTTTAATTCATTTTTAGCATTTGTTTGCTATTTTATTTAGTGTAGTTTTTATTTTTTGAAAATGCTTAGTTTGAGTTTAGTTTTTATTAGTTTACATAAATAAAGTATAAAAATCAAGTGTAACAGCAGGGAAATCTATCCCCACTGTTAGCATTTCCCAAGAGTAATAAAACAAATAAACAGCAGTAGTAGCATCAGTCTTCTTTACTCTCCTTCTTTGTCTAACACTCATCTGCTCTTTCCCTGCTCTTAGCTTTACTCTTCTATTTTCCTCCTCTCTCCTCGTCTATCAGGTGTTCACTATTCTAAAAGAGACATAATATGATCACAATCCTCTCCAAAAACATTAGAGCTTATAACATACTGAAAAATGAATAATTCCAATTTAACAAATAAAATAGGATTTTTGTTTCAGATACCCTATTGTAGTTGGATATTTTTAGATAGTAGGAAACTAGGATAATCTTTAAATAATTAAAGAAAAGTTAATATTTAAACTATTTTCCTCAGGTGATGAAATACCAAATTTGCCATATTTAGCAAAAAGAAAAAAACAACTATTTTTACTATTTTAAAGAAATGCACATTTAACCAGGTGATTCTCTCTCCCTTCTCATCATTCTCAGTTCATGCAGTTCTTGCCTCATTCACTTTTCTGTTTCTGACTCCTTTCAGTAACTTTCATATGTCCAAACTGAGTAGAAAACACCCCTCAGCCTGAGTGCAAAAATCACTGTAATAAATTAGTAAAACATCTAATAACTAACTCAGGAAATATAAACTTAAGGTCACCAATCAATTCTAAAACATCTTACTTTGGACGAATCCTTGTTGACACTGTAGCTCCATATTCCCAAATCAGGGAGTTGTGCTCTTGTCTTTCTATTTGCTGTTCTGTTCGTTCATAAAAACTTGGTTTAGCATTTGTGTCCTCACCTTTAGTAAAACAAAACACATCCAAGCCATGTGTTTTGTTTTGTTTTTTTTTTACCATTTTTTTGAATGTTGACAACACTGGTAACGTTTCCTACCCCGAAACAAACCATCACGGCCAGGATTAGCCCAGTCCAGGCGGCGCACTCAGCTCTTCTTCATTTACTCTGTCTGTAACGTCAACAGCAGCGCGACCAACTACCGTAACAGCTGTTGTTGCGCACAACATGCTCACTCGCGCTTTCTACCCCCGACTACCGTAGTAAGTCTACACACAACATTTCTCATTCACAAAACGCCAAAATCGGGGACAGGTCATCTAAATCGGGGACTTCTGGTGACCCTACACTGGAAGACACTTGGTTTTATCTAAAACGCAGTCCTATTCAAAGTTATCCCACTTTGGGGTCTGGTGCTTTATCCCAAGTTTTGCTGACACAACGCTAGGTGTGGACGGACCGCTCAGATGACTTGACTGACATACCCGCCATCTGCTGGCGTAATGCGGCACAGCGAGAAAAAAAACAAAAAAATAGCAAATTGGGCACTGGTAATTTTACCCCTTCGAAGTTTCGTACTATTCTACTTTAACCCGTGTCGTATCAGACGTTTTCAAGCATAAAATCAAGCAGTCTGTCACGGGATATGTGGTATTGACCATGGGTCACAATTTCTACCCACCAGGGCTTTGCTTCATATCTGCTTAAAAACCAACAGTTTAAATTTTTTACATCCTACTCAGTCTTATCTTTTGGAAATGTGGTTTTATGACTCCAAAAAATTATATTTACCAACAGAAGGCCAGGTTATTTTGCTTTGATCAGGGGTTCTAACCTGTCAACTGACCCAAATAGGTACTTGACCCAAAATAAGGAGTAATACGTTTTAATAAAAGATTACACAAATTTATAGAGATTTAAGTGTTTTTATGACTATTAATGCCCACGACTAAAAAGAGTAGTTAACCAGAAAAAGTAATACGCAAATTATTTGATTATGAGTATGAAATAGGGGTCGGAACGGATGGAATGGCAACATGTGGTTACAAAATGGTGGTGTGCACTGGTAAAGGGCGAATTGATCCGCTGAATTAGGTTAGTCAAAACAAACAAAACAAGTTAACTTTCATATTTAACTGTCCAAGCAGAACTCATGCCCAGAACTCATTATGCTTACAGGCAAGGAAAGTAACTTGACGGTAGATGTTTACCAAGATAAAAATATGACAGGGGAAATGGAAAAGTCTGCTCACCCTGTTAATACCAGCTTCAGTAATATAAAAAATGACAACCTGTACAATTTAACTGAAAAACAAACACATCTGAGGTCAAAATATGAGATTTGCCCACACCTTTCTCATTTAATGGTAGTAAAGACATCAAAACTATGAAGCGAAAGCAGATAGAATTATGTAACAAACAAAAAAATATGAAATGACCCAAAACGTCTTCTATACTTTAGATTCTTCAATAACGGCCCCTATTGCTTTATTACTGTTTTGCACAGTCTTGGCATTCTCTCATTGAACTTCATGAGGTAGTCACCTGAAATGGTTGATCAGATTCTTTATAATTGATGGCAGATGTGTACCCAAGAAGATTGAATGCTGAAATTGAGTCAAAAGGTTGTCCTTGCAGAATATTATTTTTTTCCCTCTAAACTTGTTTTTATGTGACTCCTGAGACCCCCACCTTTTCTTCATCAGAACTGTGCCTGCTCACATTCACGCGCATCTCCAAGGCTACCACCTACGGTCAGTAATCATGAAAATCTTTTTACATTTGTACTTAAAACTTTAATGTATGAAGTATTGTTTGCTTTAATGATGACTACGGTATTTCAACGATCAAAGCACAAGTGGAGCCCAGCTCCACAGCAGCTCCGTGGAGCTTGTACATTGCATCTCTGCATCTCTATTGGCAGAGATGCAATGGAAGTAGGGTATCTATTAAACCTCTTCAGACCGGAACAAAGTTCCTTCACAAACTCCACACTGCTCTTTGAATCATAAAGTCTCATCATATTTTTCTCTTCCTCTCTATCACACATCAGGTTTAGTTCTATTGTTGGTTTCAGCCCAAGAAAAAAAATTTAAGCTTTGCAAATTAAATGCAGCCATGGTGTACTTTTGTTTATTTGAAAAATCTGACCTGAACTCTGCTGTGGCATCAATGCCCTTTTCAGTTGAGCCCCACAGGGTTTAACACAGGCTCCTGCAAATAGCTCCGTGAATCCTGGTTTTGGTGTGAAAGCCCTTCAGGTCTACATCCATCTTGTGTTGTTATGCTAAGCTAACACTGTTTACCATAGAGGATGTTTGCTTCTCCCTTTTTTTTTGACAGGCACCTTAACATTTTTGGTCTTTTTTCTTAAGTTCTCTCCTCACTGTCTCCTGTCTTTCTCAATCCCTCTTAAAGTAACCTGAAACCTGTTGTGAAACCTAAATATCCATCCCCAGTGGGACAAAATCAAGTGGATATAGATACACACGTATATATATATATATAAAATTTATATATATATAATATATATATATATATATATATATATATATAATATATATATACACAGGGGTTGGACAATGAAACTGAAACGCCTGGTTTTAGACCACAATAATTTTATTAGTATGGTGTAGGGCCTCCTTTTGCGGCCAATACAGCGTCAATTCGTCTTGGGAATGACATATACAAGTCCTGCACAGTGGTCAGAGGGATTTTAAGCCATTCTTCTTGCAGGATAGTGGCCAGGTCACTACGTGATACTGGAGGAAAACGTTTCCTGACTCGCTCCTCCAAAACACCCCAAAGTGGTTCAATAATATTTAGATCTGGTGACTGTGCAGGCCATGGGAGATGTTCAACTTCACTTTCATGTTCATCAAACCAATCTTTCACCAGTCTTGCTGTGTGTATTGGTGCATTGTCATCCTGATACACGGCACCGCCTTCAGGATACAATGTTTGAACCATTGGATGCACATGATCCTCAAGAATGGTTCGGTAGTCCTTGGCAATGACGCCCC
The DNA here is from genome assembly GCA_036173005.1 of Crenichthys baileyi. Taxonomy (NCBI): domain Eukaryota; kingdom Metazoa; phylum Chordata; class Actinopteri; order Cyprinodontiformes; family Goodeidae; genus Crenichthys; species Crenichthys baileyi. Next base: position 302,343 of record JAHHUM010002353.1, read on the forward strand.
CATCTAGCACAAGTATTGGGCCAAGGGAATGCCATGATATGGCAGCCCAAACCATCACTGATTCACCCCCATGCTTCACTCTGGGCATGCAACAGTCTGGGTGGTACGCTTCTTTGGGGCTTCTCCACACCGTAACTCTCTCGGATGTGGGGAAAACAGTAAAGGTGGACTCATCAGAGAACAATACATGTTTCACATTGTCCACAGCCCAAGATTTGCGCTCCGTGCACCATTAAAACCGATGTTCGGCATTGACATGAGTGACCAAAGGTTTGGCTATGGCAGCCCGGCCGTGTATATTGACCCTGTGGAGCTCCCGACGGACAGTTCTGGTGGAAACAGGTGAGTTGAGGTGCACATTTAATTCTGCCGTGATTTGGGCAGCTGTGGTTTTATGTTTTTTGTATACAATCCGCGTTAGCACCCGAACATCCCTTTCAGACAGCTTCCTCTTGCGTCCACAGTTAATCCTGTTGGATGTGGTTCGTCCTTCTTGGTGGTATGCTGACATTACCCTGGATACCGTGGCTCTTGATACATCAGACTTGCTGTCTTGGTCACAGATGCGCCAGCAAGACGTGCACCAACAATTTGTCCTCTTTTGAACTCTGGTATGTCACCCATAATGTTGTGTGCATTTCAATATTTTGAGCAAAACTGTGCTCTTACCCTGCTAATTGAACCTTCACACTGCTCTTACTGGTGCAATGTGCAATATATTGGGCATACATATATCACAGAGGTCAAAAAAGCACTTAAAATATTTAATATGGACAATTTTTTGGACATCACAAATACCTGGCATTTTAACAAGCATGTGTAGCATGTGTAGACTTGTAAAGAAGGTGTAAAGATTAGGTGTAAAGGCCTGTGAAGGTGGAACAAAAACCTAAATACAAAAAGAGAACAGCTTCTTTTAGTAGAAGAAACTTGGAATAAAATGGAAAACAAAAAGAACACGAGTGAAGCTTTGACTACATTTCTGTGCCTCCAATGAGAACGATTGCTAGAATGAAACTGTTAAATGTTACCAGATCAAATGAGGGTCACCCACAATGCGAGGAGTTGAGATGTGTGGAAAGGCTGTAAACAGTGAGTAATGTAAGCACAGGCACTGATCCTACCGAATGATATGGGAAGTCTGAGCAGAAAAAAGATTAGCAAGGGTCCAAGAATCTTCACAGAACAAAGACAAGAAGTAGCTCAAAGACACAATCAGCTTTCCCATGTTCACACAGAACAGTAAATAACATTCTGTTCTAAAAAAAAATGTGGTAGGCAGCTATCGTACGCTAGGAAGAGATTAAGCAAAGGATTATACCAAAATAAATAACCCAAGAAAAACTTCGAAACATTCTGTTTTGGACATTAGACTGGTGGATGATTACCCTAGAGTGGTGAAGGGAAATGACAAAACTCTAGAGGCTGGTGGAGTTAGCCGGTAGCCGACATTTCAGATGAGACCCCTTGGGCATCAGTAAGAGGTACACATGGTGAGTAGGAGGATTGAACGGAGAAGATCTGAGGAAAAATTATAAATTGAGGATGAGATATAAAGAATGAATGTCAGGCTGATTGGCTTAAACAAAGCAAGTCAATTTACCAGTGTAATGACATCAAAATGAAGAAAGAGGCAATTTTGGCTTATAGATTTAGAAAAAAAGCAGATGAAACAAATTTTCCTGAACTTCTAGTTTATTTTAAATTTACTTACAGGCTGTATTCATTCAGTCAAAATGAATATCCTGTTTTTTTATTTTTTATTTATTTAAATAATTGCCCATATTTAAATCCTCAATCACTCTAGATTCCAAAATCTCATCTTACATTTGAAAAGGCAAGCGCCCCCAAGCATTTAAAACCTGGTACACTAGACAAATTCAGGACTTGAACATATACTGTGTAAGCTTGACATCATAGCACCTTCAGTCACACTGCATTATCAAAGATGGCTGACTGCACAATTTGCTGCTGCACCAGAATGGCTTCAAGCAGATTCAACTGACAGATCAGTTCAATAATAAATGGACACCTGGTCACAGGTGTTAATGTTCTTATTATTGATGCTGAAAGGAGGCAGAGTAGGGTGAGGCAAATTAGACAGTTGTAGGAGGCCTTATGGTTGGTCAAAGGAGTACAGGAATTGGACGTTGACAGAACCAGCAGTCACACTGCATTATTTCCCAGAATGTATCTGATGTTGCATGATATTTGTTGCAGGTCCTCTTTGTTTGGGATAAGATGTACGCAAAGACTTTGTGCACATGTCTGCGGAGTCAAGTATGCCCGACTATGTCCATTTTATAAAGAAGATATGAAGGATGCAACTTTTCAAAAAGTATAGACAGTTGTCTTTGTGTGTGACCTTCAGTGCTGTCTCTTGCTCTTCTGCACTCTCTCACTGTCATTATCTGAGCATCCCTGCTCTTACCTCTTACATCAGGATTGATCACCTCAGAAGTAGGCCTTTTGTGTGGAGCGATGGTGCGGCAAACGCTGACCTCAGGAGGGAGGAGGAGATGGAAGGCATTGCTCACAGAATTTAAAACAATGCTCATGTGAATCTACAGGGGCCTTCCAATGCTTAATAGAAGGATCTCGATTGATGCTGCCCTCTTAGTACACAGATGTCCTCGTTTTCTTAAAGGTCTGTCAACTCACTATTCAAAAATACTTACAGCTGTTCAAAATACCTATTAATGAAATACTGTATGGCCAAAATGTCATAAAACAATTGTTTTATTTCTTTATTTGTACTTTAAATTGGAGGTGTATTGGGATTTTACTTTCAAAAACCACAATAACATTTCTCATGTGAATTAAGTGCAAGTTATTGTTATGAACCCCAGATACGAAGGTGAGTGTTTTAAGCTTCACACTCTGTACGTTTGAGTCTCTTATTGTGAAGTAGGAAAGGAAGTGGTTCTTGAGCTCCTGTGTTGTGTTGATGCATCAGATAAAGGCCTTTCACTGGACTGCCTCACAGCACTGATACAAAAGCATCAAAGATAAGATCAACCCTATAACGTACCTACTGGCAGAGGGACGATGCACAGAATGAGGTGTGATTAGAGGAGAGTGGTCAGTAGGACGCAAGAGGTTGAAAGGCTGGCTTAAAGCTAACCTGTAGGAGACAACTACACAACTTGTGTTTTCTTGCTAATGTTCACCCCCTGAATTAGAGCTCTGCACCAGACCATTTTTTTAATCCCGCTCCCATTTGATTACACTGAATTTTTGACCATTACTCCCGCTGTCTGTCTTCAGGCCCCACCATTTCAATTTATGTTGGATTCAATAAATGTATTCCCACTGAATGTGCGGTGCAGTGCATTGCATTGCAGTTTAACAAGAGCAGAAGAAATAAGATATATTAACCAAAAATCCCTCTGCTTTGAATCACTAATTCTCATGTACACCGAGGCCAAAAACCAAAAATAATATATCTGTGCAGTAAAAAAAAAAAAAAAAAAAAAAAAAAAAAAAAATATATATATATATATATATATATATATATAAGAAAATTAATAAAAACAATATCACAAAAACAGATGAAACACCCAAAAACATCTGGAAGAAATATTTGCCAATTTCGGAATTGCTGAATATTAATACAAAACAATGGATCAGAACATCCAAATAAATAAAAATATGACAGACAATGAATCTGGGACGGCTGTCAAACTTGAAATTACTGGGCAGAGAAAGAGACTCATAATGTTCTCTCTGATGGATGTTCAAAATGAAATTTGCAAGATTGACAGTGCAGGAAAGCGTTCTTTGTGAAACAGAGGTTTAAGTTGAAATCAATCTGCTCAATTTAATGATTATATTATTCCATTATAAAATGCATTTTTTCTCTAGTCTCCAGTCTTGATTTTAATTCCAACCTCAGTTGTACTCTCCATCTTTCCAACAATCTTGGGACCTAATGTCCATGTTAAATCTGTTCGGTCCAGCGAGATTTGCGTTGGTACTGAGGTATTCCAGTCCCAAAGCAGGACTCTACCCTGGATATCAGGATGGATTATTTTGCAGCTCCATGAAACCAGGGACATAAAAATTCACAACACTTCAGTGGTTTTGTTTTTGGCCGGCTCCATAGCAACATTTTCCCTAATCCAACTGGATGTTCTGTTGTCATAACATGTGCAGACGTAAAATCTATGGGTCTACTACGAAACATGGGTCGTGGTGGAACAAGTCTGACCTAAAACCTTACGCAGTAATGGGGGGGGGGGACCACCACCTATTGGCCAGTACAGCAGTTGGTTACCATGGAGACTAAACGCAGGGTGGTGGAAAGACATTGCTGACCCAGGAGTCACATTGATTTGTTATGCAAGTCCTCTTGCTGCTTGGGACTAAAGAGACATAAAAAGTGCTGTTCTCATCTGAAGTACTTTTATTTTTAAATCAGCTAAAGATTAAGAGAGAAGCAATTTCATTTCATGGTATGTTGTTGATATAGTGTACATGGAATGAAAATAAATGACTTGATACTTACACTATTACACATATATTGTCACTTAGAATTCAAAATTTACTAGCACATGATTAAAACATAATGCTGGATTCTCTATCAGAGGTGCATGTTAGCTTTGGGTCCAAAACATTTTTCCTACATTGCAGCACAACTAATGGAGAACAATGCACTGTGTCTGATCAAACTAGAGAAACTCTCTAATTGGAACCACACAGGCTTTTAAAGGAAGGGAAGCAGCCTGCCAATGTTCTGTTTACACAAAGTAATTACCCAGGTGGGGCCAAATTATTATTAAAAAACACATTTTGAGGTTACCTTTGTCCAGAAGTAAGCCCAAAGTCTCTCTTTTGTTTCATCAACGGCACCCAGCCAGATTCTAACTCCAAAGAATTGATTTTAATACCCTCTCATTAAAAGGACTTTTTTCCAGGAGGATTAAAATGTCTAATTATTCATTGTAAAACTTATATTTATTTGATGGAGTTTTTTTAAATGAGGGGGGTCTTTATTTGTACATCTACAGTAAACTGTTTAGGGCAACTGAATTTAGAACAAAGTTGCACAGAAAATTTTTGGTCTGAATGATTTAAAGCTTGATTTGGGTGTTTTACAACTTGTCAGTAAAGCAAGTTTTGTTGTACGTAAGTTATTAGAACAAGTTTCAAGCAGGAGATTTACAGCTCAGTCATCCATATTCCCACACAATATGGTCCAAGTTTCACAGTTTCACAGTGATGGGCTAAAGTAATGGAGAGGTTTTCACTTAATATAGGCCTAGAGATGTTATTGTAGTCACTGGTAATTAAGTATGATTAGCACCCATTAGTATCACAGCTCTGGTCCATTTCTGCGTCATATGCTCAGTAAGAAACAGCAGGTTGTGCGGCAGCAGGGAAACAGAACATGGTGGGGGGTGGGCTCTCAAGCAAGAAGCTGCTGATGGCGGCCCTAAAGTTTAATGCCTGAGGGACCGCCAGCGTGCAAAACGAAAGACAAGAATAAATAAGGGCGAGGAACAATGGTAGGAGAGCAAGGGTGTTGAGCATTCAAAGTGCCAGCTTGGGTCACCTTGAGCTATCCATCTCCCAACTCTAACTGTGAGAGACCCCAGGAGCAGTAGGGGATTTAGCTTGCATCCTCTCATTTAATTGCACTCTGTGGAGAGCGAGACAAAGCAAGTGATCTTCCTCTCTGAGGTGGATAAAGCAATCCTCTGGAGTGGTTGGAAGGAAGATGCCTGGACATTCCTGACAGCTGAAACAAACCCAACAAGTCTGCCGACGCTGCTGCTGAAATGAGATTCTGCACCAAAGTACAAGAGGTGGCACTCTAACTTCTTCATCTTAAAAATGCTATTTTTTTCTCTATTTAATAATGTCATCTTCTGTTTGGTAGTCAAATGATTAGACAGTTAAAAAAAATAAACTATTTAAAAAACGTTAATCATCTGCATATTTTTCCTTTTTTATATTTCAGGGACAAAGCTTTCCCCTTGGGGAACCAGATGACCTTGCAGTCAGTGGTTCAAGGTTTATCTCACATGTTTCACTTTCATGATGAGGATGTTTTTTCAGCTATGCTTAAACTGACAAGCAACAAAATACGCCAAAAAATGCAATTACAAAGTAGTTAATAAGATGCTAGTATTAATCGAAAGAGAAGACACAATTCTGCATCACAGCCAACATTGTCCACCCAGATGGAGAGCAATACAACAACAACGTTGGCTTCAAACATCTGCTTTTACAAGTACAATTATAATGCCTTTCACTAAAATCCAAGTCTAATGTATTTTATTCAGATTTTAAGGTGAAAGACCAACATAAAGCAGCAAATAACCGTAGAGTGGAACTAAAAGTTGTTGGGGTCATCCATTTTGGGGGGGACAGATCGACTAGGCTGCGAAGTTCAACATTCACAGCTCAGCAGACTGAGCTGTGTTGAGCTGTTTTGATTTGCTGTGCAAGTGTGCAAAATCGCGCAGCGCAGATGCGATCAGCAAGGTGTGTGTTCATGTTTTTGTCCGGCTGATCTTAAATTAGCCAGGAGTTAGAAGTTGGACTTTTAAAGTTTTTCCATTCAAAGCAAATGCGGTCTTGGCCTCGTGGCCTGACCACTCTGTTGTCCCAGTTTTATTACTGGAGTTTTTCCACTGAGTTCCCGCCTCAGAGTTTCGAGATTTGGGGGAATCAGCTGCTAGAGGCTAAAGGGGCGCGGCCCCACCGTTTTACCAGCTGATCGCCGCTTTTTGTAGAATAGTGCTTGTTAGTTAGGTGAAGGTTTTTGGACCAGAGTAGTAATTATATCAGGGCTACATGGTCAATAAATGTTCACATCTATATTTACAAGAAGCGTTTGTGATTATTTCATGCAAGAGTGATTTATCTGTAAAAATAAGGTCAAAGTTCCCCCTCCTTCGGTGAAGCGTTTGATTAAACAGTGACATTTAGTGGTTTTGGTTAATAATTATCAATCATTACTGATAATTAACTAATTATAATTATTAAGGGCTTTGAGCCCATAATCACAACACCAGAGGACATCTCTGATTTGCTCTGAGAAGTTATTCTTCGGAATTTTGATTTTTAATTATAATTTTTGATAAATATTAATTAATCAATAATCATAACCCTTACAAAGGATAGATGGTTCAAATCATTTTACCCTTCGGTCGATACTTTGGAGAACCACCTTTCCCTGCATTTACAGCTGCCACACTTTTGGGGTATGTCTTTACTAGCTTTGTACAACAGAGTGAAATTTTTGCTCCTTCTTTTTAGCTTTAGATCAAATTTAGATTTGAACTTTGACTGAGCCATTCTAATACACGATCATGTTTTGATCTAAACCATTTCATTATAGCTCTGGCTGCATATTTAGGATTGTTGTGCTGCTGGAAGGTGAATCTCTGTTTCTTGTCCAGAGGATTTCGCAGATTTTTCACAGATTATTTTATTTTATAACCTCACTCTTATTTTAGAGTGCAAATATGGTTGAATGTGTTTGGCTGGCTCCAGGTACAATAGTACTACCAATTTAATTATTAAACAGTACAAAACAATTTAATTTTTGTTTAGTTTCTAAATCCTTTTCAGAATTTGTTTTAATAGTGTAGACCTAAGTTTAATGTCTCCTGCTTGCTTGAGCCGATCATTACAAGGTTGCACCAGTACAATAACTGAAACATCAAACTTAAAAACGAAGAAAGGTTCTTGTTTCCACGTGACATGCAGAACGTAGGATACACCACGTTCTTGGAAGAGGATCATGATTTTTATAGCTTTTATTCCTTCTATTTACTATCCAGTAAAAGTATAGTCTTCTTTATTTGCCTTAACAAATGTAAACAAAGAAAAATGTCCAATCTCGGAATACCTGGATGCTATAGTAATAACTGACTGTTAAGCCACCCAATCTCCTGCATGTCAGAAAAGAGTTGGAGTTTGTTATACTTTTATGATGTTTTATGTGTGTCCAGCTCTATTTTTATCATTTCATTTGCCCATCTTGCATGTCAGCTACCCTTCATTTTGGATTTGACTTGAAGATGAAATGAGCCATACAGAAATCTTAAATTTTCATGATCCTTCTTTTAAGATAGAAGAAATGCAAAAAATGTTTGCAGCATTCCTCAATTTCCAATCCCCAACCACGAAGTCCATCCGTTTGTGAACACATGCAGTCTGAAAACATATCACTGAGTACGAACCAAGGGAATAGGAGGAGTAAAAAGATCATTTAGACTGCAATGATCCACTGCTGGGAAAATTGTTTTTCCTGCAAACCATGATTATTTGTTTGGTGTACTAAAAAAAAAGAAGGTGAAAAATTTCTTTTTGCCAATTTTTTCCTTTTATTTTAATTTTTGGTCTTTTTGTGCCTCACTATTGTTCTACTTTTGGAACAATATCACGGCTTTGGGCGAAAGATAAAAAAATTAAAAAAAGCTGCTTGTTAAACTTATTGATGTCCCCTGGTGGTGTTAGTCTGGAGCTAATTTAGTTAAATAACTGAAGTAATGCTGGAGCCAAGTTAACCTGCCAAAGAGCCAGAAGACTGCAAACGTGATTTTTGTTGAGAGCTGGGAGTGCCTACTGTTACCAGGGTAACAAGCCTTAGGCATACAAAGACATGCACAAGATGGTGGAACATAAAGACTATTTCTATTCTGTGGTGTTTTTGTAGTTTTAGAAATTTCCTGCACAATTTTTTTCCGAGAGGATAAAGGAGCCATCTGCAACAGAACATCAAATCTGCACTGCCTTGGAGACATTCCGCTAAACTGGAAAAAAAAGTGAACTGGAGTGACCTAGGGCAGATAACAGGAAGCTCTCAATCTCCATTTTTTATAGAAAACTACAGATGTGGAAATGTTGGCAGCCTATTGGAAATCTCTGAAATATAGGAAGGGTCTACAGTTTCTACTGACTGATGTCATTAGTTAGACATGCTAACTCCACAAATACTATTATAAAATGATAATGGTGCGTTCCATTAACATTGGAAGTCGGAACTGGGAAGTCAGTTTACGCCATCTCTGAGTTGTAGCGTTCCAGTTTCCCATTTGTTTTTGTTCGTAATGCTTTAAACTGTAACAGCAGTCTTACAACAATAACAATGACAATAGACATTGTTCTATGTAGTATTTTATGCACACAAACACCACTGAATCACATCTTTTAAACACTGAAATGTAGTACGTGTATGACTGACTACATGTTACACAGAAAATACAGAACTGTTAAAAACAATCACAGTAAGAAAGTTTCACACTGTTGATGGGAGTAGCGGCAATCTTGAATGCGGAAGTTGGGCATGGTCCTGTTCCGAATTTCCGACTAGTAATTCTGACTTTGGGTGTTCCAGTGGAAATTTCCTACTCAGAAGTCAGAGTATAAATGCAATGCACCATTAATACCGCAGAAAATGTAAACTCAAAGTTATTTTGACTAAAGTAAACAAATCACCCTGAAACAGTGATCTTTGTGTCATCCGTAGTCGTCAACAATTGTTTCAGCTATCTACTGCTTGCCCTGACGAGCCGCAGTGACATCAGGTGACCCAGAAGCTTGCTGCACATTAAAACAGTAGTTTGCTTTTTTTGGCTTGCTTTGTAAAACTTCATACAATAATTATATCCTGCTGTTAAAAAAAATTCACATTTATGAAATTGACTCTGCTAGATATCGGTACCAGCAGGCGAAAGCTCAACAAAAGCTTGGAAATTGGCCAAAAATATGTAATCAGTGAATCTCTGTTCTGAAGCAGTCTTTTTTTCTGAAGCAGTATTAATAGGAGCACAAAAGGATGAATCAGGTACAGCAGAACTCAAACACAAACTGTGGTGGAAAAGTCCCTCAGAACGGCCTCATTTCAATAAACCGAGTACAATACAAGCATTACTGCTTGCATTTATTTACTGTACGGCTGTATAATAAAACCCAGCTATGTAATTCAAAGACAACCCTTCCACTCCAACATGCAGGCAGAAACAGAATCAGTATGAAAGAAAACCTGGCGGTAATCAGAACACAGCCATGGGTCATTCTGCAATGTTGCAGAAAGGAAAGAAGTGCTAACTTTCCAGTTCTTTTGATAAAATTGGTTTTAATATATTATTTTTTTTAATAAGTGGCATGTAATGACATCTCAGCCAAAACTGCATTTATTTCTTTTTATGGAAGCAGGAGGTAAGTAATGCACGTATTACAAATCCTATGTTTGAAAACTCCCTCACCTCCCTAGCTGTTAATTTAGTTTTTTATGCTTTGTTTTGTGTGTAAACTTGGCTTTCATTACAATATGTAAAAATGTGGAATAGCAAGTTTAGACTTTGTATTAAAGCAGTCGGGGGAGCCTCACAGACTCCCTTGATTGGATCGTTTAACACTTTTGGCAGGAAGAACCGATGAGACTCAAATTCACAAAGCACGCCAGTGACTCTGAAATGAGTATGTATTACAGAGCATCATGGAGAAGTGCACTGAATGAGGGGGTAACAGCTGCAATGTAAACGTGGAAAGATAGTTTTCCCCTTTCTTTCCTGGTCATGTGTGAACCTCATTCACATTCAGCCATCTGCCTGGGCGACTACGGTGTATGGGTCGCCATGCCAGCGAGGGGATCCTCCTCAATGTTACAGATGATGCTGGGATCTAATCTAATGTGGAGCCCGTGTGTGTTTAGATATCTTCATTGTATTCCAAGTCCCTGCTTATTCCTGGGACGCATGCCAGTCTCTCCCACTCTGCTGCCCCTGCACACAGAACCATCTGCTGAAGACCTGATTTAATGCAGTACATGCGGAAAGTCGGGAAAAGTGTAGGCTTCTGCAACAGAGTACATATGTTTGAGTTTTTTCTAAGAACAGAGAATGACTGAATAAGGAAATGTAATTTTTGAAATCGACAATGTTGTTCATTTTGTGAATTTGATGTTTAATAAGTAACTACCTTCAATTATTGACCTGAATAAAAATGTAATTTAAAAAAATCTATGACAAAAGACAGTTTTTTTATTTTTGTTCTTAGCTTAATTTTGTTTGCAGCACAGTTGAATACTAAAAAAACAGGACTCAATGATGTCTTGTGCAACAAGATCCATTTTCATTAAAACACTACAATGGTTCTTGTCTGAATCACATGTGCCTCGGGATTGCTATCCTGTTCCTGTTAGCATTTTACTTTGGTGTAGGCTACTACATCTGAAGATGTGTGGCTTTAAGCTCAACACCCTAAATCTATGCTTGGGACTCTCATTTGGAAGTAAAGCTGAAGTAGAGAGTTCTGAGAAAACCATGGACTTAGCTTAAAAATTTGAACAAGCACCTTACAGGTCCCTCCTCCTTGCTCTCTGCTGTGCTACAGCCCTCCCTCCACAGCGGAGCCTGCCATAAACACACAGGCTAGTAAGCAGGGCCACCGATGACGGCGGATAAACAGCTAGGGCACATTCACTGGTAGGGATGAAACATCAACGATATGCTTTACATTGACTATGATCCGGCCATACTTTGACAACAAATTTGGTCCTCGAATCATTAGAACAGCGCCATTAGCACAGCTTTCAGCACACCGCCAAGCTTGAGCTAGAACGAAGGCAGGCTGTGTGAGCAGCACGTACCTGAGCGTGATTGACACTGCTAAGACATTCCTCCTGGCTTTGATTGGTTGTGTCTGACCGAGAGCAGTGTATTTCTGCAAATGGCAGTAGGACCACAGGGAGGAGCCAGAGGAGCTTGATTTTTTTCACATATTACCTGTCCCATATTCTACTGTCAGGACATGACAGTTTTAACAAATATGTAAAAAAAAAATACTTTTTTTTTAAATGCTGCAGTAGGTAACTAAACTTACCAAATGCAGCTTTAAAACCAAGGTACATACCATTTCATGATTTTTGTGCACCATTGTACCCCCATTGCCGGGACATTGTTGTACAGAAAATTTGCTACATTTCCTCATGTTTAGACCCACCAAACACATCCTTGGACACCCCAACATTCATCACTAAAAATAGCACAGGTGCGAGAGCAGCTTTAGACACGTTTATCTAAAATCGTTTGAATGTAAATAACCAGTTTGTAGGTCTGAGTGTGCACACTGGTGCATTATTCTGAAGAGATTTGAGAACAAAGCACGTGCCCGTGTACTTTTGGCTTAGGAGCAGCAGGAGCACTCAGAACTGGAAAAACTTTAGATAGGGGCAGTGACGGCACAGGTAAGAGGTCACACAGTTTTATCCATAAACAAGGAAGTGAATGGACAAGGGCAGACAAAAAAGATGGCGAAAAAAACAGGATGAGACATGAGGTCTAGGTGACACTGTCACCCGCAAGATAAAATAAAGGTGGGTCAGCAGTTTGTGGTGGTCAAGGGCGAGAACGCAAGAACACAGACACTAGTCTACTTAACAACTTTATTGCCAGTTTTGATTCATCCTCACCTTCAGTATTGGACCACAATACAAGGTCTTAGATGAGGTGTTGTGCAATTAGGCCACTAATCAAACTATTTCACCTGGGTTTCCAATTTTCCAGTTGGATAGCTAGGGGACAATTTCAGAACTGTTATTTATACCATCTAACATTTCAATAACATACACTGAACATTACACTTATGTTTGTCACAATTTTTCAAACAGTCAGTTTTTTATCTCCACATTTAGAAAAACTTAATGAAAGTTAGAATGTAAATGCTATTCTGAAACAGTAATAAAAAAAAAGTTTTTCCATTTTTATTGTTCATAACTCTCATATGTTTTGTATCCAGTCATGACATCAAACCCACCTTATGGCAAGTGTTTTATTCGTATAACAGTCACATGATAGGACACAAAAATACACCATTTCAAAAGCTTCCTTCTCAAGTTTACACAGAAGATTAAATAAGTTTCCTGCTCCTTCATGCAGAAAAAAAACGAATTCTCAGGTATGTGTCCTCAAAACAGTGAGTGACAGTTCTTACGTCAGCGAGCACCACTAATTCACTGCAGCCTATCTTGTTAGGGTCTTAGATCTTTCTTCTGATCTGCTTCCATTCTTCAGAAAATTTTAAGTGCGGACGTTCCTTCACACAATCATCAAAGGGAGGAGTGAAATGGGGGACTGTGTTCCTGGCAGGGGGAATGTGCTCGTGTTCAAAGAGGTTTTCCAGGGACTCTTCTTCTGCATGCTACTTTATTACCACCCCATAACTTTAGCCATAAAACATTTGATTAGGGTAGAAAGAAAAAACATAAAAGAAAAGTTCAGTTTACACATTACAGCTGATTAAACATCTTTCTGACCATTTTATGGCATAATAGGTGATATTCTTTAAAAGGTGGCTGAGCTATGATACTGTGGTTGTCATTCATATTTATAGCAGAGCTAAGGCAGTGAGGGGGTAGTGTTTATAAGAAAAAGGGGATAAAGAGGGCAGCTTAATGGGGTAATAAATATATGAAGGTATCAAGAGACAGCCATACAGGTTCTTCTCTCTCCTCGGCCACTAATGTAAAGAATCTATAGTGCAGTGCATCCTGGCAACAATTGTCAGAGGCATTATAAAAGTTCTGTATTTCTGCACATACCTTATGGTGCAAAACACGTGTATGTATGTGAAGTTAGGAGAGCTTTTTGGATGCATTCACATTCTTTCAGGAGGATGTTTTGGTGGAAGTACAGCACAGGAGAAAATAACATCACCGGAATACTGTTCCTAGCAGAACTTTTCACACTCCCTGAGCCTTTTCTGCATTTTGTACCAATACAACAAATTTCAACAACAAAAGTATTTTATTCAGCTTTTAAGTGATAGATGAACACAAAGTAGAGGATGACTGTAAATGTGGAAGGACAATAATAGATAGATTTTTTCTAAATTAACATTTGAAAAGTGTGGTGTGCTTTTGTATGCTGCTCCTCCATCACTCTGTTACCCCTAAAAAAATCCAGTGCAACAAGTTACAAATCTGGAAAAATTGGTAACAAATCTAGAAAACAACAAGACATTGCCTGCCATCCAACTAAATTAATAGGCCTGTTATTCATAAAAGCAGCTAGGAAACTCATGGTAACTCTGGAGGAACTGCAGAGACGGACAGGGAAGCTGGTCAAGAAGAGAGATGGAGCTAAATACAGGCCAGCCCTGAAAAAAAAACACCTATTGGAGACCGTAAAAGACTTAAAAATAGAAAGAGTCACTTTCCAGTAGAAGAACGACCCCAAACATACAGCCATACAGACAACGGCATAGATCAAAGCATTACATGTTAGAGACTGAGCAAGTCAAAATTCTGCAAAATTGTGAAGTCCGAAGTAGCAAAGCTCAAGCGGTGTGAAGACAGCATTGCTTTCTATCATTACGAGATTTCTGTTAACATTAAAAAACTAAAAACTTTACATAAGGATGTGGATTAACCCATTTCATTCATAGAGACCCCTTCAACAGTTAGTAAATAGGTCTCAACTGTTACAGGTGTAGAACTCAAAGTCTATCTATTGAAAGTCTGCAACGTTCTGGCCTAAAATCTCCTCTGTGATCAAACAATACAAGCCATTCTGGCCCTAAGGCAAAGAACATTGTTTCACTGTTACAGTATTTTGCATCATGATGCACCACCTCCCACCCGCCCTGACGAGTTGCTTCTGTTGGATCTCTGCTTTAATTAGTTAGCTTACAGGCCTCCGTAAGCTGCGCCTGAAACCTGTCTGTTCTTGCAGCTGTTGGGAGCTGATAAGAGAAAACGAGATTTCTCATTTTATCACTTAGTTTCTCCTCACAGATGACTCATCAAGGTAAACATGGAGGAAAAGCCAAAAAAATGGTAGAAATATGAATACTTTCCATGCTGACCCACAACCACCTGTGGTCCAATTAATGTTACCGCGGGAATAAGGAACTTGCACCGACATCAGGCTGCTAAGGCTGCAATGGGGCTCGTTCTGACTGAAGGGCCGGCATCTTCGACGACAGTAAACGGCTGCTGCGGTTGGGCCGGTCTAATGCCATCTGGTAGCTGCAGATTCCTTCAAAGGAACTGTCAGGTCTCAAAGGAAGACTTTGATTAAGCCTCAGACAGTACAGAGGCATGCACACAAACATAGACAAACAGGTGCATGGCAAACATTTGAGAGCTGACAGGTAGGCTGCCGATTATTTAAAAAAACCCTTTATCCTTTGTTTCCTCAGAAAGAATAAAACATGGTCCTGAATGTGTTGAAACCCTGAACATGAGTTATTGATGTGAAAGCTGCAAGCAAAGAATTAAATACGGCTTCATCCTAAAACTCTTACCACGGTGCGGAAATGAATTTGGGGCCAGTCAGACCTTTCTTTTACGGAATATTTGATGGATTTAAAACTCTGATCGTGTTTTTTTATGCACAATGTGCACTTAGAATCAAATATATGTCAATCCTTCCTAGCATTATGGATAACACTTCTGTACGCCAACTATAATACATTAGACCACTTCAAACTAAACATAACAGTGTTTTCATGTGACAATATATTCCCTGCAAACAAATGCAATGATATTTACTTCTTTATATGTTGAGAGTATATAGTACAGATGCAATAATCATGTGTTGTAGCTGTTTTCCACTTTCAGGTCTGAACTGCTAACACTGATTTTAGCAGATAGTGATCTCTCTTGAAGAAGGCTAAGATATAGGAACAGGGATTTATTTAATTAACTGTATTACTTTTACAGAATGGTCAGAACTGATATATTAAACTGTCATTAGCATATTATATTAGCTTTTAGCACTGCTAGAATAAGTAAAACAAAAGTCTCCTCACTTTTGCTCTGAAAAAGGCTGTGACAAGGACTGAAAGCTCAAAATGATGAAACATAGCAACTTAACTGCAATTTAGTCATCATTCCTGTTATCCCATGAATGTTTTCCTCTTTCTCACTTTCTTGTCACCTAAATGACCAGAGAAACAACCAAATTTGAAACAACTCACTGATACTAAAATATTATTTGGTCTCGAGAGCCATTTCCTGTTTGCCCTCATGCCAGAAAATTCAGCCTTAATGATGGTTGTTATTTGATGCTGCTTCATGGTCAAGATTTTTATTCTCCTTAATTCCACTGGTGTTTTTCATGCTGCATTCAGGTATAACTCATGAACTCATCCAACAAAACTTTGACGGTATGGCCATTCTAGATGTATTTCAGACTCGTCGGTTCATTGTTATTCAGCTTCTCTTAAAGTGGCGAAAATTGAGACTAGGACTGAAGATGAGCTTTTAGAATAGGTAAATATTTAGGTTTAACATTTTTTTTTAATTCATGTGCCACCTTTATTATACAGCATTCATTTTTTTAGACATACCCAGCCTCAGAAGCCCAAAGTCATTCTCAGTCAGCCACGGAAAATGGTCAAAATGGAACAAAAGTGTTATAATAAATCAAATATTTAATTTTCTTCTACAAACTTTAATTATTTCACCAACAGAAACCTTGTTTTATCTGCTTTAAGAAATATACACCAACTCCTATCCCTCTCTTTAAGAGTTTACTTTTGCATTTTTTGACTGCAGCCTGCAGTTTTCCAGAATAAAGGCAATACCTGTCACAGAACAATGAACTTGGACTCATTTTAAGCAAATTAAAAAGAAACCAGGGAGAACAAGTCTCAGCGCCAAAACCCTACATTCCTGCGATTGCAATAACCACATAATATGAAATCACTTCAGTTTCCCATGGCACAGGGCCTTAAGTGGGATGAATAAGGGCATAAGTAGATGCAAATGTGTGTCACTGTAAGGCTGATGCAAGCAATGCGCAACAGGGAGGAATCAAGGATGAATGCCAGCCTGACACCAAAAGGGACAGCGCTGGAGAGATCAGAACAAACTTTGGAGACAAAAGGCCTTAACTAAGACACTTGACCTCATGGGAAAACATGACGAGCTTTCTGTGTGCATCAGTTAGGAGGTTTTATAAACTGAATATGGATTTTACATTGCAGGCATGCCATGTTTCAACAACGTGGTTTCTACACAGTGTCATACACAGGAGTAGTTTGCAAATAAAGGCATCAGCCAAAGCTTACAGATTGAGTCAAATTGTCCTCAAGGCTAATATCAGGACAGTAGCTGGAAGAGGATTTTTAAAGCCTATTAAAGTTGGGTGATTAAGTTGAAGTGCACACTTTCAGCTTTAATTCAGCAGGCCGAACAAAAAGATTACATAAAAATGTGAGGAACTAAAGCATTTTTTTCCAACACAATCATTTGTCAAATTCATCAACAGTAATTGGACAAATTAAATAACTGAAAATAAAATGGATATTTCTAATACTTGGCTGAAAGCCCTTTGCTGCCAATAACAACCTGAAGTCTTGAACTCATGGACATCACCAGACAGTTTCCTCCTTTTTAATGACCTCCCAGGGATTTACTGCAGCAACTCTCAGTTACTGTTTGTTTGTGGACCCTTCTGTCCAGAAAGAAATTGACGCTCAGTTGGGTTAAGATCAAGAATATTCCTCTTGTTTACTTTGAAAAACACCCAGGTTGCTTTGGCTGTATCGTGAAACCCCGTTTATATGTTTCAATAAACGGGTAAAAAAAGCAAAAATTATTGCAAAAGTATTTGTCTACTTGACATGTACATGAACTTTGCTGAAATCCTATTCTTAATCTATAGCATCAATTTGTTAATGGACCCACCATTGCCAGCAATAGCAACTTTAACTAGTCTGTAAACATCTTCCACAAGGTTTAGGAGTGTGTTCACAGTTAGATGAGAAAACCAGAATTACAGCCTCTGCTCTGATTCATCCCAAAAGGGTTCAAGAAGGTTGAGGTCAGGACCTGCAGCCATAGAAGTGATTGTAACAAGAATTCATTGATTTGGACCTAACTGTAACTATAAATTCAACCTTTAAAAATAATTCTTCTTCAAGTGTCTTCAACTTTATGGCTATCACAATAAGAGAGGAGAAATACCTAAATTCTTTAACAGAAAGACTTAGTGTGGATGAGCTAAAACAAAATAAATCATGATTCCTCTGTTCCTATTACTTAATGTCCGAGGAAATTTGCTTACATTCCTTCTGCAATTAAATTGATCTATTTAACAATACTATATAAAGCTTAGGACGCAAGCATCATAAGCATCTCAGAAGACATTAGTGGATCTCTATGTAGCTATGTGGATCAGAACAATATCTCGTTCCATTGCATGCAGATATAGGTCAATCGCAAAGCTCTGGAAAAGATTGCTTAAATTTATGACCAAACATTGTTTTTTATGCACAGATAAACATCTCCTTGCTTCACTGTTCTAAGTGGGGGTGTACAGAGAGGGGGACAATGGAGGCCAAAATCTACTTCTCCAGAAGTCCAAGCACTAATTCAGCCTGATGTCAGAGACAGAAGGTCGTGTTATGCAACTAATGTTTTCAGAAATGGACCAAAAGGCGGCATGCCACATGTTGTGTCACAGTTAAATTTGCAATTCTGATTGGAGGTAGTGACTACATTTATTAACTGCCTTGTTTTCTGCTAGGAATTCTTCAGATAAAATACCCACTTTATGCAATGCTGATTAGGATGAGCCGGGGCACAATCCTTGTGTGATGCAAACACCTTTGTGCCCACTTAATGATCTTCATTTGCACATGGTGTAATGCTGTTTTGACTTTTAAATAGTTATGTTGCAACATCTTATTCATTGCTACTGCATGTTGGTAAGGGAAAAAGCTATAATTTGTTTTAGCCAATCACAGTGGATCCTAAAGTGTTCAAAGGCTAGGCTCTTGTGATGTAAACAAAAAAAATTAAAAACTTTCTTTCCACCTTTAATGTGAAGTATATACTGTGGAAATACATCTGTTAAAGTGATCAATATACAAAATAACTAAGCTGTAACATATTGACTGAATTAGTGTGCACATGCTTGACCCAATACGTTTAAGGATTCAGGCTATTTTGGTCCGAGTTAGCGTTCCACACAATGAAATTCAATACCAATATTTCTCTTTGGGTATGGAGTTATTCTGGTGGTGTTCTGAGCTGTTTTAATGGCACACAGACCGTTTGGATCCTACAGGGAACTTGAGGATTTACGACTTCTTTGGAAGATTAAAAAGTTTCTATTTTTCAGCTTTACTCCTTTGTCCACCTATCTGGAGAACACAGGAGACTGTTGTCTTATGTAGAACACAACCAGTACTAGGCAGAAACTCCTGCAGCTCCTCCAGTGCCGCTCTTGGCAGCCTTCCTGACCACTTTCTGTCCTGGAGAATCATTCCTGCGAGGACACTGTTGATCATTTAATTAAGGCAAATTATTGCTGACTTTTCATGTATATAGAGTCACATTCAATAAATTTTAATATTTTCTAAAATATTCTAATATATTCATCCGGGGTTTTTTTCCAGTTGAATAATACAGGATACAGCATATGGCAAATCAAAGGTGGAAAAGGTTCTGACATGATATTTCTTTACATAAAAAAAACACTGGCATTTATAGTCTTGCTGACTTTTTACATTCACTGTGTGTCTTTTTTGAAACAAAAACTACATGGATCTCCAAATTTTCCCCTGATAGTGCTTGATAACTTGTTCATATGATTAGCTCAATTTAGCAAAACAAAGTAAGGACACTTAGAGGGTAATATCCTTTACTAGGGATGGAACCCCGTCTTACACTTGTAAAGAAATGATCCATATCCACAACAATATTTTACGGGCTCTTCCACCTTTAAATAATTTTTCCTCAAATTCACTTTGGCAGTTTTACGGTAATCATGTTGACTGGCAAACAGATAACACTCAGAGCACAGCGGAGGACAGTGACTATGTCATCCCTGAATAGAGCAATATGCCCCTTAAAGGAAAACTGGTCACTTCCTTGTGTTTCCATTATTTGGATGAATAACAGAAAAGGAAAACTGTAAATGCAAAACACATTTTTTTTCAATCAGCAGTACAATAAATTCCAATGAAACTTAACCACATGTTGGGGGAACCGGAGGGTGGGTGAGTTTTTATTTGAACCCTTTTGCCTGTAACAACCAGTCCTCTTAAAGTTCCAGAGCCAATTTTGAGAAAAGGTTAGGCTGCACAGGGCTCAGCTGGACAACAGCACATTTGTGATGGAGAGAGCGTGGAGTGGGTGCAGGATGGATGGTGTGAGACCTCCAAAGGTGAGGGTGATGACAGCACTTCTCTGTGGGTGTGGTGACAGCTGAAGGGCACTTCAGCTGGCATGGCTTGTGTGCTTGCAGATACTGCCACATACACATTCCCCACCCCCCTGCAGTCCTTACACACACACACCCAAACACACACAGAGTCTACCTTTAGGACAATCATAAAAAAAAAGGAGTAATGGCGCTAATGAGAATGTGTTATGACTGTACGTCCTGTCATCTTTTAAAGGATTCTTCACCATGCAAATAATCTGACATTTCATGGTTTTTATATCACTTTAGATTAGTATAGTCGTTTGTCAGGCTGGCTGACAAGCAAAAGGTAATTTGTGAAGTCTAAACTATTCAGATAAGAGCTTTATGAAAGCTTTTTCCCAAATAAAAGGGTGTTTGAGCATCCCAGTCCACGCAGAAAATGTGTTACAGTTTCTCGCAATTCAAGATAAGTAAGTGAGAGGGTTTCCAAGTAACCTGTTGCAACCTCAGTAAAAAATGAGAACCATGTACATAGATTTTAATTCTAAGTACTTTTAACTTCCACCTTTTGGAATTGTGGGTATTATCCAAAGGAACAGGATGTTTAAACAGCTGTGACAGGTCTTCATCTGGAAACCTATGGATTAAACCCTCCCACTAACCCAGCCATTCAACACAAGTCTTTGTTAAAACAGCGCATAATTGTGAGGTGTGTCATAGCTATGCTGTTCTGGACATACCAATAATGTCAACATCAATTACATAGCAAGACATAAAACACTGAAGTGACGCAGCGAGATCCGTGTTGTGGCCTTGTGAATATTTTGTCAAGTTGAAATTAAGACGTTTTAAATATTTTATTGCGTTTTTATGTGTTAGACCAACACAAAGTTGTTAAGAAGTCAATGGTAACTCTGGAGGAGCTGTACAGATCCCCACTCAGGTGGGAGAATACGCTGACGAGACAGTTTTACTAATCATGTCTTTACAGACGTGTGGCAGGAGACTACAAGACTACAAAAGACTTGAGGAAAAGTTCACCCTCCAGTGAAACCAACAACCCTGAAAATCCAACCAGTTACACTGGAATGGTTAGATGAAAGCATATTCATGTGTTAGGATTTACTTCAGAGGGCTAAATAAAAATGTGTCCCCGTTTCATTGATAAACAGAAATTAAATAAAAAATATATTTCTTCCTTCACTCTAATTTGTACTGTTTTATCAGATAAAATACATTGAAGATTGTGGTTTTAATGTGAATATGTTTTCTGAAAGGGGTATGAATACTTTAGCAAGGCACTGTGAAAGAGAAAGGGTAGTAAGCAATCCTTATACAGTCCTTGAACTTACAGCAGCTGTGAAACTGCATTATTTTATGCTGTGAACCACTCGAGTACTCATTGCTCCATCTGTCAAGGGATCACACTGATCAGAGCAATTTTAAATAACTTTACACAAATCCACTGAAGCTTAAAATCTGCAGTGCAGCACAAACTTTACAGCCAATCTAAACAAGAGGAATTGTATTGATGTCTAGAAAATATTACTTTCTTTTTTGAGTCTGTTGCCTGACAACAGTAATTTTTCAGGCAAATACAATTTTTTTAAATGCTTGAAATGTTATGAAGGTTCATATACCAACAGTTTCCCTTTTTTATTCTTTTAATTATTTAATTACCTTTATGTCACTGCAATGTACTTTTCCTATTATGTTTTTTTTTTCATGTACAGCACTTTGAATTGTCTTGCTACTGACATGCGCTATGTTAATAAACTTACCTTGCCTTTTGTTTCAGTTTTTTCAATCCTTTGCAAAATGTTGCAGTTTCTCTATAAAGATACTGTGCAAACCAAACAATCTGCAAAGGCCACTGCAGCACTTAAATGGCTGACAACTAAAAATGAACTGACATTGTATTAGGATAAAATGCTGATTTATAGTTGGAGGTTATCACTGATTATAAGGAATTCAGCCCAGGGTATCAAAACATCTAGAGGTCAACTTAATATGCACCTCATTAACACTTGTATGGACAGTTGCCATTGTAATGGCTTCTCTGCTATCTTGCAGTGACATCAAATTTGACACCTGCAAGAATCATCTGCTCTGAATTGCATTAAATCCAAAAAAGCTCAAGAAGAGAGGAGAATGCTTCATTATCATGTCTCAAATATGCCACAACGGATTGTTTTAGATATGATTCCAGGATGGTCATAAAAGAAGAGTAAAAACTGAAATCTATTCTGAAAGGAAAAACTAAATGACTCATTTAAAGGCTATTTTTTAATAAGAAATATACGTTAGAAATGCAATTTCTAGTCTGTTGTATAAGCATTTGCATGTAGAACATGCTGCAGTTTATCCTAATCTCTTTAAGCACAAAAAACAAGCTGCTGCAATGGTTAAGCTTGCTGGGTAATAAAAGCATCCACATTTGACTTTCCTTCATCTGCTTGACAGCAAAATTGCTTTATTTTGATTTAAACTGTTGGAGAACTGAAACAAAAATATTTCTTATGCAGTAATTAAACATCATCTCATCTCAATCTGACAGTAAGTGATGCTCAGACAATCAATAGTTAAAAAAGAGACAGAAAACTATCACCATCAGACTAAATGCCCCATTTTCAAACTGGAGAAATTGGTTAAGCAAAATAAAGCTGTGGCCCCGAAACTCTAAATTCTTGTCCCAGCTACACTAATCTTTCATGCAGCTGATGTAGCTCATTAACATGCCATTCATAGGATTGATATAAGCTGCCATTGTGTTCCACTTTTTCTGTTACAAATGCCAACTTACTGTGGAAGGAAATGGTGTGGATGACTTGATGAGATTGATCAACAAAAGAGCCACAGGAAGTAAAGTTGACACTGAAAAGCATGCGGCTCCATTTTCTATCAATGTCAAGCTCTATTCATAATAATCATGTGTCACACATTTTTAGGCATGAAATTCATTTTTAAATGTGCTTTTAAAGAATTTCACACATCTCCACTCAGGTGCACAATATGCCTTAGAGCTTTGGAATATGGAGGTGACAAAGAAATTCAAAATATTATATTCCCTGCATGTTTAGCTAGGTCATCATCCTCAGCTCCATCATCACTACATCTGGTACAGTGCTGTAAAAATCATTTACAGATTTCCTTCTGGTTTTGCCTTTTGGTCGCACATAAAATCATTAAACTAATTTTATTCTAAGATAAGGATAACCTATTAATAATTTCTGACTATATAGAAAAATTTGCTCTGATTTTGATTTATTAAAAGGTAAAAAAAAAAAAAAAAGAGCTATCCACACCAACCTGGCCCTGTGAGAAATTAGAATTCTCCCCCTCGATAAATTATGAACGAACTGTGATTAACAACATGTTTTTGTTTCAGGGTTACATGCTACACCCAGGCTTGGTTAAAGCCAGATCTTTTGAGTGAAACAACTTAAATAAAACCTGTCTGAACATTATCCAATACCTATCGGAAGAGGAGCTTAGTAAATAAAGTGATTGACATCCATCAGCCTGGATAGAGTTACAAAGCCATTTCTAAGGCTTGGGACTCCAGTAAACCACAGTGAGAGTCAAGATCCACAAATGGAGAAACCTGTGAATTAGTGGTGAACCTTCCCAGGAGTTGCCAGCCTACCGAAATTACTCCAAAAGCGGATTGGAGACTCATTTGGGAGGTACATCAGTAGTACATCAGATGAAACAACCCAGAACATATAAAGCACTGCAAGCCTCAGTTGCAGCAGTTAAGGTCTATGTTTCACGATTCAACAATAAGAAAGAGACTAGACAAAGATGGCCTCCAAGGGAGAGTAAGTTGAAAAGGTGAAAACCACTACAGACCAAAAACAACACCGGTGTAAATTTCACCACTGGCAAAAACATCTTGATCATCCTTAAACGT
This sequence comes from Crenichthys baileyi, assembly GCA_036173005.1. Lineage (NCBI taxonomy): Eukaryota > Metazoa > Chordata > Actinopteri > Cyprinodontiformes > Goodeidae > Crenichthys > Crenichthys baileyi. Next base: position 326,376 of record JAHHUM010002353.1, read on the forward strand.
TCAAAAAAAACTGAAGAGACAAAAGTCAAACTTTCCTAGTCCACAACACAGCAATACAGAGAAAAAACATCATACTGAAACTCAAACATGGCAGTGGTAGAGTGATGGTCTGGGGCTGCTTGCTCTTCAGAGAGTAACTTGGAACCATGAATATTGCTCTGTAGCAGAAAACCCTTCAGGAGATTGTCTAGCCATCAGTTTGTGATCATATGCTAAAGCACACTTGGGTTATGCAGCAGTTCAACGATCCAAATACTCTTAGTCAAACCTAAATTTCTCTTGCCAAAGAAACTGGAAATGTCATTTTTAATTTTCCCTTACACTGTGATCTGCAAAATTTGCCAATTTACTACCACAAGAAGTCTATAACAACATGAAACCAGAAATTATCATAATGACACAGGTCACACAAGCAGTTGTATTTAGAAATCTTATTCTCATGGCCGCAAATTTATCATTTTCCCGATCTGAACGGCATGGTTTAATTGTGCCTCATTGCCGTGATATTGATCATATAGAGTCGTCAGTGAAGCTGCAGCCCCTAAAAAAAGCAAACCCAAACATTTTTTTAATAGCTAAACTTTGTTAACTGTTATCAGGCTTATTATAAGCTAAACTAACAAGGGAAATATGCTAAGGCTCTTACAAATCACACGCAAGTGAGTCACTGTCATCAAACGATTAATGAACGTATTATACCATGAACGTTTGTCACTTCAGCAGACATGTCATTCATTGCAAACTATAGTTGACTTTACTGTTGTGTTTAAAAAAAGGAAAATCACCTGAACAACCAGATTTGAACTGCAGAAACTTGGACAGCTCAGTTGCTCCACTCTGCCGGGCTGCAGACAGACTGCATCGTTAATGTGCCTGAGACACACGCAGCTGCGGCCGCAGAGCGGTAGGCAAACTAAGTTTTTCAGGGACATCATATTACATCCAAGATCACATTTTTCTCTTAATAAGCGTATGTTCTGACAGTAGCATTTTGTGTATGCTCAGGTTATCTTTATTTGACGTTAAAAAATTTTTTGAGGATTTGAAACATGTAGGTTGACAAAAAGGAAAAAAAATCTGATGAAATCTGTAAGGGGGCATATGTGCTTTGATGGCACTGTATCTCCCAGTCCTTCCTTTTCTGAGAAACATTCATAGCCCCCAACAAAATACTAATTTTAAAGTAAATAATACTTACAGGTTTTTGAAATAAACAGACAGTGATTGCAATCATCCAATTAAACTATTATGCAAAAAACAATTTTGTTCACAAAAAGGTCTAAGATCTGAAATGAGCTGAATAATAATGGTCAAAATTAGAGGTAGAATATAATCAGCGATGCACGATGTCCACTTTAATGGACAGGAGGTTAATTGCAATTTCCTCTTAACAAAATCCATACATTTCAAAATTTCAGCAATTAACTAAGTCCTTAGTTGATGTTTTTTATCTGTCAAAGTAACAGAAGGATTAGCAAGATATTGTCGAGATGCTCGGTGTTTCTGACTGTGATGCCGGGTGAGAGTCAAAAAAGTGGCTGATATGGACACATACAATCGCACAAAACTGCTTTTGAACAGCAGTCCATTGTAGTGATCACTGCATAACAGGGCTAATGTGTAATGATCCATGATAACTTGAACTGCAATGTCACAGCATCAAACATAAATATAACTGGGGGGGGGGGGGGGGTATTTGGGGACCAATATTTGCTTTAAACGCAAGATTTGGACTTACTTCCCGTCGTCGTGACGCCCAGCAGCTCTGTTTGATTTTCCACACCACAGCGGCCACCAGCAGCAGGGACAGGAAGCAGCTGTGGAAAGACGGGGAGATGATTAGATGAGTACGAAACATGGAGAGGCAATAAAGCTGAGGAGATCTGGTCCACCAGAAGAATTATTTCATGTTGTGTGAGCATTAACTGAGCAACATGCACATTGTGTTCCTAAAGTATTACAGCTAAACAACATAACCAGGTGTTTTCTTTTTTTCCACTGGAAAGACGTCATAACTAAAAATGTCTTCACAGGTACAGTATATGAAACAACTGTGGATGATGTCTGTTCCACAATATGTTGTGAAGGTGTTTTATACCAGACAGAAAAAGCAACTCTTCAGGTGGAGATGCACAGTTAAGAAAAGGCCAGGAGGTACACAAAACATGGTAGGGCTTCTTGTTTAAACAACTCTGTAACTGACAAACGCACTCCAGCTAAAACAGCTTTCATTTGAATAATAATTGCTTCATGTATCACACTTATTTCCAGATGGTCCTAACCAATGTTGTTAAACAAAAACCGTAAAGTCTCTTTCTCTACATGGATGCCATGCTCCAGTACAAATGTACAGCTGTTGAATGTGTACACAGGCTAAGTTCCAACAACCTCCTATTCAGTCCATCAATATCCCAATCCCTGCACATTTTCAGGCAGTATTCCTGTTACTCCTGTTACCCTTTTAGCACCATGATGATCCTCGATTGCAACAATGTCTCAAAGATAAAAAGATAAACCTGACATTAAACATTTCTGCTCTATACAATCTAAAAAAAGAATGTCTCCCTTCAACCATCTGATCACAGTGTTTATTATGTACTAGCTGCAGGCTTAACTTCTCTGAGTTAACATGCCTGCTGCAGGTGATGGCTTACAATTCAGCAATATGTCAAGAAGTCCTAATGAGCCAAACATAACTAATATAGCAGATAGATGAAGCAGTTTTTAAATCAACAGAGAAAAACTGCAGGTAGACTGACATTTCTCATGAAAAAGAGCACCATATTGTCATTTAAATTGGCTAATATGCATATGTCAGAAACACCTGACAATGCCATTGAGTGGAATATGAAAATTGCTGTGGAAATTTAGTGGTACCCTTTCAGAAAAAGTTACAATAAAAACAGCGCCATTGTTTTAAAAAGTCTACCCATCATCGGGAGCTCTTTCAGCACTGAATGGATAGCGGGTTGTTCAGGTTGAGAAGGCCAAACTTTACATTCAAAACCCAAACAGCATTAATTCAACAATTAAATCAAACAAGCATTGGCCATAAAGTGAACAAAAATGTGCTCTATTTACACTGATACAGAATCAAATTCAGCTTTATTGGCCAAGATTGTGTGCATTAACAAAGAACGTGACTTCACTTTTACGCACTTGGTGTACAGAGCCTATTTATATCTTCCACTTTGTTCTGTAGTGCTGCCGGGGTCATGATGGGGGTGGGTGGTGTGGGTTTGGGAAGGCTTGATTGGGGTGTTGTAGAGTGGGTTGGTGGGGGTGCAGGTAGTCCTTTTGTGTGGGAGTCAGGTGTGAATGGCTGGTTTTCAAACCTGCGGAGGAATGCTGCGTTCCAAGTGGGAACTGAGAAGTCGGAGTTTACGTCATCTTCAAGTTTTAGCATAGGCCTATACCTGCTTGTTTTTGTTTGTATTGCTAGCAACTGTAACAGCAGTCTTATTGCATTAACAACGACAATACACACTGTTCTACGTTGTATTTCGTGCATATAAACAGCATTGAAACTCATCTTATAAACACTATAAAAAGTAGTGCATGTATGACTGACTGTTATGTAAATAATAAAGAACAGATAAAAACAGTCAAAGTAAGAAAGTTTTACTACTACTGATGCGAGTAGCAACCATCTTGAATGCTGAAGTTGGGTATGGTCGTGTTGCGTCAAATTTCCGACTAGTAATTCTGACTTTCGGGGGTGGCCCTGTAAAAATTTTCTACTTGGAGGTTGGAAATTCTGACTTCTGAGTACTAGTTGGGGGCGGGAAGCGGGGCAATCAGGGAGCTGTTTTTCAGCTTTGCTTTTCAAAATAAATGAGGAGAACTCCCTCGGTGAATAAAGGGGTTTACAGTTTACAGTTAGAAGTTATCAGATTTTTAAAAACCTCAGACTAGCATTTTTAATGTAATTATTATGACCTTACAATTAGTGGTCAAAAAATTCAACAATTTCATCGACTGGCAGATTAAATGGTGCACCACTAGTTTGGAGTAAAAAAGGAGGTTGGAATTTGAGCAATAAGCCAATATTTCAACCAATTATAAGATAAATAAACTTGACTTGATAAAGTTTTTTTATTTTTTTATTGAAGCTCTTAAGCAATAACTAGAATTGAAGGTAGCAAACGGACTGCTACAAAGAAGAGTTGCATCAACTAGTCAAAAAATAACTTGTCTTGTTACTGGCATGTAGTAGAAACAGCCTAATAGGCCATGATTTTCTTCTTATTATACCTTCAGTGTTTACTGGGTTTTCTAATTTACTTAAAGACTATACATGGACAGACTTTTCAGGCTTCTGAGGTGTATTTAATTAGAAACTCCCACGTTGAAGCGTAACATCTTTACTTTCTAGTGAGGCAGACTTTTCTCCAAAGATTAACAACCTCAATCTAAATGCCTCTCCTCTTTCTAATATTGGCTGTAATGCTTTAAGATCCTCGTTAATCGCACCCTTCCCCCCTCGCCCAATCTGAGTGACTCTTTAAAGAGCCATCCATTCAAAAATAAAAAAATAACTCCCTTATCTCCCTGGGCTGAAGAGAACTCTTAAAGAGATCCATCTGTTCAGCCATCTTATTGATCTGGTTTTCCGCTCGCTGCTTCAAGAGTGACATTGTGCTGATGAATGATCTGTGTGAATAGAATTGAACCTCACATCAAAGACCTTCTCTTAGTGCAGCGTCTGTACAAGTGTGTGTGTGTGTGTGGGTGGGTGGGTTATGGGGGGGGGGTGGGGTGTGAGGCTTAAAGCAAACGGAAATATTAAAAACGAAAAGAGAAGTTTAACAGTGTTGTCACACCAACACCTTTGGAACGGTTTTGACTGTCCCCAAGTCTGGCTTCTGGAGCGTATCACGCCGGTGGGAACTCCGTACCCTGAAACGTACCAGAGAACCATGGTCTTGGCACGGTTTATCAAGACCTTGGAGCGGTTCTCTTGCAGTGTGAATGCATTTCCAGTGTACCATACGATGTGATGTAAGAGCAGTGCATAATAACAGCAGAAATCCTAAGACAAAGGAGTTTGGGTCCCGTGGGAAAATCATGGAGTAGTGAACAGGTGCAGGTGCACAACTAAATTTGATCACCAATATAGCAACAGAAACCTCGATGAGGCGGACTTTCTTCTTCATGCTTTTTTTCCTCCTTGATCAGTGCAATACTGGAGCAATTCTGCCCCCGAAACAAGCTGTTGCACATGCATGACGCTGACTGGTCCGGTCTAAAGATCTCTGTGTGAAAGTAAACCCCACCAACTGATGGTAAGAATTTTCTCACTTTTACCAACCCCTTGACTGGGCAAGCAGTGTTAATGCATTCTAAAAATTAGGCACAATGATGGTAAAAAAAACCCTTTACCTCTATCTGCTGTGAATCTAAAGAAAAACTAACTGATGAAGTAAAAACAAGCAAGAGGCAGAGATCAAAGGGCAACAACTGTGAGAGAAACATATAGAGGCAAACCACATAAAGATGACAGAAGCGGAGACAGACCAGGCAGTGAACCTCATTAAATCTCAGGCTTCATACAGAAAACAAGACTCGTTTGTGGAACCTCAGATCTCACGCTTTCACACGGAGCAGAGATGAGCAGCTACAGGCATCTGCCACCTCTGCACAACCACCTGTGACAATCAGACCTCACTTCTTTGATTCAAATGCACAGAGATAAATTACAGAGGCGATGCTGAAGTGACAACTACAAAAGTTCATTGAAAATTGGAGTTTTAAATATGGTCTTTTTCTCTGTTAAGTACCACCATAACCACACTACTGATATTTACCGGCATTCCCTTTTTAAAACCCCCTTATAAGTTCAAAAAGATATTTCGACTTAAGACTTTTGGTGCCAAAACATCAGATTATAGTGTTCAGATTTCTGTTGGTTCTGCAGAGGGTTTATCTTGCTGCATGTAGCCTGAAGGGCAGCAACGCCCACCACTCACTGCAGAGACCTGTCTCAAACATTGTGTTTTCATGCTTTTCTAAAACAGCATCGAGGTAGCCAACAAGTAGATTGAAAGCACTCCAAGGTTCAGTTAAAAGAAAAATACCCACAGCACCTAAAATAAAATCGACTTCCTGAAGCAAACTTCCTCAGCTTAAGCACCAACAACCAGTGGGGAAAAAATGCCACACAGCTTAGCCGTGTACTCATAGGTGACAGATGAATGGACATGAGATTGCTGCGCTTTAATGTGGCAACGTAAACATTGTTAATGTTTTAAGTACAACACAGTAATTCAGTATTTGTTTTGTTAATCTTGACCATATGTCAAGCCCTTTATAGGTTGGAGAAAAAACAATCACACTAATAGTTGTCTTAGGGTCACATGAGTCAGTAGCTATGTTTACATGCGCACAATTTCACGATCAGATTGAAATGTATTCGGACTAAAAACTAATCGGATTGCACCGTTTATATGGGCACAATCAATCAATCCGATCATGATGTGCTTTTATATGCACATGGCTTTATTCAGCATAGAACCACTGAGATGCGCTGAGTTATCAAATTTCCCTAAAAAAAAAACAACAAAAAAAGACAGAACTTCCGTCTTTGCTGAACAACAAAAAATAGCAAACAAAGCAGTAGTGAACCAGTTCGCTTGTCTTCGGAGCGCCCAGGATGGAATCGCTCTAGGTTCTAATCACGGTTGAGACGTTACTGAACTCCTTAATTGAGCTACGGACTCAGCAACACATGCTACTGGTCTATCTGCATTACAGGATGACAGAGCGGAACGATATAAGCATCCTTCGAAGTTCTGTGATGCCTCAAACTTTAGCGCTGCTGGCCTTCCCTCCACCAAAGACCAGAAACCAGTGGATGACGTGGGGCACACATGTATAGCCGGGTCAGCTTGCCTCATTCAGAATAACTTGATCCTGTCAAACGTTTACATGATACAGTTTTATGGTCACATGTCACAAGGTGTGAATGGTTGTGAAACCAACCTGGAAAAATAGCCAAAATCAAAGTGTAGGTGTTAAATGATGGAACCTGAAGCCACTTCTACTGCATAAAATTATTTTATGAAGAACTATCTAGGTGCTGTCAACATGTGACATCCTGTGGTGAAGCTATTAATTACAAGCCCTGGGTATGAAGGTAAGTGCCTTAAGCTTGACACCATGTTGTATCCATGTTCTAGATTTATAAAAAAAAAAAACTACATAGAACAGATTTGTCAACACAGTCCGAACACTGAGACTGGTCAGCCACTATCAATGCCAAAGTTGGTATCTATTTTATAGCTCCCTATCTGCCCCAAAATAAAAGGCTATTTAACAGTTTTTTCATAAATCTGGTCTGTTTGTGCATTACTAGTTTAACATCAAACATTGACTCAAATCAGGATTGGAATATTCTACTCTGAATACACATTTTATTTTAAAACAGGTTGTAATTTGTTACATATTTACTCGGTTAGTGAAAAGTAGGAGTAATATCGGGTACCTTCCTGTCTAATGAGTGGGATGTATCATTACACCCAGTTGTACATAAAATGTCACTGAAGCTTTCTTGTTCAGATGGAACAGACATGTGTAAAACCTTTAACCTATTTAGCATTACCGGTATTAACTCTATTTCTAAGAATTTAATACACCAGATTCTTACTACAGCAGTGTTTTCATGAATACAAGGTCTTTGTTTTAACATCATCTTTTAATTGGTTATGACATGAAATCTGGGTTAGTTCTTATCAAGCAAAGAAGAAACAGCTGGCAAAAAGGCCATACAAATCCTTTTTAATCAAATAAGGTAAAAATGATGAATACCGACTGTTAGGGATGCAGACTGGAGAGCGGAACTGGAGCCAGAGAAAGTGCATTAAAGCCACAGGCTGCTTAGGCCAGTGAGGTAAGCTCGGACGTGTCATTGGCTAACCTGACAGCAAGACAACAGCCACAGGGCAAACACCGACACACTGGTTCTGTTGTCTGAAGCCAGCTGAATACTAATACTCCCTCCTGCTGGCTTTCACTCCAGGGTGGCAAATGAAACCTGCTCACTTGCCAAACGGCGTTTTATTTTCACCGCGGCTGATAAGTTTTGTTCACTGAACCATGTACCTGCAGCAGTTGCTCAGAGGTGCTCTTCTGCCCTGCTCTTGTCATAGCTAAACCCTGGAGCACCTGCAGATAGGTGGGACTTCTTACTGAAAGCCTAACTACCTGGAATAGAACAAGGACTGAAGATGCAGCAGAATACAAATTGCTGTATAATCTGTGCAGCTTTAGATGGTTTGTTTACCTACTTCTCCTGTGCACGGAGCTAAAAAAACAAACAGGGGATCTCATTTAGGTTTGGTAAAAGAGATGGAACTAAACTAAATTTGGCATGTCACAGTAGAACTTGGATTTGCAACTAGAAATGTAGCAATCTGCTGCCCAGTGGACAGTATCTCACTGGATTTATTTCTATTGTATGAAATCTACATTCCCAATCCCCGCTGCATAAGATTTTTTGCAAATACACCAAAAGAACAGTTAAGGCTTGAAGACAGTTGCTTACCTAAAACTTCAACCCGTTTTTCCTGAAAAACTACATATTTTTTATTCACAATTAGAAGTTCAGTGTATGTGAAAGGAAACACAGTTTTCAACATTTTTACACAGGGAAAAGCGCAGCATGCTTTGTAGTTGGCCCCCTTTATACTAATACCCGTAAATAAATTCCAGTGCAACCAACTGCTTTCAGAAGTCACCTTATTGGTAAACAGTGTAAACATCTTTAAAGCATCTTTGAACAGCTGTTCAAGTTATCCAAAACTTAACAGAGTAAGGTTAACTGACAGTCCAGGTAGGGAGAGCATTGATCAGACAGAGTCAAGATGCTCCTGGCAAAGAACCACAGCTCAGGTAAAACAATCTGTTGACAGGACAATTATGCACTTAAAGTTACTACTAAGAGACAGATTTGTTGTTAAATTGTTGACTGAAAGCCACTAAGTCAAGAGGTCTCCTCTACAGTTTGCCAGGAGCCATTTTAAAAATACCACAAACGTGGAAGAAGGTGTTTGGTCAGAATAGATCAAATCGAACGTTTCGGCCTACGTGCAACATGGCGCAAAAATAAACTGCAAGTCATCCTGAGCACACCGTCACCACTGTGAAACATGGAGTTGGTAGCATCATGCTGTGGGGCTGCTTTTCTTCAGCAGGGACAAGAGACATGGTCAGAGTTAATAAGAAGAGGGGTGGAGTTAGAAACACGACAATCCTGGAAGAAAACCTGCTAGAGGTTGCAAAACCACGAGACTACGATGGATATTAATTTTCTAAACATACAGTCAGAACTACACTGCAACGTTAGATACAATTCAATACAGTTCATGTGCCTGAATGACTCATTCAAAGACCAAATCTCAATGACATTGGGGATCTTTGGTAAGACTAAAAAACAGATCTTTACAGAGTCTATCTATCCAATCTGACAGTGCTCGAGCTATTCCACAAACGAGAATGAGCAAATAAGACTGCAATGAACTGTTTGCTCCCAATATTCCAAAACAAAAAAAATAAAAATCTGGTGACCAAAAAGCATCGGCTGATTTGTCATCTAGAGGAAATACTAAAGCGACAAAAACAAAATCAGACATTAAAAAGCAAGCTGCTGGGGATATATCAGGATTTCAAAGTGGAGTAGTCATAAAAGATGGATTCGACTAAAAGTAAAGAAAAGATAAGGCTTACTGAGCCTTTTCACCTTTTATCCTGCAGAGATGAACAGACCTGACTAAAAACAATAAACTGAGGCTACAGGCCTTTCATATAGCATTTAGACTGTCTTTTACTGGGGCTGCTGCATGACAACTCCAGTCTAGTTCAAGGAACAAGTGTGATTCTGCAAGCTTGTCTTTTCCAAGTCCTATACTGCCAACATTTATTTCAACAGAGCAAGGGTCAGAAAACACCTGTGCTCAGTGACAAAGAAGGGAATACACAAGAGTGTGAACAAGAATAAAAGAGCAACGCTATAGGCAAGCGAGAGAGTCTTGGCACCATGCTGCCATGGCAAAAACTTTGGAAGGTGTAATGCTTTGCTTTGTAACTTTAACATTTTTGGATTTTTTAAATATTCTGAGGAACCATTTGAACATTTATAAGTTTTGAGCGTTTCATACGTCACAATTTATGTTAGTAATCAATATTTCCACCGTTGACCATTCTTCTCTGCAGCTTCTTTAATTCCCTCTGCAAATCAACTGCTGGGCCAAATTCTGACTGATAAATTCATTCTCACCCTATCAGTGTTTGGAGTTGATCAAAAGCTTCTGTTTCTCTACCTTCGTATTGATAATACACAAAGACGATGACTTTAATCAGACCCAGCTTTAGGCATTGTGGTGCCCTGGGCAAGAATGTGTTTCCATTGATTCACCAACTGTAGGAGGCTTGAAGCCCCAGCGCCAGTGGCGTTCACTGTGCCGCTATTAACCCTTACGGTCTTATGGTTATGGTGTGAGGCTTCCAAACAAGAGATAGGTTTTTAAATACAAACATACAAGTAAAATAAACACTCACCGTCGCATATCATGTCCTCCAACAGTGATTGCTCTGGGCATTGTGGTACTAAATATTTTTGAAGTCGATTGAGTTTCTTGAGCTTTTCCCGCGGTAAAATCTGTGGCTTGTCATCCTCTCCACTATCTCGACAAACACTTTCTCATGACATACTGCTGACCACGCTCAATCAGTGCTCCAGCATCCGGCAAAAATAGCCTCTGGTCAAATTAAATGGCCTTTAGCACGTCACAGCACTTGTGCTCTGCCATCTGATGAAAGCTGACTTTCTTCTCCTGACTCTGCTTTGTCTCTCTCTGATAGTGACTGAAATATATCTAAATAACCATCAGATTCTTTGCCACTGTGTTGTCAGCCATTGTAGCAGCAGACAGTTTATGTGCCGGGGTTCCCTTTTTACCTCATAAAACAGCGCAAAGTAGTCTGGAAGCGCCTTTTTAGTAAAATGTATGACCATATATCTCAACAACTGTTCATTTCAACGGCATGAATTTACTTTTTAAAAATATTTTATTATTGTTTCCTTTCCATAAATGTAATTGGATTTATTCTAAAAATTCGATGTTACGGACACTTTTAAATAAAAACAAGGCAGCAAGTACGAGGAGCAGGAAGAGGAGGAAATAAAATTAGAAGGTCTGAGGAGAAAAAGACAGAGCAAACAGGCAGCAAAGCAGAGAGGTAAACAGACAAGCAGTTTTGCAGTAGCAAATGTGTAGATAAAGATTGAGAGAGAAGGAATGAGGAGGAGAGCAGTTTCTGACATAACACTGGCAACAGAGGCAGTCAAGCACCTGGAGAGGTTCTCTCTCTCTCTCGTGCCCCATGGGGATGAGAGAGCAAGTCTGTCAGTCTGCACCAGAAAGAAGCAGCTTAGAGCAAACAACACTGAGTTTGTGTGTGACTTAGTACTTGAAGAAAAAAAGTTTGGCAGCTTGGCTTCCACAATATTGACAGTTATACAAATAAAGCTTGTCTATGTCTTACTTATCATGTGTGTAGAGTTCAGGGAGGAGCTCCAACTAAATGCTGGCAGCTACTTTTGATGCCATAAAAATCAAACTTCAGAGCTAACCTTTCACTCCTACCGACCAAAAATCTCAATCTAAGATCAAATAAATCACAAGAACAAGAACCTCCTTCCTGAAGGCACACGCTAAGATAGAAACAAGATCATCAAGAATCTTTTTTCAGCTTGATCGGACCCAGTGACCGACCCATCGGACACCTAGACTTCTGATCTTATTGCGATCAGTGAGTGGACCATATGTAAGCACTACCAGGTCGGACTAATAAGGTTCTCCTGTGGGGATGCGGTTACTGACTGAGAAAGACTAATTTGTCTATTATCAGTGCGAGTGATGTGTTTAAAATGATGTCAGTTCAGCCTCTGTCAAGGAGCATTAGGGATTTGGAATTGATGGCAGTCTGTTTCGAAATTGAATAAAACAGATATTTTTAAAGGACCCACCTATTTTTTGACCAGACTTCCAGCAGAATATCTGTGAAGTAAGGCACTGATGTTGGACAAGAAGGCCAAGCTGACACTCTCCACTCTATTTCATCTCAAAGAAGGCACCTTTGGAGAGAATTATCATGATTTTATCATCAGGATGATGTCAAGTATTATCAGGTGGAGGTCAGGACTCTGTCACGGTCAGTCAGTTTCTTCCAAACCAAACTGTTCCTACAGAATCGGAAGCATTATATGTTCCAAAACATCTTGGTATGCTTAAGATTTAAGAATTCCTCTCGCTGGGATCATCACCAAACTTTGCACTTGCCACAATACAGTGAGGAAACTGCATCCGGTGCTTTACATTTTACTTGAAGATGTAAGGCTTGCAGGCACCTGCTCAGGCATGGAAACTTCTTCCACAAAGCTCTTTGGGTTCCGAAACAAAAGGCCAAACAAAGTTTGATGGTCTGAAGCTATCAACTGCAGAAAATTGGTGACACCTACGCTCCATGTACCTCAGCTTCCTCCGACCCTGCTCTGTGATTTCAGGTGGCTGATTTGCTGTCCTTTCCAATAGCTTTAACTCTTTTCCTAAAACATCTAATAGGTGACTGTGGAATAATTGGTAGCAAGGAAAGTTCACAAATAGATTTCTTGCACAAGTGGCATAGTATCAGTGTAGATGCTGGACTTTAGACAACTGTGACCATGGAAGTGTTTGGAACACCCAAATTTAATCATGTGGAGGGATGAGCCAATTCGTTTTGCAATACATAGTGTAGATTAGAAGCATGACGTTTTATGTCACCGTTGTGAGGACCACAGCCAACTCAAGCAGCTTGCTCGCAGAAAAATGTGTCCGTAAATTTGAATGAAGTCCACATAAGGCACCACAATTACATTTCTCTGCTAAGCACAAACACCATGGCATCCCATCTTGCATAATACCCAAAATGACTACAAATGACACAACTCATATCAATCTTGGTTGCCCAGGCGGTCCCTCAACTGCTCAGTCAGGTCAAGCTCCTGTGTTGCACTCTGTTCAACAAGTCTCTAATTTGTATTCATTGGCCAAAAATAAACAAGGCATTAAAAATAGGTTCATAGTGGTGAGATCAAGTCCCAGCTCAAAGAATATTTGAACTGGGCAAAGTACAGATGGTGTAAATCCATAACCATATTCAGTCGTTTGTAAGGTCTTTGTATAGACCTTCTGAAGAATTCTGGAAAGTTTGAATAACAATAGTGTGACAGGCTGTTATTGAATCATGGCGTTGATTTATATTCACTCTTAAGAGTCTGCCACATTCTGTCTCGTTGTCAACCACCCGCCTTCCAGCCTGTCAACACTGCCAGTGACACTAATCCTGAACGACATTTGGGCATAAACACCAACACACAGTGGAAGGAACAGGGAGCGCACGCACTGCGCCGTCACATCACAGCCGGGGTCAATGTCACTTCCCTTTGAGCCAATTTCCTATGATTGATCTCATTCCAGGTTTGAGGCCTAAAGAGCTTTCAGCTCCATAATGATTTGACGAAAACAAATGCCACGGGAGAATGATATAGAATGATTCAGCATTAGTTAACAGGTTATAGTTTAATCTGACATCTGGAATTGATTGTATTGAACTCACTTCACCTTGTTCATTCATGGAGGCAGCAGTCCAGCAGAGAAAGACCCAATCAATGTAATGGGTTTGTGAGAGAGGGAAGAACATTACTATAGCTTGAAGGACACACAGCAACCCAAAATATCTATCTCCTCCAATGTATATATGACAATTGAGTGCATGTATTCGTTGTTGTGTGAGCAAACAAGATTGAAGGGATACACACACAAGGTACACATACAAGTATTGATGCAGCCCTTTGGCATTTCAAACTGCCATAACATTGCAGAGGTTTTCTTGATTATATTCAGTAGCAGTAATTTTACGTGTCCGTGGGTGGAAAATGAAATGGTAATTTCTTCTGTTCCACTTCACTGACTTTCAACAGGAAACAATCACGATTTAGTCCCAAGCTGAGCAGCAGTCTTTTCTTGAGTGAGTTGTCAAACCACTTTACAGCTCCCAAAACCTGCAGCTGCAGAATGCCAGCAACATGAAATCCTGCTCAGATGTCTGTGGAGAGCGACGGCGCAGAGGAACAGAGCCACGGCTTTGATTGATGTTTACAGCATATTCAACTAACATCAAATGTTCTGCAGGATAAAGTATGCTGTCAGAGGCTTTTGTACATTTACTTTAATGAGATCGGCCATATGTGACTCAACTGTCACAATTGACAATGTTTAGCTTTTCACCTGTAAAATAAGCTGAAACCTGAAGTTGAAAAACCAGGAAATAATAGTGTAGCATTACGTCTGTATGTGCAGTGGTAATTGAACAAAACCTAGCCTGATATGTTGACTACTAATTAGTTGTAGCCCTATTGAACACAACAACTATTTGTTAGCAGTCAGCACAAGAGTACTATTTACAGTGCCTTGGAAAAGATGCCCCTTTTTTCAGTTTTTTAGTTTTGTTGCCTCATAGCCTGGAATTGAAATGGATTTTTTGACAGTTGGCACCATTTCATTTACAGAACATGACGTATTATTTTGTTGTGAAGCAAACAGCAAATAGGGCAAAATAACAGAAAACATTGAAGTGCATAACTGTTTACCCACCTAAAGTCAGTACTTTGTAGAGCCACCTATTACAGCAATAACAGCTGCAAGTGACTTTGGAGAAGTCTCTATGAACGTTCCACATCTTGCCACTGGGATTTTTGCCCATTCCCCAAGGTAAACCTGCACCAGCTACTTAACGTTGGATGATTGTCGTTTGTAAACAGCCATCTTCAAGTCTAACCACAGATTCTCAATTGGATTGAGATCTGGACTTTGACTAGGCCATTCCAACACACTTCAATGTTTCCCCTTAAACCACTCAAATGTTGCTTTAGCAGTATGCTTCGGGTCATTGTCTTGCTAGAAGGTGAACCTCCGTCCCAGTCTTAAATCACATGTAGACTGACACAGGTTTTGCTCAAGAACATCCCTGTATTTAGCACCATCCATCTTTCCCTTGACTCGTAATAGTTTCCCAATCCCTGCTATAAAACAATCCCACAGCATGATGTTGCCACCACCATGTTTGACTGTGGGGGTGGTGTACTTGGGGTGATGGGATGTGTTGGGTTTGCACCTGACATGTTGTTTTCCTTGGTGGCCGATGAGTTCAATTCTAGTCACATCGTCCCTGACTTGTTTGGAGAACTCCATGGTGTGATGTCTCTTGTTTAGTGGTTCTGCAGCCTATGGGGTCTTTCAGAAAAGGTGCCTTTATATTGACAGATCAGGTGACACTTAGATTGAACATGTGGACTTACATTAATTATGTTATTTTGTGACTTTTGAAGGCAATTGGATGCACCAGAACTTTTTAGGGTCTACTTATGAACATGCCAATTTTTTTTTTGTTTTTCCCATTTTTTATATAATATATAGTTTATATTTTTCATTTCACTTTCCCAACTTAGTTTATTTTTTTCAGATCCATCACATAAAATAAGATTAAGAAATATCACAGGTTGAGATGTAACAAACTTGCAAAAGTCTTCACTCCCTTTGGCTTTTAACCCAAAGGGAGTGAAGACTTTTGCAAGGCACTGTAAATACAGGGCCAGTAGAAAATGCATCTTGTGGAGCACAAAAACCAAATGCTTTTAGCAGGATGATGGTGAGCATGAATGATTTGTTCTGACACATACAGTTCTGCACTGAGGACACTGTAAGGAAAAGCCAACTGTTAAATGCTTTATAGACGCTACTGAACACTCAGAGTGTTTACATGCACAGCGGTTTTCCATTATTAACGGCTTTCAGATATTCTTCTATGGGAGACCCAGAAAAAAACTGTGTTTCCTTTACATCTATAACCAAACAGGGCAGAATTTAGCGAAAGCAGTGATGAGATGGAGATACAAACTCTTCCTGCACTTGTACATTCTCAGAGATTTTTTTACAACATCTGGTGACACAAATCTGCTTATGAATGCCCGTTTTCCACATTAAAGTTGCAAAGGCTACTTTTTAATCAACTGTGGCTTTTTGTTGGTTTTAGTAGGTCCCCTTCGGAGTTTCGGGCCTTTTTATAGACTGGGTTGCTTGTTTCTGTCACAAGACCTGGCAAAACCAGCACAAAACGTGGGAAGAAAAAAAGAGACATGCTTTAGGGAAAAAGGAAAGAACTGAGTAATGCTCTGTGTTTTGTCATATAAATGTAGGGATGTAATTATTATGTTGGTAAGGGAACAGTGCAGAGGAATATAAAGTCCACATTATAAATGTCTTGCACCTGCGGTTTATATAAGCATTGTTTCTTCTCAAAATAGGAGCATTATACAACTGGGACAAGCTTAAAGCAAAGGAGTAACGGTCAATCAGAAACTAAACAAAACCCAAACTTTAGCTGATCAGCAAATGCCACATTTGTAGGCACCCATAGACCGAGCTGAAAACACTCTTCAGTGTGGAAGCTGTTACTGAGGTAAAAATACTAAAAGTTAGCTAGTTTCAGTATCACAGAGGTAAAACAGACAATGCAAAGATATGCAAAAACCGATTTTAAAAGAAACTATTTTCTATGACGTGCTTGGTTAATTTAGGCTGGAAGATATTTAAAGAGAGCAACACTTTCAACAGATAACAAGAAGGCTAAATGCAAAGTTCATTCAGAGCTTTCAGCTTCTATCCTTAATGGCACATGCTGGATTAGGACATATTGGCAGCCTTTTGGAAATGTCAGGGTTAAGATAAGGCTCTACATTCTCTACAGATCATACAGGGGTACTGCTGCTTTAGTAATGCTAGCTGCACTAGTCACTAATAAAAGATTGGTATAAAATGTCAACTGCAAAATTCTTTTTTCTTTGTTTTAACGTTTTAAAAAGGTAATATCCTGTTTTACAGCTATAGTTCTTTTATTTAGTGTGAGGTCAAATCTTCTTCTAATATACTTCTAATATAGCCAAAATTGGTATCAAAAGTTTAAAGCTCTACAAAATCTGGAGATCAGAAATCATTGCTGATTAACTTACTGTATTTACATTGGAAAACACATTAAGATGAAGAAAATGTTGCAAACTGGTGACCTGAAAAATGTAACAGAGATCAAATATTCCTTACGCAGATAAATAATAAGCCTGAAGTAGAAGCTTTTCTTCATGGAAATTCAAATATCTCTGAGGGGTAAATTTAAGTCTTCTTGATGGCAGAGGCATGACTCATTAATATCTATGATTCTCAGCCACCCACACATCAACCTTGACTTGGTTATGGGTTGGGCAGATGACTGGCTGCCTCTCTTAATGTCTAATTCCAAACCAAATGACATCTTCCCACTGTGGAGAAAACCCAATGCACTAGCCATTTTACACAGCCGCAGATTGAGTTGAACAGTCAGATTTAAATGTCTGCTGGATCTTAATAATTGATTTCAATGTGCAAGTCATTTTTCAGTATTGAGAGAGGCTGTGTGCTGAAGACTCCCATAAGCTCAGAGCAGTTCTGTTGTCATTACAGGTGGACAACGCATATCGTCAGTGACCTGACAAGACAAGGATAGCAGATTAACATTGAAGCTTTTACTGATTTTTTTTAAAATCAAACAAATTTAATGAAAAGATCAAACTGACAGGCAGTAACAGTGATGCATAACAATGACAATGAATGCTAAACCCGAGCACAGCGGTGTCAGCTGAAGGGCCTCACATGTATTTGAGGAGCTGTCATGCACCAAAAATAAATGAGGGGTAGGAGTGCCCATCGGAAAGCACAAGTTATTTTAATATTAGTCGTCAAGTAGCACAGATGTGGCACTACATTCTCAGGAGAGGCAGGGTTTTCTGGGCCATCAGGCTGCAGCGCAGGACTGACTATTTACTAGGTTAAATCCCAGTTTCAGTGAGTAAACACACCGGGCCAACATGTGGTGATTGTTCCGGAACAATAGCTCATGACACAGTTGTTATTTTGATGCCTCAATCAGACAGAAAAGTATATGCAAGTCTCAGGACAGAAGACGTGGGATACACAAGTTTGACTGTGGTGTTTTACAAGATCATATACCAGTTGTTTCCATGTTGCCCATTTAAAAAAAATTCTCCATTAGCAAAACTAGAACTCCTTTTCTAAGCAGGGTCTGAGGTGCTTGTATGTAATTTGGTGGATTACATAATTCCAATGCTAGCCCAGGTTTTTAGCTGCTTCTAAAAAACTGAGTTAAGAACCAGTTTTGAACCCACATCTTAACGTCAACTTTAAACGTCTATTCTAGAAAATGTTTGATCCTCCATCTGATTCACACCCTCGAGAGATTAACTTCAAAAATCATGTGTTTGTCTAGTAATCCTTGTAAACAGTTGGTCTAATATCGAGGCCTAATTTATAACAGTTGTTTGAAACAGCAGGCAGTGTTTGTAAGGCCTTTTTTAAATCCCAAACAGCATTTCCTATCTTTCATCTATTTTCATTAAGATATTTGCTAATCAAAATATAAACTGGAAACAGTTAATGGTTAGCAGTATTGGCTGTAATATCACCAGTTTCATTCGCGAAGGCTGTTTGAAACAACAGCCAGTGTTTGTAAACAGCTTGTAAAATACTGATATTGATCGGCACTTAAAAGAGCCCTGGTAATGAGACTTATATAAGCTATTACAAGAAAAGTGTTTAAAAACTCCAGCTGGTGAAATTAAAAGACCTGACAGTGTTTAAGAAAGCAGCGACTCTGTGCACAGCTCCATGTGTTGCATTAACATACAGTTAGGTCGATATTAAAACGACACTGAGCTCTCTTTATTCCAGCGCTAACACAACTTTTTATTAATATTAAACTCAGTGGTTTTTATTGTTTTAAATTAAACTGATTAAAAGCAAAACTTATTTAACAGTCCTAAAAAAGCTTTTAATTGGTTGTTGTTTAAAGGTTGCTTGCCTCAAGCCCCTGATGAAAGTTTTTCTTTCTTCCGGCCCATCAAAGAATTGATACTGAGACAGAACCAGTTTAACAGTAATAGAGTCGGTGCATTTGAATTCAACTCTGTTTAATTATATGGCCCCAATACAACAAATCTCCAGTATTGTACAACACAAATGGGTCAAATTTATATGATGGTACACAGAATCCAGATTGGTTCAAATCAACTCATTTATCCCCATTCAGCTAAAATTTAATTGATTCCAAATGTAGTAATTAAAGTCAGGTGGGCTTATAATGCTTTTGTGATGGAAACAAAGGGAAGGTGTCAAACAATGACTAGAACTGTTTAAGTCCCCCTCTAGCAGCCTCTTTAATTAGGCCAGATTCACCTTTACTAAACTACTGCTGCATCTGTACAGAAAAACTATTTAGAAAACTAAACTTCTTTGAAGTAGCAAAAAATAAAGGTCGAATAACTAACTTCAAAAACAGGTCAAACATTTCCACTGCGGGGACGCTTTGTTAAAATATTGCATTTTTGCTTTTGTGGCTTACTCCATCAAGCAGTTTGGACTTGTGCTGCCAGGAAATTTGTCATTCAGGTCACTGTTACTTCAAAGCTTGCTTGTGTTAGCAATCATGTTTTTAATTTCAGACTGAGCTGGTGGGATGAGAGAGAAAAAGCTTAGGAAAACATTTTTACTGCATTCCTAACAATTTTTTTTAAAAGACGTTTCACAATTCTCCAGGGCTTCTTTCTCCCTTTTTTTAGCGACTTAATTAAAAACATCTTTTTAAAAACAAGAAACACGATTTAGTTTGTGAAATATTTGTTTGGGCTTTGGGTTCCTGACTGACTTAGTTCTCAGCAAAGTATTTCGACCCTGCAGACCTGAAGTAAGAAGCTGCTGGACAGCTGGGTGTGAATATGTGAATGCATCTGTGCGCTGTTCAAGCTCATGTTTAGCGCATCTGTTTTGCGGCTGGAGAATGCTGGTGGGGTGGGTAGTTTGTGCTGGTGCTGCAGATAACAGGATGGCAACACCTTCATCTGTCCCCGCGGGGGAGCGCGGCACACAGAGAACCGCAGCTCACGGTGAGAAAGTGAGATTAGGAAACAGAGAACGTCGGAGCAAATATGAGCAAACAATTTTCACGTTAATTAGCATCCCTCACCACCCCCGCAACACAAACAACAGTGCCCAGAGAAGCAGAGGCAAACGGAGATGAGGCTTGCTAACTTTAGGTCTCTACTCATCAGTGCTGAATCAGTGGCAGCCAGCGCACAAATCCAAAAAATAGAGCGTGCTGCGGGATTAAGAGCAAGTCACAGGGAGTGGCAGGTTGGGAGCAGAGAAAATTGTGGCAGAGGAAGAAAGTGTGGAGAGAAAGAAGGGGAGGAGGAAAAGAGAATGAAAAAGGAGAGCCACAGATGAAAGGAGATAGGCAAGACAACACAAAAGTGAGGAGAAGCAAGAGATGGAAGAACAGGAAGGCAATAAGGGAGAGAAAAAGCAGTGAAAGAGGAGAAAGCATTGAGAAGTAAATATGGTTGAGACAGAAAACAACTGTTTTTACTTCATAGATTGTTGTCGAGTCTGCTTCGAACACTCAGCGGGCACAACCTGCTGGCAACAACTGCTGACAAAACACTTCAATGCTGGCAGGTGTGTAAATATACTAGCACCATGAGCAACTAACAGGACGGGTACAACCTACAGTACACAGCTGTAGGTCACCTCAAACACTGTGGCATGGATAGTTTAAAGATCTGAATTTTCACAAGTTTTTCTTTAGTAGGAAATCTAGTTTAAGACAAAATGCTTTGCAACAGGAGGTTTTTATCATCATTCTGATTTTTTTGGAGGTGAAAAGAAAAACATGACTTAATTCTACAGACATAATAGCAGGGAGATAAGCAGGGATTTTCTAACCCGGATTGAGGTCTGGACTTTGACAGAGCCATTCCAACACATGGATTGGATTTATGCCTTCCATTATAATTTTGCTTGTACATTTAGGGTTCCTGCCCTGCTGGAAGGTGAACCTTGGCTCCAGTCTTACATCTGGTGGACCCTTTAACAATTAGTTGTTCTTAAATTAGCTTTATTCATCTTCTCATAAGCTCTGATCAGCTTTCCTGGTCTCTGCTGGAAAAAAAAACATTCCCACAGCATGATGCTGCCATCCCCATGTTTCACAGTAGGGGTGGTGATGGTGATGAAGGTGATGTGCAGTTTTATTTTTTACGCTGTATATAGCTTCCAGCATGTGGGACAGAAATTATTTTTATCCCATCTGCTCAAAAAAACCACCTCCTACACGTTTTCTTAACTACTTTTAATTTAGAGCTACCACTATAAAGAGGTTAAATGAAGATGTACATCTCTAACGAGCTAAAAATCATGTTTCACTTTCCTCTTACTTCACAGTTATGGACTACTTTTTGTTTGCAGATGTAATATGACAGAATGTAAATATAGGAGAGACAGATGAATACTTCTGCAAAGCCCTTTTAACGGTGCTTCTATTTTTGCACATATTCATTTAATAATGAACCAGGCTTTCGCTCACATTGTGTACACTTTATTTGAAAATAGCTGGTCACAAAAAGCAATGTACTGGGTCTGGAAAAGCGTGGAAACAAATAATTCTGTAATTCCCATCTGGGCTGCAGGCACACAAACAAACACTCTCATGGGATACTCGAGAGATCACACACACATAGTCAACCACAGTGTGGACACTCTTGTGTGCTTATGGTCCGGTTCATTTTTAAATCAATAACATTACAGCAATGCCTGCAGATGTAGAATTCAGACGTCCTACAAAACAAGCACATGCATTATTACAAAGCACTCCGGACTTATACAATGTTTACATTTAGCAAACTACATAAAAATGTGCAACAAATCTGCTCCAACAACCATTTTTGTGTTGCTAAAAAGCAGCAGTGTGCAGTTCTGAAGCTGTCATCTGCAGCGGTGAAGCAAGACTGCTACCTGGTAGTCAATCCCACAGAGGTGTACAACCTTACTGCTTTCATTTCAATCTTTCCACGGTCATCAGAACGGTTTCCTGCTGCAGCAGGCACTTGTTTTCAGTGAAAAGGGTGTTAAACCCTCTGCATTCTACCTGCTGGGGAACCTTGTTTCTAGCAATAGAGAACGGTGGCTCGTTCAGCATCTAAATGTGGCTAAAAGTAGTTCAATCTGTCACGTTACCAGCACGACCTTCAGTGTATTCTATTGGGTTTTTTTCTGTCACAGACAAACACAAAGTAGAACATAATTGTGAATTGGAAGGAAAATGACAAAACGGTTTTCAAAATCTTTAAAAAAATAAAAATCTGAAGCAGGTGGCTTACATTTGTATTCAGGCCTCTGACCCCAGGACTTCGACCGAGCAAACACTGATCAAAACCCTAATAATGTAGCTCTAGCTGCATGTTTAGGGTCACATTCCAGCTAGAAGGTAAAACTCTGCCCAGTCCTTCTAAATCAGCTCTCACCAGCTTCCATGTTGCATGATGTGGGGCGACTGTGGGACAGTGTGGGTTTAATTCCAGCTTCCCCGATCATTAATCTATATGCCCCTGAGCAAGGCACTTAATTCCAAGTTGCCTAATGATCTGCGTATCTATGTTCGACTGTGTGAGCTATGGGGTGAATGTGATTTTAATGTAGTGCTTTCAGTCTGCTGGTCTGCTGAGCATGCTGGTATGACTAGAAAAGCGTTATATAATAGTTGAGTCCATTACCATGTTCCTACTGAACGAAAAGCATCCCAGCAGCACGAAGCTGCCACCACCGTGTGTCACCATGAGGACGGTGTGATTTTAGTTTTCCTCCACGTATTAAAACACAGAACTGAAGCATATTTTACAAATGAATTGTCTTCAGAAGGCACTGGACTTTATTTAGGGATATCAAAGTAAAAGGGGTTGCAAAAAAAGGCTCAGATGTGTAAAAAGGATGTTTAGTTTTGTAGATACAGACAAGTTATGAACTTTTCACTATCACAATATATTCTACTGAAATAGACTGTTTATGGCTGAATGTAACTAAAGGTGAAAATATATAGGTGTGTGAATCCTTCTGGAAAGCAATGAAACCCTAAAAAATGTTTTATTAAATCAGCCCGCCGAGACATAACTCAGAATATAGTAGCCAATCAACATTCATTTTCTATGTAGATAATACAGACGAACAGCAGCTGTATCTAAAGGTTTGTGTGTGCATGATGGAAGAGACAACATCCTGTCCTGAGTTTGTTTGTGGGCGCCGACAGCCAAGCAGCAGCTAGAGAGCGGTGACTTGCAGTAGCTTCTCTCAGCAATCTCGAAGCACAGATTCATCAACGTGGATCACGCAGCACCCAGATGCTAAACACAGCTCGACCTTATAAACACCTAACTGCACATTATGTATCTCAGAAGCTTCATGTGTAGCATGCCAAAATATCATTTAAATAATCAGGTGTGGCAACCAAACTGTGAGAGTGGAGACGATTAATGAGCTCAACAAGTGGTTGTGGAAGGAAGGGAAGAAGGGTGTCTGCTCGCTGCGGTGGATTAAAATTGTCAGTAAAGATTTTGCTTTTTGAACAGATCTTATCTCAAAGTGGCCAACTAAAATGGCACTGACATTTTCCACCAACGTTTTAAAGCTGGCCAGAGCGCAGAAAAACTGACCTGTCACCTACAGTCAGTGAGGGAATTTGTGCTTTCAGGGACTCACGAGTCTCCAAACGTCATGTGGTGCTGTGCTTACCTGAAGAACGTGACAAAGAACTGCACCAGGTCCATGAAGTTGCTGTGCTGGGAAAAAGCAATCTGTTAAAAAAAAAAAGCAGAGAGATAAAAACAGTTAGAAATCTGCTAGAACAAGGGAGATTTCACAACAGGAGATCAGCATTATGCACTCAAACGCACCCGGCAGGATTGTGGGCGGCCTTCTATATACAGTGCTGTGAGAAAGTATTTACTCATACAGATTTCTCCTGTTTTTCCTTTTTTGTCACACTTGGCAAAGGACAACACTAGTGCTGACTGAAAAGGACACACAAGCACATCCCACCTATGCCAAAAAAACAAAACAGTCCTCATGATCCCCAAGATGCTTGGGAAAATATTCTGTGAATTGATGAG
The DNA here is from genome assembly GCA_036173005.1 of Crenichthys baileyi. Taxonomy (NCBI): domain Eukaryota; kingdom Metazoa; phylum Chordata; class Actinopteri; order Cyprinodontiformes; family Goodeidae; genus Crenichthys; species Crenichthys baileyi. Next base: position 350,515 of record JAHHUM010002353.1, read on the forward strand.
ATAAAAGTGGAACTTTTTAAAAGGTGTGGAATCAATAACAATGCTTCAGAAAAAGAATATCATACATAAATTCTGCTCTTTAGGAGAAAGTCCTGAAGAAGGAGGTCCAACTATCAGATATCAACAAGTACATCTATGTTTAGGAGAGGCCCAGTCAATGTCCTGACTTATATTTGATTAAGAGAGGACCAAAAATTCCTCTACAGCAATTTAAAAGACTGAATGTAAAAAGACTGAATGTCAGTTGTTACTGTTACCACCAGTCATTCGGTTTATTTATGACTAGGTTGGTTTAAATATTTTATTTCTCTTAATAAATTAAGTAATAATTTGAAAACTCCAAAAATGTAATTACTCAGGTTATTTTAGTCGGATACTACAATTTGTTTCATAATCTGAAACATTTAAGTGCCACGCAAAGCAAAAAAGGAAGAATCTGTAAGAGGACACATTTTTTCACAGGACTGTATGACAAACTACAAATGCAGGCAGATCATGTTCCCATAATCCAGACGTGGAGATTGTTTGTTGGGACTCATTTGCAGTTTATGTTTCCATGTTGTTGTGTTGTGTCAATAACATTTAGCAGTTTTGCTATGAGCCCGTTTTTTTTCTGCAGCACAGCACATCAGTTTATCTGATGCTCATAAGCAAACATGTCAACAAGACAACAAGCCAGCATCCACAACCTGTCTGAGAAAATAAATACATGAATGAATGAACGAATAAACTTTGTTTCTGCATACGTGGGCAGAAATATTCTCCATGTAATCACCGCAAGTGCCCCTGCTCCAACGACATCCTGTCTTAATCAACGTTGCCAGGGGCAACGCATGCAATTTCGTTCCACCTCCCCACCCCACTCTTCCTTTTACAATCTCCCACCTTCGACTCAAAACGCCTCACTGTGAACCTCCAACCTGGGACGATGCAACACTGCCCCTCTCTGGCACCCCAGGTGTACTGCGGCTGCCACATCAGAACACAATTCTAATCACAGAAACTTTTGTGATCCAAAATGAAACCTTGGACCATGCTAACCCCACCACTGCTTCTTATTGTTCACCAGGAAAGATGAGATTAACATACAAATCATCTGGAAAAAAGAGAAGAACAGTAGGGAGAAACAACCGGTCTTTATATGATCAGATATTACAACACCCTTAATAGGCAGGACGTGCAAGGTGACTTTAAACAAGAGTGTTGATGGGTGCACATGCGCATTTTCTGTAGGGGGCACAATTTCATTTTCTTGTGCACCATATGAATCACCAAAGTGCTTTTGTTGGTTGCTGATAAGCTTCATATGCTCGGAGTGACCATTTTCCTCCAGACTGTTGATCACTGAAACTAACTTCGGAGGTGTGCTAGGCTCATGGACAACGTTCAAAAAATTTTTTACCTCAGGCAGCAGACTGGGGAAATGTCGGCTAACTTGTTAGGCATCAAATTAAAACAGAAAAAAGGCACGACCACTGCAGGTCATCTCAAGTTGATAGCTTATGAAAAAAGGCATGTTCTCGCAACAAAAAAAAAAAAGGAATAAAATGGCAAACTGGGCACCAGAAAGAGCTCAGAACCTCAGATATACACCGACTGGGTTAATAGAAAGCAGGATTAATGTTTCATCATAGAAGCAGAATTTTAACAGAATAAACAATTTTGAACCCCATCAGCTATTTATCTGAGAGCTATCCCAAGCTTTGAACACGTATGCTGGTCTATACATCATCTGAAAATGGAAAGAGTATGGGAGAACTGCAAACCTACCGAGTCAATTCAATTCAAACACATCAACTGACCCAAAGTTCATCACAAACACTCCAATATGATCCCCGCTATTAAACAATGCAAGTTCAGTTAGATCTTTTAAATTGGTAAAAACGTTTTAGATCTAAAGAAACCCAGTTGATTGCATCGAGCCGCTGACGTTGCAGCAATTGCTCCTCCAGAATAAACATGTAGCGACAGTGGACAGGCGATTGCACTATGACTTTGAAGCAATTCCTCATACTTAGAATGCATGGAGCGACAGCAGAAAGGAGAATTTCTCTTTTACAGGAAGAAACCTGCAGCAAAATCTGGCTCAGTGTGAAACCATCAAACTTTATAGAGCACACAGCGCTTCACAGAGGTTATAAACTGAGGGTTCACAGCAATTCATCTACAAGAGACACACACAATGTAATGTTCAAAATGATAAACAAGTAAACAGATAAAACAAGTAATTATCTGTAATAAAACAATGAGGAATTAAAAGTGAGAGAAATCAATCAATTATAGGGAATGAGTAACTATGGGAACGCTTGTGCAGATTAGATTAGTGAGGAAAACTGGAAATGTATGTACTTTACATAAGAAGATGAAATGCATATTGTATAAGGAGAAAGGTAAAATCCTCCAGGTCAGGCACTCCACAAATTTGGCCTTTAGGGAAGTGGCAGGAAATAAGCATGTTAAACGTAAACTATTCAAAGTCCCAGTTGCCACAAGTCATGTAGGGGTCACAGCAAACATGTGGGAGAAGGTCCTCTAGTCTGATGAGGTCAAATTTGAACTTTCTGACCTACTTAACAAAGTGCCATATTCGGAGGATAAACTGCACATAACCTTGAACACACCATCCCGTCTTTGAAACATGGTGGTCGCAGCATCATGCCGTGGGGATGCTAGAGGCCACAAAAAACATGATTGATGTGACCAGCAGGACACGGATCCTACTTACACCCAGAGCTACAGTGGAATGGTTTAGATCAAAGAATGGTCCAGTCAAAGTCCAAGCCTAAATCAAATTTAGATAGTGTCAAGACTTAAAAATTTGTGTTTACAGACTCTCTCCATCCAATCGGACTTAGATGTGCAAAGCTGATAGAGACATACTCCAAAGCATTTGGCTGTAATAAAGCATCATGTGTTTCTACAAAGTATTGACTATAAATGCACACAACACTTTTCATTTGGTAAAAAATGTGAAAACCATGTATCATCTTCCCACAAAATCTCAGTTATGCTTAGTTGTTTCTGATTTCTCACATAAAATCCCAATAAAACACTTTAAAGTAAGCAGTTGTGACATGACAAAATGTTCAAGCAGCATAAATAGTGAGGATTTATACTAAGACTGCATGAATAAATCAGTGATCTGAGAAGATTCTACTGATAAAGCTTTAAAATATTAAAGAAAACCTTGATGGCTGGGGCCCTGGGATTGCTTATTCTTCGTGACAGCAACCTAAGAGTCATAGACTTCTCCAGCTGATTGGATTTAATGAATTCTCACCTATGACAACTATGCACCTCTTCAAGGAAAATGCCTTTAAAGGCCATGAAAAGCGACCCTGGGTCACATCATCACTGCCTAACTCGATTTTAGAAGGTGCAAGCAGGCTGCAATGTTGGCAACATGTTTGAGAACCGTTAGTGCTGCGGCTGAGTGTCAGCTGTGTTCAACAGGTGAGCACGGAGCCCTGATGATGCTCCTCTTGTGCGCTCGGTAGAGAAAGATTCTTTAGGGGCTCACGACAGGACATGTTAGACTGCTGGAGGCTATAAGGAAGGTAAATATTCAACAGTCTTTTTATAGCTTTTAGCAGCTACTTGATCCATGTTGGAGCTTTGACAGACTGCGACGGTATCGATGGGGAGCAACTCAACAGGTTCTGCCCTAAAAGGATCTATGGAAACTCAATTTTTAAACGTGACACGACTGTGTTGTGTTTTTAAAAACTACAGCAAATTAGTAGCCTTCTATATGGTCATGTGTCAGTGACCATTAATAAGGAATTACAATGGTGACTTAAAACAGCTCAATTCATTCAGTCCAAGGTTTCTACACTGGTTTCATGTAAAAACCTTTCCAGAGGTTTCAGTCCTTTATGTTCTTTTTAAAATATAAAAATGAATTTCTGGCAGCCATTTCTCTGGCAGTCAGGACACGATAAAAGAATGTAAGGAAGGACACATACAAGGAAAGAAGGTGGAGTCAAGTGAGACAGCTAGAAAATAAGGACGTTAGGAGGGAAGCTACAAGGAAGGAAGGAAGACCCCAGGAAAGAAGGGGGGAAAGAAGGACACACAGAAGGAAAGACGAAGCACTCAAGTAAGAGAGGTAGAAAATACGTTAGGAAAATAAGGAAACAAAGGACAGGAGTCAAAAGGAACTGGACGCGTTTTTAAAGCACAATCATCTTCCTTCTCTGGACAGTTAGACATGTCCAATTCAATGTTTCTATTTAGTATTAATATTCTGAAAAGAATTATAGCCTTATTAGTCTAGCTGTTCATGTAATATGCAGATGTTGTTCATCCTCACTGGCCCACATTCACCATCTTAAAATTCATGAAATGTATCAGATCATATAAAATCATTAGCACTGTGGCCTTGCAGCAAGGAGCTCCTGAGTCTGGACCAGAGGCCATTCTCCATGGAGTCCGCATGTTCTGCACACGTGGAACTCCAGCTTCTCCCACATTCCAAAAATGCACATTAACTCAACTGGTCTCTCTAAAGTGTCATTCACACTGCGCGCAAGAGAGAGAGCGATAGAGCATCTTCCAGCAGATAACAGGAAGGCTAAGCAAAGTTGGCCTGTTTTGTTTCTTTAAATGTTCCACGTCTATCAAGCTGGATTTGAGAATGTTGGCAGCCTTCTCTAATGTTTGTATTCTGACCGCTTATTTGATATCATTTCATATGTTTTTCTACTAGTATTATTTTTTCCTTCAAATGATTTTTTAGCTTACTCTCCCTCTGCGGCACACTACAATAAAAATCTAACCTCCTGCCGCCTCTCCTCCTCTCAGACTGCTATGAACCACCAGGCGGCCACGAGCAGCCCAGATTAACGCTCCACGGCTCAACACGGATCTGTGAGCAGCCCAGCCAGCTGATAGCTGCAGCTACTGCTCCTCTACAGCGGGGGATCAAATTAGAGGCTGTTCTAATCTGTACCATATCATGACATGTTCACTAAGGCACTGAACAGAAGATCACAGCTCTTTAATGTAATTAATCTGGGATTTGTGTTTAATTACAAACATCATTAAAACCAGATCTATTCTTTATTGGAAAAGAAAAAAGAAGCAGGGGAACAGCTCTTGGCTGACTAATTTTACTGCAATTGATTTTGCTTTCGTGATCCGATTTGCTCAACACAGATGATGTCATGAAAGAATTCAATTCATGTCTCATTTTGGGAAAAGAAACATTTTCCACATTGGCAGAACACTGCTGCATGATAAATGCTGGTGGTTTATAAAACTGGCTGGTGGTCTGGTCACATATCTGCAAAAATGTGAGCTGTGCAGGATGTTGGTTACAACGTCCGACCACGTGAAAGCAAACAGAGAAGGTGTGTGAGGAGAGTTCTGTGCAGTTGCCCCCTAAAGCCTGGAGAACGGGCTTAGCTTCCACACATGGCCGTCTCTGAATGCAGCGTCTGTTTCAACTTAACATTCCACTTTGCCCTCGCCCTTTCCCAGTTCGCTGCTTATGAGCAGTTTTCCAACACTCCGATCTGTGCCTGCCAACACCGGAGGACCCACCACCTACCATTATACACACAAAATCCAGCTGCACACACTGCAGCAGATCACTCAAGGCGAGAGGAGCACAAAAAGGGAAAAAAAGATAATGAAGGGCTGTTAGTAAATGGTGAAAAGTGGTTTGAGACAAGCAGCCGCAGTAGGAGAGAGGTGGAGAATTTTACCTCACTGGCGAAGATAAAAACTCCTCGAGTGCAAGGCAGGGGAATGACACAGCAGCTGACCTGCGCTCTTTAGTTTCAAGAACAGGGTGATCTTCTACATGATCCCACCCAGCAAGACAGAAGATGAGGTGGATCAGAGCAGGATAAGAGGAGGAAATGCTCTCTTAACTTGGCTCAGCTCGCTGTTGTGCTGCAGGGCTGCGATGGAGACCTCCTGAGGTTGGCAGGCAGCAACAGGAGTTCTGAAGCTGAGAGAACCAAAATCCCTCACTGAGCATCGGAGATGGAGGCAGGATTGTTTTTTTTCCCTCCATAAAGAAGGAGAGGGCAGGGAGAAGGAGTCTGCACGGTGTAACCAGTCAAATCACTTAAAGAACTGTTCTGGGTGGCACACTGTTGGGACAGACTGCAGGGAGCACCTCGCTCTCCCACAACATCATATAAGCCTGCTAGCACATTCATTCACTGGGTCAACAGATAGTGCTGTGTTGTTTTGACTCAGAACAACAGTATGAGCATCTCAGTACCACAGCTATACTAAAAGATTTTTAAACTGGCCTTATGATCCATTAGAAGTAATTGCTTGTTCAATCTGAACCATTCAACATCTGTCTTAGAATGTATGGATATTTATTTCCAAGAGAACAAGGATCTCAAAAACTGATCAAACCTCTGAAAACCAGTAAGAGTCTGGAAGGGCATAATCAAAGCTCTGACCTCTACGTAGAAAACCTGGGGACTAAACATCATCAGGGAGAGCTGCTGGTACCAAGGTGCACATCGTTTTCTCCAACCGTGAGCTTTGGAGATTTTTTTTTTTTAACTCTCTTACAATTGTCCTCACAGTGCATGGCAGCAGGGTAAAACCTGGATCCTCGCCCAGCCTCGTTTCTCACAGTTCCAGATAACTTTAAAACGTTTTCTTTTTTCCTCTGCATGTGGAAAGGTTCAGGCCAGAGAAATGGCGTCTGAGTCACATCATGATTATATAGAAAGTAAACAGGAAGTCATATATGACAAATTAACAGATCCCAGACTGTTCAAATGGAAGGAAAAATAAATAAACAATAAAAAAAAAAAAATCTGAAAAAGGCTTCAGCTACATTCATTTTTAGGACCTGGGAGGGGTACTAATAAAATGTGTCACTGGTGCTTTTTTTAAACGGTTATTTCTTAACATGGAATTTCTATTCTCGGCCAAATGAATGAATGAGTAAACTGTGTTCATGAAATTTATGTACTACAAACAAATTAGTTTTTGCAAATCCATTGCCTAATATACATATACTATATGCATAGAAACTAATAAAACAGCCAACAATGAAAAAAGTATGGATGAATCAGCCGAATGGTGCATCTCTAGAGTTCATATGTTGCATTCCTGCATCATACGTGTTAAAGTATGTAGTCAACCGTGAGCATCTGAGGTTTATTCACACCGTAAATATTAGCTAACTAAAATGAAGCCATGCAGCAAAATCAAAAACTAAACAAGCAGCCTTTGATTCTAATGTACATGACAACAGCTACAGCACTGATTGAAAGACTGTTTTCACTCCATCATCCGTGTTGGACTGGTTCTCTGAGTTCAGCTCTGATTGGAGCTAAGCCACATAAACACACGCTGTCGGCTACCAGGACAGCAGACAAAGTGTCTTATTCACATCGGCCGCCAGGAAGCAAAATCAACAACGCTGAAAAAGGTCTGCACACTGAAATGGGAAACTTTTCACCCACCTAGATCCCCGAACTGCTCAAAAGAGCAGCCCCACTGGAATTTAAAAGCCATATTGGACACATTTTCAGGTTAGCCTCTAAAGGTCCAAAATATATCAGTTAAAACTGAAACTGAGAAACAGGAAATATAACTTTTACCATTTTGACACATGTAAAGCCTCCGGAGTGCTCATATTTAGTTCCCAGTTTTTTAAGCAACATAAGAACATAAGCTTAACTATCGTGTGCCTTTAAGCAATGAGGCTCAGTCATATCAAGGACAGACACCTTTCCTTTCCAAACAAGTGAAAAGATGCTGACCCTGTCCAAGTCACGTGTGTGAATCTGTCTGTCAGCATTAACCCTAGCTGATAAAGAATTAAAAAACAAACACAAACACTGGCTATGAGTCAGTCCTCTGTAGTAGATGTCAGCTCTTTAAACAATGTGGATCCCTGTTTGTTTTTTGTTTTTAAATGGGCTGACTTGGCAGCTCGGCCAAGGTGGGACGAGTTGCCTTGCAGTGTCGGAAGCAGATTTGCTCTACAAAAGGAGGGAATTAGGATATACCTTTATTAGATGAATGACAGCTCTGGTTCTTAAAGCAAATTAGTCGGGAAACAACCATTAAAAAGTGATGAAGATGACAAGTAATGAGAGGGAGAAAATCGAAGCGTAGGGAACACCAATGACCCAAAGACTAAAAAACATACTGAAAATAATCCAAGGAACAATAATAATGATAAACAGCAGTCAATCCCCGTTTACCCTTTTCCATACCAAAAATTATCAATATATGTGCAGGGAAAAGTTGAAAAGAAGCACTGAAACAATTTGATTTATCCAACTCTATTTTCAGTAAGAGTGCGAGAAGCTCACTTGGATCTTAATAGGCCAAGTGAAGTTGCTGACATAGACGAAGAACGTTATGTTCGGGCTGTTGCGGAAATCAAAGTTCTCGTTGGAGAAGCTGTCTTTGAATTCTTTGATGTTGCTCCGTGAGACGATGGGAATCTCCTCTCCGGTCTGGGTGCCTGCTGAAAGACACAAGAATAGACGGCATTGAAAAAGAATAGTCGCAGTGGAAGGAGGAATAAGATGACAGAAAAGAGAGTCATAAAACACATTAAAGACAAAAATTCCACATAAAAGTCAGAAGATAAAAAGGAGCAACAACTTCCACTGCGTTCAGCATTTCCTAGGCTTTTTGACACAAATTTGAAAACTTAAGTTTTCAGAACCTGAAATAATATTAATCAAAAACAATTTACCTCAGAGTAGTAAGAAAATATTACATTGCAAAATCAAAAACTACATTTTCACAACAATGAACCCAAAGTCAAAGAGCCATCAAGAAAATATTTGAAACAGTATTTTCCTTCCTTGGAAGTAGGTGGAACTAATATTTGGTTTAAACCTTAATGCAAACTTTTAAATATGAGCTGAAACTGTAAAATTATGTTTTATTATTAAGTGTGTTGTCTCTGACAACAAATATGTGATGGACACCAAAACGTACCTGTGAAGCTCGTAGCCCAGGTGATGTTCAGGTTGAAGTTCTTGGAGGCATTTATGAACATGTCTAGATCGCGGTTCGGCTGCAGGGAGAGTGGGAACACAGAAATTACCAAAAGCACCACCAAAAATATTTTTTTTTCTGTTAAAAAAACAACAACAAAAAAAACACATGCAAGAGAAGCAAAAGCCAGCGAAGAAAGGAAGCTGACATTTATTTAATCAGCTATATATAAAAACTAATTGTATTACTGGTCATAAAGCAGAACAGGGATTTTATTCACACCTGCAAGTCGACGCTGCAGCTGCACAAACACCCTGGCAAATAACGGCAAATTTTCACAGGTAACAAAAACTGGATTTTAACCACACGTATTATCTAGTTTATGAGAGGCACAGAGAAGGCTGAACACAGTAACTGCTCTGTTGTGTATTAGAGCATGCTAAATTTAGAAATGTTGGCAATTTTAGAGTTAATCTGCTTTCACCCTGATGTAGATTCTAACCTTACGATGTGATTAGCCTAACTAAATCGCACTAAATGCTAATAAAACATGAAAAGCTAGTTTAATATATATAAACAATGTGAATCATTTTGTCTGTGATTTATATTAGTAAAACCATGTAATCCAATGACTGCTCTCTCACTCACAATGGGACATGGCCTCCGCTAACAACATAAATGATACGAACTGCTTATAGGAGGAAGTTCTCAAAACAACATTTTGAATGCGGTTGGTATTTTTCTATACTGTAGTTCATAAAGACACATTGAATTTGGCTAAAATCTGTATTAGCAGGACAATATTTGACTTTGGCAATAAAACAGATCAGTTTGTCTCTATAGATAACAGATGTTACCAGTCAGTGACTTATGGATGTTTATAAATGGATATTTTGCTCTAAAACACACAATATATTTTGAATATATTTAACAGTAGGGCTTATTTACTTTAGATGCAAACCTTCATCCTTAACTGCACTGATGCATTTTAATAAAAGCAAAGACACATATTTAATTTGAATTTCTTCCTAAAATTATAAATCAAGTTAAGTCAGAAACAAATATCATGTCCTCTCTAAAGGTAATTATCTCTGCTCCTGTTCATCTGACAAATGGATTGCATATCAGCACTTGCAACACTTAGGTAAAAGCTTTGTCAGGGGAGAAATAACCATCTGGAACATTTCATCAGTCTCTTTCATTTCAGTTTTCTGTTCCAGATGCTCCAGGCGAATAAACACTACTGGACAAGCTTTTGTTTGCTGGGAAAACATCTGCGCGACTCCGATTAGTGTAGTTCCTGATAAGACATCACTTTTAAGTATCTTTTAATTCACAGGAGAATCTGTTCAAGATATGTATTTAATAAAGTCTCATTTGTCGATTTATTTAGTGGGCAGTTATTCAGGAATTATGGTTATTTTACTGTATCTTATTAAGATATATCAGAGAGATATCCAGCAGGTTTTTCAATCTAAAGTTATTACTAAGCAGAACATCATAATCAAGTAAATTTAAATTTACACAAGATTATTATTATTATTATTACCTGACCTAATTAATTAAAAACTGAGAGTTTCCCTTTAATAATGCAAACTTTACCCGTTTTACATGTGAGCAAAGAGAAGCTCCTGTGGTCCACTGAGACTAAAAGTAAACTTTCTGCTCTAAACGTAAAAAACTTTGTGGCACAAGACAATGAACACAGGGTCAATATGGTAAAAATGTTGGTAGGGTTAGGGTTAGATAACCCTATTCCCTGATGTTGAAATCGGTCAAGGCTAAATGTAGCTAAATCCAGGAAGGAAACATGTTGAGAGAGAATTGAGACAGAAGTGAAGGTTCACTTTTCAGCTGAACAACAACCTTAAATATCTAACCAGAGCTACAATGTAATGGTTTAAAGCAAAGAATAACCAGCTATTAAAGTGGCCCAGTCAAAGTCCAGGCATAAATGCAATTAATTAAGCTTGAGCTATTTTGAGAAATGTGACAAAGTCTCTCGATGTGCAAAGCAGGTGGAGACATACCCCAAAAGTATAAACCTAGGGCTTCTAAATATGACTACACACCACAAATTTTTGATTTTTTAATTTTTGAAACCAGGCGTCATTTGTCTTCCACTTTACAATTATATTATACTGTGAAAAAAACAACCAACATCACCATTAATCTCTTCTGAGAAGCTAAGTAAATACTTGATAACTGATCATAAGCAGATTGTAAGCAGCTTTCTTTCAGGAATCTTAGTTGTTTTCTGCTCTGCAGCATTCGTTGATGCACTTCAGGCCATGCTAAAGAGGAAAGATCTCAGAGGAATAGCTGTTGGTGCCAGCACGACTACTATAATCAGAAAATAAAGCACCATATTCATGTGTTGACTCATTCAGTTTATTTGTTCTTATCAGTGGATAGCTGCAGTGACAGTGGGGAGTTTGCTGACTGACATACCTCCTCAGGTGTGGCCACAAAGTTGATGGCGGTGTAGTAGCGGTCGTCCTCCTGCGACAGGCTGAAGGTGAACTGGTAGTCGATGAGGAGCGTGTCTGGAGAGACACAAAAAGAGAAGAATAAGTCTGGTTTGAAGGTCGGACAGTAACATGCTTTCAGACAGCGCCGCTCCAGGCGGGAAATGATTCCCATTATTTCTCCATTTCCATTTTTTCTTTCCGGAACGTTTTTTGTGTGTGCCCCGTGATAAAGGTCATGAAACCATTACTGCATCAGAACAACAGAGCCAATGTCAATGAGTCACCCAGATGTTTGAAGGTAAAAAAAATAAATCCCCAGAGGTTTCCTTTTTGTTTTACGCATTTGTGTGGGCTTTTTTTCCCCTTGTGATCTAGAAACCCTGAATTCAATTTTCCAGCCTTTCTTCAGCTTTATTGACCTGCAAAGGAAAACCTATTTTCTTTGTCAGTATGTAGCCACACCAGCTGTTTTCAAAAAATATGGGATGCTTCTCATCCTGCACGAACCTTTGAAGAAAAATAACAATTACCACTGAGAAATATGTCTATCCTCACACCTGTTAAACCTCTTTCAGCTCAAATTCTGCCACCACAGCTCAATGTCCAACTTTTGGTCTGGTAAATACCAAAAAAGCTGCTATTCTACCTGAACTGTCAAGCCTTTGTCTCTCTATACTAGTTTATCAACTGCACATGGTGTAACTAATGACTGACTGCAGTTCTGATTATTTGTAATATAATCTGCAATTGTTTTACCTGAGAGAAGGTGGAAAATAAATATTTAGAAATTAAACCTTAAAATGATGATGCTCTTGTAACGACCTCTCGCAAGCTGGAATATTTCCCTTTTCGGCAAATAGCTGTAGCTTTAAAGATTTTTAAAGGTCAATGGATTGTCTGAAAATAGAAATAGTATGATGTGGGTCCATTGTAAGGGACATAGCAAACATGGAAAAAGGTCTTGTTAGAATGCTTTTATTAAGCAGGGACGGAGAAGCTGAGTTAATGGGAAGATGAATGGAACTAAATATAAAGAAACCCTGAAAGAAAATCAGAAGCTCCAAAACACTTGGGAGAAGGTTCACATTCCAGCCAAACAACGAACCTAAGCATACAGCTGGAGCTCCCATGGAAAGGTTTAGATCAAATAATTTATGTATTATGACCTAGTCAGAGTCCAGATGTAAATAAAATTGAGAATTATTGAAAAGACTTCTCCATCCAATCTGACAGAGCTTGAGCTTGATTGCAAACAAGATTGGGCAAATATTGAGCTGTAATTGCAGTGGAATGTATCAAAAGTATCAAATTAAGAAGACTCTAAATTCACAGGAGCTTTTTTTCCTCTTTTTTGCCTTTTTTCCTTCCCTCTTCACAGTTATTCACCATTTTGGGAAACTGGCTGTTATATGTAATAGTAAACATTTCTCCTCATCATTGCTGGGTTTGAATGTGAGACTTAAAGGACACATGATAACACCTCTGTATGTATTTAAACGTGTCAGATGTCATAACATTCATGTTAATGCGTTACTTCTGATAATAACATCTTCTCTGGGACTGCTTTGGCAATCACTGGAATAATATGGCCCTATCTGTGTTTGCTAATCTGCCTAGTTAGGAATGTCCTCCACAGCAGTGGTCACTCCCACAGGCAACACATCTGAAGCGTAACCAGACGCTAAACTGCTCCACATGCGTCTCAAGCAAAGAAAACCCAAAGAACTTAATTTTAAATGGAATCATTAAATTGATCACTAAGCTGGATAATCAAAACGACTGCTATTTCATTATCTGCTGTTTAACTAACCAATTAATTTCCTCGTTGTGCCTGCTCTAGTGAATTTAAAATGGCACGAAAACAGAAAAAGGCAGGCAACGTTCACGGCAGGGGGGATTTGAAACTTTTCGTTGGGTGGTTTTCATCGACTTGCCAATCAGACGGGGAATTGCTTCAGCACTTAGTTTTAATTCCAGTGATAACAGAAACTCCTGTTCATTAATCTCTGACAGCTTCTAAATCACATTCCGGCCTCGTCCAAAACCAGTACAACACCAGATGATTACTGTGGCAAAAGGAAAATCCCTCTTCTCTCAAATCTAACGTGTACGAGTGTGAATCTGACAAATAAATAGTAAGAACAATGCCTGCAGATGAAGTGAAAAGATCTATAAAAATATTGCAAAAAGAATAAAATACTAATTAATCTTCATAGGAAATAATTAAAAGGAATTATTCATTTAAATAAACCACATTTATTATTAATGATAATATATAATTCAAATTTAAAAATTGCCATATAAAAATATATAAATTGTAAATTATCAATATGTAATTATGATCATTATAATACAATAATTAGCATTTATTACCATCATATCTGTCTACTTTTAATACTAGGCTTAAACGTTCCTTTTTGATAAAGCTTATAGTTAAAATGGCTTAGGTTATCCTGAGCCATCTCTGTAGTTATGCAGATATAGGCTTAGGCTGCTGGAGGACAGAATGACCACTTTCCTTTACTCTGCTACATTCTCCTACTACTCTCCAATTTTGCATCATTTGCTGTTGATTCAGCTTTTAACTTTATGTTCCCTCTCTTCCTAGAAGCTACACCTGGCTTGGGTCTGTGTTCAGTTGTGGCACCTGCCTGGAGTTGGGTATTGGCTGAGCTACTGCTGCTGACAACTTAATGTTCTTCTACAGATGATGTACTTGCCCCTGTTTTGCATGCTGGGTATGAGGGATTGCTGCAACGTCCACGACACAATGCAAGCGACTGTCTACTGTTCATCCAGGAGGAGTGAATGCTGCAAGTCACTGACCCAATGCAATCTCCTTAGATGGAAAACTATTTAATAATAATAATAATAATAATAATAATAATAATAATATTTGTATTAAAGAAATTATAACCACTAGGTTAACCAAAGTCCTTTACAGTGAGTAAAGTAAAATAAAACACATAAAACACAAGCAACAAAACAGTGTTAGGATAATATATAAATAAACTAAATTGAACTGAATTGCTGTATATTGTTTTTCTCTGCAGTTTGTCCACGCCTTGTTTCACGAGCTATTTTCACAACAAAATTCATTGAACTGACTTTGTATTGAGCTGAATAAGAAAGCAGCTTTTTCTTCAGGACTGGTAATAATAGGAGTTACACTTACAGTAGCATGTCCCTTTGAGGGGGTTGCCTTGGTAACGACTTTCCACTTCACACCTTAAAAACAAAGGTGGAGAAAAGGTGAGTCGGAATAGGAGGTGGGTGTTAAGCATAGAGAGAATGGAGCAAATGGTGAGAGAACAAAAAGGAGTTGATTTTCTGTCTGCTGAATTAACATCACAATGTTAAGAACGAGGAACAATGAACCTGAAAGAAACGAATAAGAAACATTTTCCTGCAAAAATGGGTCAAATATACCCTAATTTCCATACTGATGACCATCCATTCATTCATTATCTGTGGGATTAAATGGATTTCTCCAAAGTCCTATAATCATAAAGGCTAGAGGGAAGATAAGAGCTGAAATTATTACAGAAAACACTAAATGATCAGAAGCTTCTACAGTATTAAAGACTTCAGGACGGACTGATGAGTCTTTTTAGCTCAGCATATTAACATGCAGGTGGGCTTTAGTTCTTAAAATAATATAATTTAAAAAGTAATCCTTCCTTGATTTTTTTAAATATGATGTTTTTTAGTGTTGAAGTATTTTTAGAGATCGAACACACTGAAAAAACTGCATATGTTCACTCATTTCCAAAACTACTGGAGAAAATTACATAAAAAAAATGTACATTTGGAACCTATACTGAATACAGTTAATATGTATAACCGGGAAGTGGCTACTAGTAGTACATTAGCGTAAAACATGGGCTCAGAGCAGCAGTGCCTTGAGAACATATCTATAGTATAACGTTTTCACATTTTGGCAATTTACAATCATTAACTTTAATGGATGGAAAGACACCATGTATTGCATAATTGCAAAGTAGAGCAAAAACAATAATATGGTTCATTTAAAACAAAAATCTGAAAAGTGAGGCATGCATTTGTTTTCAGGTTTCCTGAGTTGAAACTTGAATGACCTTTAGCTGCCATTACGGGTTTCCAGTTTAAGCTTACAGTTTTACTTTAAGGATTGCCCCGTGTTTAGCGCTATTCATCCTCCCATCATCTCTACCCTGCGTTCCTGTCTCTACTGATAAAAGTATCTCCACAGCATGATGCTGCCAACATGCCTGTGTAAATTGTTACCTCAATATCCTGACAAGGTTTGCACAGAGTTTGGTATTCTGCTTATGTAGCCCATCTGCTATGTTTACTAATAAGGTGACTTCTGAAAGCAATTAAATGCTCTGCATTTTATTTAGGGGTATCAGAGTAAAAAGAGCACAATGCAAACGCAAGCAACACTTTTCAGATTTTTACTTAAAAACAATTTTAATACAATGCATCCTTTTTCATCCACTGCAGTGCAAGCTACTTTGGGTTGATCTGTAACATAAAATCCTAAAAAAATACATGAAAGTTCGAGGCTCTAACATGAGAATGGGAAAATATTCCAGGGGTATGAATGGATACAGGTAATTAACTTTTTTTTGACATTTGTCAAGCTTACTCCAGGGTTCATAAAAACAGGAATTCCTAGCCCCACTCCGCAGTGCAGACATCTATCAGACATAAATAATTGTATAATTGAAATATATTAGGCTATTATAAAATCACGCTTTAAACACTCTAAAAACTAAGAAAAAGCAGGAAGTGAAACTTACATATGACATCTATCTCCTTTGATGCCTTTGGTGGTGCAGAAGCACTTGCCATTGTTGGGGTTGCACATGCTGGCATGGCCATTACACTTGCAGGCTGAATAAAGACATGAATAATTACACAGAAGGTTCGGTTTTTCTGAAACATTTACTAATGAACACTTCGTCTGCTGCATATTGGGAGACATTTCACTTCAAAATGTGAACTCTTGGGAAAGCAACAAGTTTTAATAAAACATGATTTAGCGTGACTTTTGGGTCATGATGATGGGTCACGATTAGTGCAGGATTATTTTCCCACTTTTCTTTACAGCCCTGCTTCACAGAGGGTCCAGGGCATTTGGTTTTGTACAGATCTGTTAAGCTGAGATTTGGACAATCAAAATCTTTAGCTCTTTATTTTTTATCTGTTCTTTTTACATTTCCTTGTTAGGCACTGGATTAATTTCAGCTACGCTAAAACTGTAAGCTTCGAGAGAGGCGTTCACAGTCAAGTCTTTGACTGCCAAGGTACCTATAGGTCCTGTGGTCACAAAAACAGCATAATTTCTGAACTAGACATGGTCATATTACCAGTAAGGTTTTGAAAAGTTATGGGTTACGATGTGAGCTCCTTTCACTGAGATACCAGTGAAAGTGCCACCGCATAAAGTGAAGTAGCTTTAACCATTCCCCACCTACACCTTTCCCTCGCCTACAAGAAAGACAAATCCGTCAGTTTGGAAATATTTCCTGGTGTGAAAAACAAGGACAGCCTTGGTGTTGAAACCAAAGGTCATCCATCCACTCTTACTGAGCAAACATGGTTTTAAAACTATAGCTGGCATACATCTGTTAAACAGACAACTCCAGCAAAGCTGAAAGCCCGCCTAATTAGCCAGCTAATTGCATCTTGGCGTACTCATGCTACTCTATAAGGAGCATAGCTGCAACAATGTGTAATATTATACATTAATATTAAATAGTGCTTGAAAACTACTACTAATTTACTAAATACATTTGCGGTTATGTTTAGTGATCAAAATGCAACATAATTAAAGTTACAGATAATTTATCCAACTGTAATTATTATTGCTCGTCTTTCTCTCCTAAAATTAGATAACTTTCTTTTCAACTTTTGTGTTAATCCTCGTAAGGTTATTATACGGGAGAATGTCATAACGGCCATGCCTCGTAACTTGTCCACTTTGGTTGTGCCCATCTAAAGGTTTGTGTTTCAGAAATCTAACACCTTGTACAAGTCATTTTTGTGCTATTCTAATTTAGAACGAATAGTCTTTCTCCTGGTCTTACCTTCAGAGAGTAAGTTTTTTCTTTTTTTATTGTATGTACTATTATGAACTTGTTAACTATGATTAGTAGAGTCTGAGATGGAGCTCTTAAGCTTTTATTGATTTCTCTGAGCATAAGATGATCTGACTTCAGGGGGAACTTGTTCCACTTTTGTGACTTTAATGTTTTTCAGTTACATATAATCTCCCTTTAACATGACGAACACCAAATAGTTTAGAAATGGCCTTATAACCCTTCCCAGATAGTCAGTAAAAACTGTTTCTGTATCATTGCTGATGTCGTTCCGCCTTGGCATTGTATCAACACAAACTTGCCAATTCACGACCTCCAAAGTGCCAAAGCCTGTTTTAATATAAATGCTCAGACTTAAAGTTTTCATTTACATTTTTTGCATAAGCATCAGAGTATTTTCAGGTTAAGAATTGCGTAATTTTGCAGACTCTCAATCCATTTTCACGGAAGGGTGAGCAAAATCGGATTGGACAGGCCGGCGGACAGACCGACAACCAGATTGATGGTTTTAAAAACAGATTGATGGATGGATGCCACATTTCATTAATGGTCGGGAAATTTGAATCTTTTCTCAATTTTCCAAACTGTGTCAGAATCCTGCTGGAAGCTCAATTGGTGGATTTGATTTAAAGATTGTATATTTAGGACTTGTGAAGAAGATTTTTCTTTTGTTCAGAAACATCAACCCTAAGAACTGAAAGCAGACTTTACTACAACTTCTTTTATTTGGCTTCTTCTTATTTTATCATCTTTTGTTGTACTTACTGTATGCACTCAAAAACAAAGTATACTGCTCAAAAAATAAGGGGAACACTCAAATAACACATCCTAGATCTGAATGAATGAAATGTTCTCATTGAATACTTTGTTCTGTACAAAGTTGAATGTGCTGACAAAAAAAATCACAAAAATCATCAATAGAAATCAAATTTATTAACCAATGGAGGCCTGGATTTGGAGTCACACACAAAATTAAAGTGGAAAAACACACTACAGGCTGATCCACCTTTGATGTAATGTCCTTAAAACAAGTCAAAATGAGGCTCAGTATTGTGTGTGGCCTCCACGTGCCTGTATAACCTCCCTAAAACGCCTGGCCATGCTCCTGATGGGATCTCCTCCCAGACCTGGACTAAAGCATCCACCAACTCCTGGACAGTCTGTGGTGCAACGTGACGTTGGTGGATGGAGCGAGACATGATGTCCGATGATGTGCTCAATCAGATTCAGGTCTGGGGAACGGGCGGGCCAGTCCATAGCTTCAATGTCTTTATCGTGCAGGAACATCTTGCGGCCCTCCAAAGAAATGCCACCCCACACCATTACTGACCCACTGCCAAACCGGTCATGCTGAAGGATATTGCAGGCAGCAGATCGCTCTCCACGGTGTCTCCAGACCTTGTCACATCTGTCACATGTGCTCAGTGTGAACCTGCTTTCATCTGTGAAGAGCACAGGGCGCCAGTGGCATATTTACCAATCCTGGAGTTCTCTGGCAACTGCCAAGCATCCTGGATGGTGTTGGGCTGTGAGCACAACCCCCATTTGTGGACGTCGGGCCCTCATATCATCCTCACGGAGTCGGTTTCTAACCATTTGTGCAGACACATCCACATTTGTGGCCTGCTGGAGGTCATTTTGCAGGGCTCTGGCAGTGCTACTCCTGTTCCTCCTTGCACAAAGGTGGAGGTAGCGGTCCTGCTGCTGGGTTGTTGCCCTCCTACGGCCTCCTCCACGTCTCCTGGTGTACTGGCCTGTCTCCTGGCAGCGCCTCCAGGCTCTGGACACTATGCTGACAGACACAGCAAACCTTCTTGCCACAGCTCGCATTGATATGCCATCCTGGATGAGCTGCACTACCTGAGCCACTTGTGTGGGTTGTAGAGTCTGTCTCATGCTACCACGAGTGTGAAAGCACCACCAGCATTCAAAAGTGACCAAAACATCAGCCAGAAAGCTTAGGTTCTGAGAAGTGGTCTGTGGTCCCCACCTGCAGAACCACTCCTTTATTGAGTGTGTCTTGCTAATCGCCAAAGATTTCCCCCTGTTGTCTTTTCCATTTGCACAACAGCAGTGAAATTGATTGTCAATCAGTGTTGCTTCCTAAGTGGACAGTTTGATTTCACAGAAGTTTGATTTACTTGGAGTTATATTGTGTTGGTTAAGTGTTCCCTTTATTTTTTTGAGCAGTGTACAATCAAAGAACGCAAAATACTCACAATTAAAGAATAGCGTACTGATTAAATGTCACTGAGGCAGAAACTTGTAGGTGGAAATTAGGTGGAAAACAGAAAAAGAATACACAACATACACTGTAGCAGAAATATACCAGAAAGCTAAATTAGGCTGGCGAAACACTATCCGATTGATTTATGGCCTGATTGACTGACTGTCAGTACCAACTGTAAGGGAAGTAAATCTTTAATATCCCAGCGGGAGGTTGTGCAGTGCAGCCAGGACTCAGAAAACAAGCAGAAATAAAAATGAACTGTAAAAAAGTGACATGTTAAACGAAGGCGAATGCAGGAAAACTGACGAGTGTATTCCGTGCAGACCTAAATGGCCTGCGGATACTTACGCTGGCAGCTGCCCCCGTTGGTCGGATCTCCATAGAAGCCGGAGATGCAGTTCTCGCAGTGCCGGCCGGTTGTCAAGTCCTCGCACTTCTCGCACACGCTCTCGTTGACACACTGACTGTGGCCATTACACTGACAAGCTGGCAAGGAGTACACAAAGCAGATACTGCATTAATGTCACACACACACAATCCCTGGAGGAGAAGGAAAACAGCCGCAGGGCAAAACATGGATGCATATGTAAACTCATTTGCAAACACAGACAACGATGTTAAGGCGGGGGGGCTGTACAGGTAAGGAGCCGTCCGTCAAGCGATGGGTCTCATGGAGCAAATGATTATAAAAGGATCTTCGTCTGACAGCTTTAAGGTTTACAGGTCCTTGATAAAGCATTCATTCCTTTTGACTATTTGTCATGTTACAACAGCAAACTTTGCTTTATTGAAATTTTATGTGATAAAAACATAAAGCACTGCACAATTATGAAGATAAAAAAGTCTGACAGCACGATGCTGCCAACACTGTGTGTCTAACTGAATCTCAGTATAAAAACATTGAACAAATTCAACCTCTTATACTCTGTTACCTATGAATAAAATCCAGTACAACCAACTGTTTTCAGAACTCATTTCAGTTGTAAACCGAGTCCACCTGTGTGTGACTTCATCTGTGTAGAAACTCAGCTGCTCTGTGAAGGCCTCAGAGGTGTGTTAAAGAACATTAGTGGAAAAACCTGCATCATGAAGACCAAGGAACACAGCAAACGGATCAGGGACAACGTTGTAAAGATGTTTACAGCACAGTTAGGTAAGAAATCAATATCCTAAGCATGAACATCTCACAGAGTATTCAACTCCACATGGTGGCCCACCTATCTTATCAATGGTATCTCTGGAAGAGCTGCAGAGATTTAGAGCTCAGGTGGGGGAATCTGTCAACACATTAGTTGCACACTCCACAAACATGGACTATATTTTGAGAAAGGTAGCAAAAAAAAACAGCTGCTGGAAGAAAGCAGTAAGAAATCTTTTTTCCAGTTAGCCAAAAGTCGTGTAAGGGACAAAGGAAACGTGTAGGAAGGTGCTTTGGTCAGATGAGACAGAAAACTTTTTCACCTACATGCAGAATGCTATGTGTGACAGAAAACTAACACCACACGTCACCCTGAAAACAACATCCCCAACATAGTGGTAGCAGCGTGATGCTGTGGGGACACTCCTCTTTAGCGGAGGACAGGGAAGCTGGTCAGAGGTGAAGGGAGCAGAATACAGCGTAGTCTTAACAACAAAAAAACTAAAACTGTTAGAAAACACAAAAAAAAGTATACAAATGTGAACTGCACATCTTGCATATGCAAGATCCGGTCGGTTAGAACATATGTTCTGTGATTATACCTCCTTATATGAATTCTGGTCAAAGGTCATATAGCCCTTTTAATACAAATGTAATAAAATAAGAAATTACCATCTGCCCACATGTCCATCTTTATCTCCCCTCTTTGTCATGTCATGGTTTCATCATCACAATTAAGAGCAAAGCTTTTGCTTCACTTACGGCTCAAAGGGTCATTCTTCTTCAGATAAACCTCCTTCTTTTAACCACTGGATCCAGAAATGCTTTTCATGCTACAGCTTGAAAACCTCAGATACTGTAGAGCCAAGCACCATGAAAAGTTCAGAACAAGGACCTAAATATGTGCCTTTTCAACCTGCTCATATGTATCGAAGAAGTGTCCTTGCATTTATAGTTGACTGCGCTAATTACGTTGTTATTTTCTGAAAACCACGTGTCTTGGTGGGTGTTTTCTGTGTTCATCTGAAAAACGTATAAAGCAAATATTTAACAAAAGAAGTCAACACTTGAGAGTCGGATGCTGTGGGGGAAGCTTTTCTTCCGCAGGGACAGGAAAGCCAGTCAGGATTTCACACACATCCTCTGTCCAACTCAACAGAGCTTGTGCGTTTTTGCTAATAAATATTGGCAAAGCCAAGCAGAATTTTTCTTCCACATTACAAACATGCACTACCCCTGAAATTAAATGAAATGTATAGTCAAGCTTGCTGTTGTGTGACAGCAAGGTGTACAATACTTTTTAAGAGACTGGATTTGTTGACGTGATTAACTGAGTGACAGAAGCTGGTAAATCTAAAAACGATCAAACATTGATTTTAGTGGTAAGAAGACTTAGTTGAGTCTTTGAAGCACCAGGTTTGTATTCAGCCTCTCTGGCCCTGAGCCTTCAGAATTAAAACAAAAAGAAAAGATGAGGAGTTAAAAACTGATTGTTAACTAGGTCTTTTATTAGTCATTAGGCTAATCACTCCTAATTTATTAGAAATCAAAAAGCCTAAAAAAGGAGGAACCACCCTGAAACAAAATTTTTTGTTTGAAACTTAAAATAACAGCACAATTGGAGACACCTCCAGTCCTACCTGGGCAGTGAATAAAGGACCAGTTATATTTGGCTTCGCTTGGACACATGCTGGAGTTTAGAGACGGCTGGGGACTGGCAAGCAGACCGGGCAGGGTGGACGGTGCCGGGACCAAAGTCTGGAAGGGTCCGCGATAAGAACCCTCGATGCACTGGCCTTTTCCTGTGTTACTGGGGTCCGTGCACCAACCACAACCTGGCTGGTCCAAACACAGGCCACATGTTCTGTAGCCGGAACAGTTTTCAGCTGCAACAGAACACAACAGAGCGCCACTTACATTTACTTTAACCAAAAAACATGTTTCATCTTAAAAACAAAGCTACCAAAACAGTATACTAAATGTTTTATTACCAACTAACCTGCTGAAGGCCAAGGTTTCATTTGATCTGCTAAATCAACTAACAAATCCCAAACCTTTAAGATGCTGGGCCACCGCAGCCTAAAATGCTGCCCTTTAAGTTTTTCTCAAGTGCTGAAAGATTGAAATGTGGAAAAAAATCAGGACACCACATTAAATGTTCACATCTCCGTTTCATTTTTTACATCTGGCAACTAAAGTGTTTTTTTCCCCACTTATACAAAAATAATTTACAATATTTTACTCATTAAACAGAACAAAAATCAATTTTCTAACTAGGACATGCTAATAGCCAGCCTTAGCCCTTTTACCTGAAATAACTACAGTGAGATGCTTTTTGCAGGCATCTGCCAGTCGCAGACATTGCTCTGAAGAAAGTTTACCCCGCTCCACCCTTTCAGCTGTGAAATGTTTGAGGGGTGCATGTACAGCCTGTTTCAGGTAACCCTACAGCTCCTAAATGCAATGAAAATCTGAGCTTCGTCTCAGCCCAGGATGTTGCAGTTATGCAAGTCCATGCTTTGGATCTCATGTAGTTACTGTATGTTTTACCGATGGTCTCATGTTCCTCACAAGCACCTTCTGATACACCACCCACCAGGTCCTGCTCCAGCAAAGCTTCCTTAAACCATGACACTCCCACCTTCATGTTTCTTAGTTGTTTTGGGGTTATCTTCCTGAAATGCTGCATTTGGTTTATGACCAACATGTCCTCTGTTCAGGTGTCCAAATAATAGTCTGGTCTTCAAGGTTTTCTTGGAGATAAAAGGTTTCCTCCATGCAAACCTTCCACAAAAGTTAAACCTGTGTTGTCTTTTTCTGATTGTACACACATCCACTTTCATATCAACAGAAGCAAGAGCCTAATATAGGTCACATGGCAACATTTTGGGGTGTTTGGAAACTTCTTTAAGCATCTTGCAGTCTTCTCTCAGGGTGAACCTTCTGAATTCTTTAAATCCCTTTTGAGACTCATACAGTGCTATATATCAGAAATTCAAAATCACATTTTGTATTAAATTTAAAAAAGGGACTTTTTTTGGTTTAAATGGTTTTGTTATATTACATGAATTTCTCTGTATTTTTAAGATTGATGTTAAATGTCCTTTTGTCTTAATACGTTATAAAACCACAGGCTTTTGAAGGGGCTCCTATTTTTTTCTACAAGAAGTTTTAAAAATGCAGCAATTTTGGGGTTCTATCAAAAATTGCCAAAATTAGCAGCTTATGTCTTGTGTTGATTCTGAATAAGTAATGTTCTGTGTAGCAGAGGAGATTAGAGGGGATTACCAGCATAAATCACATTGTTGCATTCTATACTATTGGAAAGTATTTTAGGACTGAACATTTTCTGCCATTTCTACTTTGTAGCGTGACTAAGATTTACAATGAGATTTGTAGTGAAACTGTGGCTCCACATGAACAAGAACCAACAGAATAAGATGTCTTACGTGGACAGTTGCTCATGGTGTACCACTCCATGCACTGCCCAAATGGGAAGGAGGCCACGTAGGCGTTGGAGTCGACACACTGCTTCATGTTGCTGCACCACATGCACTCCGAGGTGCCGCTGGTGCAGTCGCTGCAGGTGGTCCGCATGGCACAGGGGGTCTTGCACTGCTTGGCACTGTGGTTTGCTGAGAAGAAAGTATTAAGGGACAGATTTAAAGCTGAATTGAGACTAAAAGTATCTTGCACTGAAAAGCAGAAAGGATGATTTTTCCCCCCCTAATCAAACAGTCCCATACAACACACATTTTGTATCACCTTAAGTTTCCATCTGTCCAAGTACATTCCCTTCCAAAAGTATTTACACCCCTAAAACCTTTCCACATTTAGTCACTTGACAATCATCGGTTAATTCTATTATAGTAGAATTGTATGATACAACAACAAAAAGTGGTGCAAATTTGGGAAGAAAGGGGAAAATAATACCACATGGTGGTGGCAGCATCATACTGTGGGGCTACTTGAGGTGGAGGTTCACCTTCCAGCAGAAAATTAAATTGAATAGTCCACCAAAGCTGGAATGGAATGGTTTAGATCAATGTATATTTATGTATCAGAATGACCTAGTCAAAGTCCAAACCTAGATCCAATGAAGACTATGTACCAGGACAAATATTACAGTTGACTCAATGGGCTGAACACAAATATAAATCACACTTTTCTATTTGTAAAAATGTTGAAAACCAAGTAATGATACTCCTTCTACTTCATAGCTTTGCACCACTAAATTGATCTATCATACAACATCCCTTCAGGTTTCTGTCTGAGAATAAACCTTACTGGAGGAATGTATCTGGAAAGCTTACCAGGTCGCTCGCACAAGCTGCCATTCACTGGGTTGATGCAGGATTGGGCCTTCAGTCCACTGGAGGCCGGTTCCACCAGGTAGCCACAAAATCCAGCGTCGCTCGGCTCGCCAGGCAGCCATTGCAGGGTGGTGTTGGTGAAGGGTGACATGTCCTCCCAGCACCAGTAGGACACGTTGATTTTCCTGAGCCCCACCCAGGGAGTCATCGTGGTCTTGTACTGAAAAATCAAAAGTCAAAACAAAGACTTCCTTATAAATCCTGCTTTTTTTTTTTTTGCTCATTTTCCAACCGCCTCCTATGATTGAAGGAATGAAAAACTCAGGAAGTATAGCTTGGAAATGGTCACATCATGGTGGCAGCCTCCCACCAAGCAGAAGATGAATGGAATAATTGAGAAAAAAAACTCAATATCAGAGAAACTTATCACATCTTTTTCTTGCAGAAAACCCAACTTTGCCCTGGTTATAAAAGGCGAAGGAAAAGAAAAATGACAGAGCAGTTATTTATCTGAGCTTTCATCCTAGCTGCAATACGGCAGGTTTATTTCACTTGACTTGAAGGGCTTTCACACTTTAACGCGTGTCTAGTCTCCAGATATGCTGCAGTGTCAAACAGAGGCCAGTCTTTCTGAGAGAGAAGCACTGACATGTAATTCTAGCTGTGGGGCTGATTGATCCTATCAGAACATCCTTGGAACATCTAATGTCAGTTTGCCACAAGGGAACCCAGCAAACCTGTGAAAGAACATCCCCTGTTCAGATAAAACCAAAATGGAACCTTTCAGCAAGGAACAAAGGAGTTGGGAGTAAAATGGTGCAGATTTGGTGTTCAGATTCTTTCCATCCAATCTGACGGAGTTGGAGATACTTTATGAGGAAGAAAGGACAATAATGTCAGCCTCTTTAGGTGCAAAGGCGTTAGAGATGTTTCTTGCAGTTGAAATTGCAGCAAAAGCCAGTTCTAGAAAGTATGAGGGCTAAATACAAATAAGCGCCACACTTTTCTGAT
The DNA here is from genome assembly GCA_036173005.1 of Crenichthys baileyi. Taxonomy (NCBI): domain Eukaryota; kingdom Metazoa; phylum Chordata; class Actinopteri; order Cyprinodontiformes; family Goodeidae; genus Crenichthys; species Crenichthys baileyi. The sequence goes on from JAHHUM010002353.1 coordinate 376,707, forward strand.
TCTTATTCAACATTTTTGAAAGCCATGTTTCCCTTTTCTTCTACTTTACAATTATGAACTACTTTGTGTTTATGCATCACAGAAAGACCCAATAAAACAGGTCAAGGTTTGTGGATTTGTTGCTGGAACATGACAAAAGGGGGTAGGAACAGTTCGACAGGCAGAGTAGTTTATAACCCAAACACAAAGAACAGAAACTGGAAAGAAGGAAAAGTAAAGCAGGATAGCTACTACTGCACATTGTTTCACTGACAACTACACAAATGCAGCCTGTAGGTGAAGATTAAACTGGCTCCATTAGTCAGCTGTTAGGATGGATTTCTGGGTTTTCACTCTAATAAAGCAAATGAAACGTGTCTGAGCTCTTGAGGGAAAGATCAGTTTATCTTAAACTTATTTCGTGCTTGCTGGTCCGAAAACCTGACAAAACAATCCCAGCAGAGCTCAGCGGGATGTTGAGAAAAGATTGATAAAACCACAAAAAAAAGATACCTGGGGGCAAATTTTAAACAGTATCTCGCTAATCAAGCATGAATACAAAGATCTGACAAGAAAATGTTAGTATTATAAGGATTTGTGTCTTTGTCTTGTTGGAGCAACTCTGACTCAGCATGAGAAATCAATCCAACACTGCCTAGTTAAAACATTGTTCTTTAGTCTTCCACTGAAGTGATGCTGAATTCAGCTTTTCTCTCACGGTGGCTTCACCACTCTGGGCACTGTGTGTGCTATCAGTATCTTATTTGCTGCTGCTCCTATGACCCAGCTTCCCAGACGGGGATTTTCAATTTCACTAATCCGATAATTATCAGGTGCCTTACCATGACATTCATTATCTGCAGCTCCTTCAGGACAAAGTCCACCTTCTTCTGTGTGGTGAGGGAGGCCAGGACAGCGTTGTGGTTCCTGCAGGCTAGCTTGGCGTTATCGTACGACTCACTGGTTGTGTTGAACTTCAGACAAGAGTTTCCCACCAGGTGCCAGGTTTCCCCACACACGTTCTCTGGAGCAGGCAGAAAAGAAGCTGTACTGTGGGGAAGTTCTGAGAAGAGCAGCAGGATATCAAGCTGAAGTTAGGATTTCATAAAGAAATGAATGGGTAACATCTGCCTTTCAGCTTAAGTTTAAATTATAAGTCAAATTGCAGATGGAATCAAATGTTTTAAGCCCAGACCTAAAAACACAACGTTGTTTTTAAATTCTTTGTGACTTCTAATTCCCAGAAGGGGTCTGATAAGGACAAAAAAGTTAAATGATAAAAAGAAAGTACACCCCGCCCCTCCCCTTTCAATTCTAGGGTTTTTTGCTTTAGGACATATAAAGTCAGATTAAATATCTGTCTTTATTAAGATCCAAAATTTCCCAGCAAATGGACTCAATACAACCTTGTAACATCCATAAGGCTTTAAAGAAAAAGAAGCAGCTACTCTAAAACAGGGCTTGTAGTAGTTTATTGGTCTGGAGAAAATGAATGTGAAGCAACCAAATGGCAAGCAGGAAAGACACGAGCAATGACCTTAGAGAAGGAAGATCATTAGTTAAACAGCTGTCCATCAACCTAAGTAGGTTTATAAGTCCAAACAATGCGGGGTCCATTATTCTACAGTGAGAAATAATAATCACAAATTACACACCTATGATAAATGGTGACAAAGCTGGTTGGGGTTCGTCCTGTAATCGGTGGGTTGCTGGTTCGAACCCTGGCTCTGTCCGTCTCAGTCATGTCTTTGGGAAAGACACTTCACCCGCTTTGCCTGCTGATGTTGGTTGAGGGCCCGGTGGTGCTGATTGTATGGCAGCCCCATTGTACATTGTAGCCTACCACTGTCAGTGTGTAAATGTGTGGATGACTGACTGAAGTGTAAAGCGTTTTGGAGTCCTTGGATTCGATAAAGCGCTATACAAGTGCAGGCCATTTACCACGAATGGAAAACATTTACACAACTGAGGAGTTTTCCAGGAGCGATCCTACTAGTAGATTTGCCTCAGTCAGACTGAGCAATGCTCAGGTTCAGGTCCAACTCTACCGGCCTGTTGGCATGTTACACATTCATGACAGTGAAATTAGAAAAGACTGAACTGGTTGGAAGGGCTGCCAGAAGAAAGCTTCTGTTCTCAGAAAAGAAAATATATGTATGATTTAGGTTTGGAAATTTCCATCTGAATGACTCAGACTTTTGGAACAATGTCCTTTGGACAGATGAGACTAAAGTGGAGATGTTTGGTTGTAATGCAAAGTAAAACGTCGAGAGAAAAACACAAACAGCATATCTGCACAACAACTCACAGTAACTGTCAGCCATGGTCCTGAAGGGCAGACGTTCTGCGCTTGTGTTGCAGGTACATGACATGGACACCTTGCATCACTGAGACAACCATGAAACCCTACGTAGGGATGATCAATCATTTATATATTTGAAAATCTGATTGAATGCAACTCTTTACTAGTTGGAAATAGAATTGCACTACTTCCTCTGCATTCCAAAGTATTGTGGGGTTAAACATGAGGCTATTTATCTTACAGCTAAAGCTGACGTCAGGTCATGATTCCTCAACAACAGTTCTCCAAGTTTTTTAACGCATAAAGATCTGTGTTAGAATTATTATAGCTAAATGTGGTTCTACAGGATCACAGGGTGTGATTGTGGAGTCATTGTGTGTTTTTGTGCAGAAAACCGTCTCGTTTTGCTAAGCCCCGACACATTAAACCCAAAAGAGGTGTGTGTACTTTCTTTTTACCATGACCATTTATTGGCTTTTAGGATATGATGCCAATATTTCAAATGAAGTGAATTTCAGATCAGAGCTACCTGGCAGTGAGATGCACTCTTGGTTGCGATTATCCCACTGGCAGTTCTGGTCCACAGAGCAGCTCTTGCAGCTGGTTTTCTTATTGCACACATATGAAGGGTTGTCTTTAGGGCAAACTTCATACTCTGCTATGGATCCCTGAGAGGAAAAGCAGAAACACAACATATGTCAGAAACTGCCATTGTTTTGTTCTTTAAAAATGAAAACATTCATTTTAGACAAACACTGCTCCTGACAGCAGGGTATTAATAAACCCTTTAGATTACCATAAAACCCAAAATGGAAAAGATGACCCTTATTTATGTAATTGTTAGGAGATGGTGCCAGTAAAGAGTGCTGAGAAAGACATATGAGCTGCATCTGTGTGTCTGACAGCATCTAAATGAGGACTGATTTGATCGCAGGGCGACAAATCAGATGCTGCGCTGCAAACAGGTTGCTGCTTCATCAGTTAGAGCTCTGATTCTTCCTCACGCCTGACGCACCCCGGTTTAAAAGGTGAAGTAATCATGGAGGAAATCAACGGAAGCTCATCAACAGCAAAATTCATCTGCACCGACAGAATGAGACAAAACCTGAGCAGGTTAGTGGAGTTACAGTTTGCTAGATTTTAGTACTAATCAGCATGAGCCAGTGATATTATCACATTTTACAGATACATTCAGCATGCCATAAACAACCAAAGACTGCAGTAGTGTCTGCAGTGCAGCCAGCCTCGTCACTAAGTGCTTCTCAGAAGAAAGGAACAACCTGTGAAATCGTGACAATGAACTTTTCTGATGTCAATGACTCTCTGAGGAGTAAAATTCTTTATTATCTAGATGATGCGTCTCTGTATCCTTGGCTGTCTCATCACGCCTACAATCCTTTGCGAGTAGACAGAAGATGGAACAATGTCCATGTAAAACATTCTCTCTTCTGTCAGTAACCTTTTCCCACCCACCACTGCAAATATATATATATATATAAGTATTAATCGCCAAAACTCATTTTCTCTTAGACATTTTTCTAAGTAATTTTATTTAAGGTTTTAATGTTAAGGGTGTAAAGGCAGTAACCTGAGTGAACCTGTTAGAACTAATGTTGGGACACAGTCTAGCAGGACCCTGTACCACAAAGTACCGACATAATGATGTAATAGACAGAGGCTCACAGAGGTATTTAAAAGAAAACCATAAACAGTCACCTGTAGGTTGCCACAAGCCATGCAGGGGATTTGTTGGCCTACATGCAAAACGCTACATTAGGTAGAGAACTGAAACTGCACATCACGCTGAACACATCATCCCCACAGGGAAAGATGGTGGTGGCAGCACCATGCTGTGGGTATACCTTTAGTTCAGTAGATACAGGGAGGCTGCTCCGAGTTGATAGGAGGATGGGTGAGGTAAATACAGGGATTTATACAATCCTGGAAGAAATCCTGTTAGAAGCTGCAAAAGACTTAAGATGGGGGGGGTTCACCTTCCAGCAGGAAAACTTCCCTAAACATACAACCAGAGATACAATGGAATGGCTTTGACCAAAGTCAACTGATATGTTGGAAGGGCCTAGTCAAAGTCCAGTTGGGAATCTGTTGCCAAAGTTTAGAATTGATGGCTACAAATGCGACCCATTCAATCTGGCAGAGCTGGGAGTATTTTAGAAAGAAGGATGTCTAAAAATGTCAATGATCAGATATGTACGGCTGGCAGAGTCCTGCAGCTGTATTTATAATGAAAGGTGGTTTCATAAAGTACTGATTCAGGGGGAGTGATTACAAATGCATGCCACACATTTCAGATTTAGCTTGTTTGTATATTCCTTGGATAAGTCTCTGACTGAAAAGGTGTGGAAACCAGTTGGGTTAATAAGGCTGTTAGTGAACATCTCTGCCCTCCGCAGGCACAAAGTGTGTGTGTGTGTGTGTGTGTGTGTGTGTGTGTGTGTGTGTGTGTGTGTCATACCGTGGGAGCTGTACAGTTATTTCCCACAGACATACATTGGCCCGAACACCACTGGCAGCCGTTTGTGTTGGCCGTGCAGCTGTAGCAGTCTGTATGCTGCTCACACCTGTCACTATCAGCATCTGCAACAGTTGGACAGACACATCACTACTTTTGTTGCAGTGCAGATAAGTCAGACTTTATTCAAAGAGGGAGAAGTAGAGAGAGAGGGTATAAAAGGTTATCAGACACATAAAATATTTTACACAGAATTATCTACAGCCCCTAACCCTACAGAGATATCATTTATGATATGAATTTCCCATCAAATCCAGTAGGATGTATTTAGTTCTTTCATCGTTCTGAACTTTCTGAGCCAGCTACATACAACGCCTTGCAGCAGTGTTCATATCCCTTGAAGCTTTCCACATTTTGTAATCAGAAGTTTAAATTGTTTAGGTTTTAAGTCACATAACAATACAACATAGTGCAAAATTAAAGAAAAGGAAATATGACACACGGTTTTACACAGTTTTTTGCAAAACATCTGAAAAATGTGGCGTGCATATGTATTCAGCCTCCCTGAGTCATTACTTTTTAGAATCCCATTTTGCTGCGGTTATAGCTGCAAGTCTTGAGGGGTTTGTCTCTACCAGCTTAACACATCTAGAAATTGATTTTTTAAACGATTTTTGCAAAACAGCTCAGTCATATTGGACGGAGACAATTTCTGGTCTTGCCACTGAATCTCTATGGCATTTTGGTCTGGACTTTGACTGGGCCATTCAAACACACCCATGCGGTTTGGTGTAAACTGAGGAGTGTCTAGCTACAAGCTGCGACAAGGGCAGAAGGTTTTAGATGGGTTCCTGGTCAAATACAGCTGGTTCAAATGGCTGAACGACTCCCTCAGCATGTCACCTGGCTCTGCAGAGAACTACTCCATTTTTAAAGTGTGCTGAATCAGGGCAACATCTAAAATGTAGGACATCTCACCCTGAGGACTGACTTTGGACACTACTAATAAACACTTTCTTTGTAGCTCTGGCTGTATGTTTAGGGTCGTTTCCCTGCTGGTAGCTTAACCTCTGCTCCAGTCCCAAATCTTTTACTACCTCTAGCAAGTTTTCTTCCAGGATCGCTCAGTTTTTAACTCCACCCATCAGCCCATATATTCGGAATAAGCTTCCCTGTCCCGGCTGGAGAACAGTATCCCCACGGCATGATGCTGCCACCACCATGTTTCATGGTATAGAGCTGGTGTCTGCCTCTGAAAGCGTTTTGCAACCTAATAAAATTTGTCGCTGTAACATGACAAAATGGGAAGAAATGTCAGAGCTATGATTACTTTTGCAAAGCGTTGTATGTGCAAATCAAAAGGTTCGATCTTCTGCCACTGCTGTCATCTAAAATAAACCTCCAGTACAGGTTGGGGATGCACATTTCCCTCTCAGGATCATCTCCTGTCCTATCTAGCACGTACAATAAAACACAAGAAGAAAGAAAACTAGGAAATTGATGTTTAAAGACATGGAAGCTTGTGAGCAACTACACATCAAGAGATATGAACACCTTTGAAAGGCGCTGTAAATCTGGCTCAGCCTAAAAGGGACAATGAAACTACAGTTATAAATTCATTTAGGAAAATGACTTTCTTTAAACTGAATATGATTAGTCATGCCTAAAAGGCGCTAGGCAGGTAAAGATGACATCAGAGCAGGAAGTATTTTAGATTAATCCAACAGACTTGTGGTATTGCAGCATTTTAATCTGCTTGGTGTCACCTACATGATCTCGTGTTACAGAAGGCCGGAAGCTGCTGTGGATCGGGACTGGAACTGTTGCTCTCCCATGGCAGGCACGCTCCCAGGCTGCTGTTCCACATGCAGTGGATCCCAGGCCAGACTTGGCTGCAGGATGCCGGGCTGGAAAAGGCCGAGCAGCTGGGCGAGGTGTACATAAGCATGTCGCTCAGCAACAGGCTGTTGAAACCTCCGAACACGTACATCACACTGTGAGATGAAAAAAGGCCAAACAATGAGAGGATGGAAGCAATCAAGGAAGAGAGATTCTGACTAGTTGGGCACAGTTCGAGCCAAAAAAGCTCCACCTTAGTGATCTTTCTCTTGTTCTGACTTCAACTTTCTCCTTATGAGTCCAACTAATAACCAAGTGCCCTCTACACGTGCAGACAGACCTGTCTGGTGACCCCGCTGTGTGTCTGCGGATGCTGGGTTAATAAGACTGTTAGTGAACATCTCTGCCCTCTGGCCTTTATTCAGCTGCTGGGATTTTACTCTGTGAGAATCTGTGCGCTGGTGCTTATGTGAGAATATGTGCACATTTATTAAACTTTGAATACAATTTTATTTATCTTTTCACTAAATTGTATTTTTGCACTCTCCTATGTCTTTAACTGTGTAGCCAGTTTTAATATTGCTTATAGCATTTGTGCTGGCTGAATCTTTATCTAATCACAAGCTCCAGCCAGAGACATTTATTAAGACTGCATAAGCTTCCCAAGCAAGAGTGGCCGACACCGACCAAGCGCTGAATCAAGCTAGAGGACAGGAAGTAAAGACACTCTGGTTTACCTGATTTGCAGTGAAAGAAACCAATGGTAAAGGTGGGCTTGAAAATTCGATAAGACTGACAATACCTGGCCTAACAGGCATTGTGTGGGGGTTAAAATTATTTAAGCATTTTTACATCATGGAGAAGAGATCCTAAACTGTAGAGTAAACTTGATTTTACCTTTTATTCTTCAATATATTGCTAATTGAGTGTAAAGTGTAATTATTAATCCACAGAATAGAGAGAATTTGGTGTTTAGTTTTAAACATTTTTCAGGACAAAAAACAGAACAAGGAATTATTCGTGTTTTATTTTAATTTGTTCTTTAAGTTTGTATTGAAACAGATACTATCTTACTAACTCGACTTTTAATTAGAAACCGTTTTTCTAATTTTCTGTCCATGTTGCCCAGTTCTACTTATTTGCTCTCAGGTGCCTGAAAACAATTCTCTTAAGCTGGAGAAAAAAGGTTTATAGTTTAAGGACACTTGCAGTAGTTGAATTATTTTTGCTTAAGTTACAGAGCAGCAGTAAGAATGAGAAGCAGCCTTTGTTTCCCTGAGAGCATTGCAAATAGATGAACATATTTAAACACGTTAATGTTAGTACACATAAGTATTTGCCTGTTAGGTCTATTATCGTAGCAACAATGCTAACCAGGATTTAAAAAGGGGAATTTCTTTATAGACATTAGCCTCAAGCAAGCAAACTCTGGACTAGACCTTTTTACATTTACTTTAGACATGCTGGCTATGTTGAAACAGTTATATAACAATATACTGCAAAATGTCGTTGTGGATGCTTAATGGAAAATATGGTATTTTGTGTTCTTTGTATATTTACAGGTTTACAGTGTTTTTACAAACGGAGGCAACAGTTCCACAGCTAGCACTTTTACCTTATATGTGTTTATCCATCTGCTAAACTGGCAAGGACATGCAACCTTAGTTAAGTGTTATTATATGATTAGGAATAGTGAAATATATTTGTATTTATTTTTCTAATAGTTTTGTGGAACTAGCGACCTTTATTCACAGTATTTCAGACAGAAAATGGGGAGAGAGGAGAAGGTAAGACAAGCAGCAAGAGTCCTGAGATCAGACCCGCGACAGCTGCATTGAGGCCTCTGTATATGGGGGGGGAGGCTCTACTGCTCCACCACGCATAAATTCACATAATTAATCATCATTATTAGTCGGAAACTGGCTCATACTTTACTTTCGTCCCAATGAAACATCAGATTGTTTTCCCTTTTACAGTTATAACTTTCTGCTGACGTTTCTGCCTATATATTCCTTATGAATCTGCCTCCATCTTATGCTTTTTGTAGTGGTTTTATTTTTAACTATTCTCCCCATCATAACTGTGCTGTAAATTCTGTCTTCAGCTAGTTATTTCAGGAATGTGATCAGTTAAAATCTCTTAACACCGCCTGAAGGTGCAGAAGCATTGAAGGACTCACTCAAACACAGCTGAGGATTTGTGTTAATATTTGATGTGTTCTCAGCAACAGGATGTATAATGTGGCTGGCAGTCTCTCACTCTGCTGGCAGAGCAGACAATACTTGATGAGTCATTGTTTTTGGTCCCAGTACCATGCCCATGAATTTCCAGTCATATAATTTTTGAAATGGTACGGCTGGAGGGTTGTGCACAGCCTGGGGTGGTTGGTCTGCTCAGAAGCAGGTACCGGGATGGCGTAGACGCACGTTTGTTTTTTTTTCCTTTTTTCTCTTGAGGATAGGCGGGCTGGGGCTGCTGGTGTTGGTCGGATCCGTGGTGTACTGCTCCGCTCACCGTTGCGTCCGGTGGGGGAGATATCGGTGCTGCAGGCTGAGGGGTGCCACAGAGGGGTAGCATCGTGTGTGTGGTAGAGGGGGTTGTGTAGCTTTTCGAATGTGGAGTCGCCGCCACATTGATTGACCGGACGGTGACGGTGGAGCTGAGCTGGTTGGTGCTTCTCCCTTGGCTGACCTTGCAGTGGTGGTGATGTTGTGTGTTTGCAGGGGCATGGTGGGGCCCGTCTGCCCCGGGTGCATGCCGTCTGCTAGGGATTGCTTGGTAGCGGAGCTCTCTTGTGCCAGGAGTGCGGGAAGGGGATTCATGGCATTAGTGTTCAGGGGCATGTGGTTGATATCTGTGTCCTGGTTGGGGGAGGCCCTGTGGGGAAATTTATGTTTAGGGCTCATTGGGGGTGGAAGGTTCATAGGTTTAAGATTGGAATTCAATGTGGGGTTGGGACTGTTTCGTCCTGGGGTAGCCCTGGTAGGCTGGCTGGTTTTTTGGGCCCAGTCTTTGGGTGTTGTCGTTTGGGTCTTAGTCTGGACTGGTGGCATGGGCGGTCTGCCTGTCTCCACCCCTGAATGAAAGGGACCACCTCCTAGATCCAGGGTCTGGTTGCCCCTCTGGGTTATTGGTACCTGAATCTGGGTGTACAGAGTGTGTATGTGGTGTGCGAGTGAGTGTACGGCATCCATTTTTCTTTGTCTTTATGTTGAGTGTGTGGTGCATTGGTGGTTCTCTGTATCCGTGGCAGGGTGCTCGTGTGTGTGCTGGCTCACTGCCGGCGGCTTCTTGGCGGGGCCTGGGCCTCATGCCTCTGCAGGGGTTGGTGTGCCCTTTGGTATCGGGTTCTCTTGGTCCATGGCTGGATCTGCTCTGGCATAGCCAGCTGCCAGGGGGGCCTGTGGGCTCATTGCTGCAGCTCCTTGGGGCTTTTGCACTGTGGCTGCTGGGTGGTCCCCCTAAGGCTCTCCTCTAAATACATTTTGTATTAATTAGTACCGTGTCCTTTTCAGGGACGTTGTTGTATATGCGTTTGTTGTTTGTGCCCGTGGTTTTCTCTCCCTCTTTCTGTATGTGTAGAAGCAGTATTCTAGGATGTTATCTTCTCTTTATCCTTATTTCTCATCTCCTGTCCCTTTTAACTTTTCAAGCCCTCTCTCTCTCTCTCTAATTCCTTCTAAGACTGCACGCTTTATATCAAGTTTGAATTTTGATGTCGGTTCCAAACGATCACAAAAACAGTGATATCGACAATTACACCCGCACTTCGGCCACTGAAGCCTATACGCATGTGTTTGTTTGTGCTTTATGAAAAGGTCTGCTGCAGCAAATGAAAATGGATTTAGGAGAAGATATGCAGCAACAAAGTCAGTTCACTTGTGTGGGAACACTTCAGTGATGAAGACTTGCAGCAAAAACACAATAAATGCAAGAGTTGCTAGGTGAATGTGGTTGCACCATTAGAAAAAAAATCAAATCTCTTTAAATATCTAACATTCAATCACTGAGTGGCTTACAACTTACAACTGCAGAGCGCACCTGATTAAAAGCTGCATGCTCCAATTTTAGAAAGAAAATCAATTTTGTACTTGTACAGGTCGCACCGGATTTTAAGTGTCCCACTTTGTAATATGATTTACACAGAAAGATTACACGTGAGGAATTTTTAACTTAATCCGTATGGTAATATAAACAAATGCATATTGCAAATGCTTTTTTTCGAACAGTGGCTAACACGGCTACCTTTAAATATACGTACGATATCAGTAACACAAATTTTGTTGCTTATGCTTTTTTACTGAACAGTGCACGAACAACATTCCAGTATCTCCTAACTGATATACACTGCAGCCTACCAGGTCAAAAGTCATTGATCGCCTTCTTCATCTTCTTCCTGCGCACTGAAACCATCAAAGTCCTGTTCTTCAGTGTCCGAATTGAAGAGCCTAATTATCTCGTCACTCACTTCAGCCTCTTCGTTGAGGCTCTCACTTGAGCGCACCCGGTCCTGTCCAGCCTTTCGAAACCCGCTGGTGATTTTCCATGTTGATGAGGGTGAATATAAATGTCTGATTTACAATACCGGTAATTGAATTGTGAAAGTGCTCTTGATTTATCGCACAAGTTCATTGGACCTCTTTGAACTACTCATTAATTTGATTGGTCTACTGTTACCAGGCAAAATGTTTTTGGCGGCATGAAAAAAAACATGCATTAGCCGCACCGTTGTATAGGCCGCAGTGTTCAAAGTGTGGGAAAAAAGTAGCGGCTTATAATCCGGAATTTACAGTAGTCATGCGCCTGGTCTTCAATACTCCACGAGTCATTTTCAAACTCTTTCGTCTTCAGATTTACACTCTTACTTTGTTTTTCCTCTGCATCTGCGTCTACTCAAATGCACTGCCTCTACGTAACATTCTCTCTTCCTTCTTTTGGTATGCTGGCCTGGCAAGCATTCACACTGCAAGCGAACCGCTCCAGGGTCTGGATAAACCGTGGCGAGACTAGCAGTTGTTACCGTGCCATGGTACCGTTCACTGGTCTGTTTCAGGGTCCAGGATGGGTTCAAACCAGCGTGATCCACAGTACAAAGGGTTCCAAAGGTTTGGTGTGAAAGAACTGAAACAGTCATTAATAAAAGACACTCTCTATAGTGTGACGCAATATTCCACTACTTCAGAAAGTTACAAGACAATTACAAAAGCCGTGGCTCAATTTTTGGCTATTGTGCATTACAGCCAAAACTGCTGCTTCATTGGGGGTCATTAGCACAGGGGGAAATATTGGTCCATGATTGCACTCTTCTCTCAAATCTAATTATGTAAAAAGATTGGTCTTTCTTGGTAAAAACCAGAAATGCTTTCCGTTTGTTCTGAGCTACAAAGAGCCAGTCTTTAATCATCTTTGATTGAGTTGCTGTTTTATTTATGTAATATTTTATGTAATATCATTTCATTATTTCAACAATGAACAAAAAGAATCATGCCTATTATTTTTGCCATAATCAAGCAGCCATAATTCCTCCCCAAGAAACGCTTTTAAGTAAATCTCAAGATTTTACCTGTCGCTGAAGACCGCAGTGTGTCCGAAGCGGTTCACATCATGGTGGAGGTCTGGTCGAGGCAGCACTGTCCACTCATCGCATGCTGAAACACGAAGATGAAAGAGAGGTCAGAGCGATGGCCTGCTCTCACACATTCAATCACACACATTTTCTGGAGTGGCAAAATCTGAAAACGCCTCGGGTGGTTAGAGAGACCTTTAACAAGTCTTCTCCTGGAGTCAATCAAACAATGCCCAAGAAACTGAGAGGGTAACTACAGAACAATGTTAACAGTGGGAAAAGATCATCTGCTGGTAGTGGGAAAAAGACAGACTTTTTCAAACAATGATCACAACATGAGTTCAAGTCATTAAAAGAGCTAAAACTTTTAGCCAATATCATTCTCATTCTGTGGGCATAAGACATAAAAAGACATATGTGACGACAAGGAGAAGTCTATGAGCCAAAAGTGGGTTAAACGTGTTTAGGTACACCGACATCAGCTTATTCTCCTTATATAAGCTCACCTGCTCCAGGTTTAATTGCAGGTCTGACACCAAAAACAGCCCAAGTTAAAATAATCAGAAACAGCACAAAGTGGTGCTGGAGCCCATCTCCCGCGGTCAATGGGTAAGAGGTGGGTTACAACCTGGACATGTCATTAGTCCATCACAGGGCAACACAGAGACACACAGGACAAACAACAATGAACACAGACTCACCTAGGGGCAATTTAGGGAGACCAGTTAGCCTAACTGTCATGTTTTTGGACCACAGGAGGAAGCCGGAGTACCCAGAGAGAACATGGTTGACGGCCATGTCTTGGTAGGCCATACTCTTTCCAGTTTCGAATGACAGAAAGCCATATCACGGAGCACTGCTGAATCTAACAGAATTCTGCTTTAAACCTTACAATTTTATCCCTGACATGTCAGTCGTGTTCCTTGATATTCATGATGCTCTTCACTGATGCTCTCTAACAAACCTCTGAGCTCTTCGTAGTACAGCTGTATTCACACAGAAATAAAACAATAAACAAGTGAACTTTTAGGAGTATCAGAGTGATGGGTGCTAAATACAAAAGCCCTGGGTCTTTTACAGATCTTTATTTGAAAAAAACAAGGCCACGTCCCATTTATAAGGATGTGTATTTTGTGTTGGTCTATCACCTAAATTCTTTATAAAATACATTTGAGTTTGTGGTTGTAATGAAACAGAAGTTCAAGGGGTGTGAATACTTTGCCAGAACAATGTAAACAGAGTCTGGTCATTAATTATTCCATGAACAGTCTCTTCTCTGGTTCCCCATTAGCTTAGAACCTCTGGACAACGAGGACTCTCTGGGCTCCCTGGGGCATGCAGTCAATTTTTTTCAGCTGGTTTGGGGTTTAACTGGCTGCGGTTTTACACATTAGAAACATTTGGTGAGAGCCATTGTTGTTGAATAACATCTTAACCTGAAAAGTACTGCATCACATGTTTACCCTGCAAAAAACAAAAACTGAACAAGCTCACAGATTCCATTTTGTCAGGTACTAAACAACCCAATGCATGTACAGCTCACCTCATGTCATATATCACACTCTCTCAGTACAATACAGTGCAAGTCATCTTGGTCTCCAAGAAGAGAGAGCACCACATTCATGTAGAGTCAGTGCCATCTGTGGTCACAACACGGTATTGCAAGTGGGACAGTGCAACGTCCCTTCAGAGCAGGGATTCACTACAACAGCACCAGACAATGTCAGGACACCGGGCAGCCTGTAAATTCTAGCCGTTAATTGAGTTCAGCTTGTTAAGAGGGGGAAATTAGCTCTCTAGGCTTGGCCCATCTCAAATGTAATTACCCAACAATTACCAAAGGTGCTGCTGCCAACAACTCTGCAGCTGGCTGAGGTGGGGTGAATTATATAGTCAGCTTATATTCACATCTTGTAAAAACCAGAGAGAGGGTGGAAGGTGGAGGGGAGAAGTTAAGGGTCAGGGAAATTATTAAACTCATTACAGCAGTCAGCATTTCGTAACATAATTGTGCCAAAGAGACACTGATTAAATGATTCTTTGGCAGATAGTAAAGAGAAGTCAACAAAACCTGTTCCTCTGGAGGTTTTAGTGCGATCCTGATAAGCTGGTCAGAGATTCAAACTGTGCTGGTTGTCAGTCAACTTTCTAATTACACAGAAAAAGCCCCAACTTCCTGAGGCCATCCTGCAGCCTCTGGGGAAATCTCCCCAACATCCCAGGAGACTGAGTCTTCAATTAACGAGCCATTTGTGACAGCACGGCCGAACGAGGCCAACTCCATCTATAACAATGTTTATAGACTGATAAAATAATACGAATCTCAGGATGGTTTCTTCATCTAACCTCCATCAGGCAACACAAGTACCTAATATAGATTTAAATATAGTAACTACATAAAGGCATGAAGCTTATTTTCAACAATACTATATAATCTTATTTCTTATCTAGACATCACTCAGCTGTTTGGAGTATCTCATAGAAGTGAGAAAACCCCCCACCTTTTTGTTAATCCTTTATTACTTCTTTTCTGGGGACAACACTGAAGATGTGACTCTTTGATATAATGTAAAGTAGTTGGTGTACAGCATGTTTTACAGTGTAAATTCGCTTAAAATAGGCCAACATACAGCCATTCATTTCTAAACTGTTTGCAACAAAAGTGAGTACACCCCTAAGTGAAATTGTCCAAACTGTGTCCAAAGTCTCAATATTTTGTCTGGCCACCATTAATTTCTAGTACGGCCTTAACTATGTTGGGCATGAAGTTCACTAGAGCTTCACAGGTCGCCACTGGTATCCTCTTCGTCTCCTCCATGACAACATCATGGAGCTGGTGGATGTTAGAGACGTTGCGCTCTTCCACTGTCTGTTTGAGGATGCCCCACAGATGCTCAGTAGGGTTTAAATCTGGAGACATGCTTGGCCAGACCAGCCCCTTTACCCACAGTTTCTTTAGCAAGGCAGTGGTTGTCTTGCAGGTGTGTTTCAAGTTATGTTGAAATCGAACATGTAGGTGAAAAAGATTTTCTACACCCACTGATTTGAAAACTTTTTTTTTTTACCCCCCTACCACTCTGAGTGTGTGGGGGGGACCTCTACGGTCCTTTTGTTAAAAACAGTAACGTCTTAGCATAAACATACTCAAATGGTTGGATTTTTTAATAATCTTGTGAGAAATTGCTACCTTAATAAAACATACATTTACTGTTAACAGGTCATTACCAGGAAGGCTAACAAATTTGATCAGCTTAAGACGACGTTCCAGGAAATCTGACTAAGATCCAACTGCCGATATTTACAGACAAGCGGAGGTCCATTTCGGGCCATAACCTGCTCTCAGAAGCAACTTTTTTGAGCTCAGGGGTTGGCTTTTTAAAAATTGAGTATCTGATTATTAATCTCCAGTCATCATCATACTGCCATGTTTAAACAAACAAGAGGAATAGAAACCCAACAAGCACAGTAATAACTCTATAAATAAGCATGGCAGTGTCTAAAGGTTCCGTTTGGTAGACTTTGGGGAAATCTGAAATCACACAGTCTAAAGAATGTGGTCAAGGTTCAACAACCTGCTGCGGGACATTTAAATCATATATGAGTTTGACTATACCTAAATTTGAGCTTGTGATCCTGTGTGAAGAGAGAATTCATTACATTACATTAAATTCAAACTTGAGCACCAAATTCTTTACTTTAAAAATAATCGTAGTTGCATCTTGTGTTATCAGTTGATTTATGAAAACATATGATTAAACTTTGATGAAAAGTACTAATCATCTTTAAGGGCACTAACTCTTGATCATTGTGGTAAACAAATACAGTGATGGAAATTTTTCTTTTCACATCCCCCTAGTTTTTTGTGTGTTTGTGTGAGTGTGTGAAAATGTCGAAAGTACTCGATAAATGTATTTCAAATTAGCTTTGAAACAGTAGAAACCAAATTTGTTCTGGGATTATTGTAAATAATATCAGGTACGTTTAATAAAGGTAATCAAACAAACATTTTGTTTATCTGAAAGGCCTAGTTGAGAGTCAGCTGCATGACAGATATAGGTTGTAACATTTAATGTCACATTTTTCTAGGAAACCCTCATGATATAAACAGAAAGATGACAAACAATTACTAGTGCCGATATTGGAAATGCTGTGACAAAGAAGTATCCTTCTGTGTGGGTGTTACTTACCCAAGCTGTAGGCCAGGAAATCAGAGGAGAAGCACTTGGCACCGTGGCTCATAGATGTGTCGTTGTGCGTGTTTCCGCCAAAAACGAGCAAGGTGCCACTCACTATCACCGCCGTGTGAAGGTAACGGAAGAAGCCACTGTCTCTCAGAATCGTCCTACACAACCACGCGGAAACAGGGGTTAAACCTCTGCTCTCACACAGGATGTGGGGCTGATAAACGCTACTTTGGATTTCATCTGGAAAGTGCTTGACCCGTAATTCATGGACTGAATGGAGTAGGTACAGTACCTTGCAAACGTATTTAAGTACCTTGCAAATGTATTTAAACAGCCGAGCGTTTAACACATATACTTGTTCACATTTTACAAAATCACTTCAACAAATCTCACCATTTCCTTTTGTCCACGTCAAACTTGTACAAGTCTCCTGCCAGCCCGTACTTGTTGGCACTGAAGGCCTTGTAGCCCCCGTAGATGTAGATGGCTCTGGTGCTGGGGTCAAAAACACTGCTGTGGCCGTAGCCACCTTGAACCAACGCTCCATCTGTACTCACAACGCTCCATGTGTTTTTAACTGGAAGGCCAGAGAACACATTCGGTGAGAAACTAAGGAAAACCAGCCTTATGTTGTTGAAATGTAATGAGATGAAATGAGAAAAAAGCCAAGACAGTAGACGTGTCAGTATTTCTGGTGTAGATGGAAGCCTGTCTCAGGGCGGTTGTGAAAATAACTGCGGGATTCAGCTTAGTTTGCACAGTGTTTCATTAGTCAGACTCAAAGAGACTCAGAAGAGGATTGAAGTTATTCATTCCTCAACGGCGAAATAAACCAGCATTTGGTTATTGATTGCCAAGGTAACAAAATCCAAATTACTTTCACTTATGAAAATAAGTGTGCGCTTTATTGGCAATCTGCTGAGATAAGCTTTTAGGCTACATCAACATCTCTTACTGAGGTCAAGTTTCCTGGCAGCAACAGACTGGATGAACCCATCCTCTGTAGTACTACTTGGTGATAAATTAATCATCAACAGCCGGATCAGCTCACCAATATTGTATTCCTGCACCTGGCTGATGTAACCGTAAAGAGGACAGTGTCCGAATAGGACGAGCATGACAGGACTGTCCCACTCTTGGATGGGAGGCACTATGTGGGCCGAATGTCCCACCACAGCATACTGGTCCTTGGATCGGGGGCTGAGAAGGACCCACGTTTGGTTCTGGATGTGGAAAACCCATAGCTGGCTGGAGACATTTCCAGTTGAATCAATCTTTCCTCCATACATGTAGATCTTCCCCTGAAAGAGAGAAGAAAATGTGAGCTTAATCCAGATGAAAACAGGAATCTATTACAAGGAAAGCACAGTCTAAGAATGTATGTTATAAGGTACAATATAATGACCGTGTAATGAATCCACATACACTGATCTATTAAATAGATGAACCTTTCAATTATATTCTAATTTGCTGAGATGAGCCTAAACTCAGTGTGTTCAGCACCACAGTGTGGTAAGTAAATGATAGGGAGCATTGAACAGGAAGTGCTTTTATTTGTTCATTTTCAGCCAGGAGTGTGCTCGTAATTACGCAGCTAGTTTACCAGCAAAACAATGTCGGAGTTTTTTGTTCGGAGATGGAAAGACATCCCATGTGGTGATTATTGCGATGCTACAGCTAACATGACCAGACTGTTATGAGGCATTAACAGCCCATAATCCACCACCGTCACTGGTGCAGCCTTTCTCAGTAAAACATGCGCAGCAGCAACATTTTCCTGTTTGGTAAAAGAGTAGACAAGCTAACAGAGTACGTGTTCATATCCTTTATGGAGGTGTGTACCTGTGATTCAGTCGTGTAATTATTTTATTATAATGCCGTATATTTAGTGTTCAACTGCATGCTTCCAGTTGCCTGTCAATTTGATATTGATACAAGTAAATGTTACTACTGAGGGACAAAGGATTATTCGAATCTTTATATATAAAGCATTATATTTTCTCAATAATGGACGGAAACAATTAAAAGGCTTAAAAATATATACAGTAATCTTTTTAAACATTTTAATGTACCTATTTAATTTTGCGGGATAGAACAAATTGAAACCCCTGGCATTTTGTGTTTATGGTGCTGAAGTGTTTATTTCCTTCAGAATCCTTTCTGTGTTCTTGTCAACTTGATTTGGGCCATGTTTCATTTTGTTGTTCTTAATAAAGTTTTAAAATCACCTGCAGCCCCAGCGGGGCTTCTGTTAAACATGCTGGCCTGGAAGAAATAGCTTTAGGCAGGTTGTGAAAATTTGGGCTGCTCTTCACAACATTTGTTTTTTTTTGGGTTTTATTTAGAAAGTATTCATAGAAAACATTATATCACAATCGTCATCAAGAGGCAGAAAATGAAAAACTTACATATTTTAATAAAATGTTGCGTCTTTCCACTCACATGATTAATTTATTTATTTTTGAAATGCAGAGGATCCATCAGACTGAATCATTGTTGGAAGATTTGTACATGAATTATCAATGCTTAGTTTAAAAAGGTTCTTTATCTTTATGGTTTACCATTAAAATACATTTTCATTTATTTAGTTTGGTGAACTTTGATAGAAGTGGCTTAAATACTTTTTACATTTATCTTTGAAGTACTTTTATGAACTATTAACAGAATTGTCATCTTGTCTTAGAGTTGCATTTGGGTGGTTGCTATGCACACTGAGCAGGGACTTGTGTGTGTGCGGAGGAGTTTGGGAAGCAGGCTGTTCGCACCCCAGACAATCTACGTGTCCTTGAATACCAGATCTGGATGTGTGTGCTGTATCAGTATCTGGACAAAACCAGTTTTATTAAGTAGGACTTGTATTTGTGAAACTGTGTGTAGCCACACCCACGATGCTGTAACATGAGTGTTTTTCCTTTCTTTAATAAAAGGCTGTGACACGGGGCAGCTCCTCTGAGAGAAAGAACTGTCTCTCCCTGGCCGCCCAAAGATAACTTTGACTCGCTTGTGTCTTCATTGCACAACTTCTCTGAGTTTATCAGCGTGTCTAACTCTGACAATCATGAATCAGTGATGGTCATTGGTTGTGCCGCTGTGAAATGATATTGGTCAATGTCAACTGTAAACGCCCCAAATGGGGTCAAGAGTTCAAAGCTACAATGAGGTGCGTTGGCCTGTGAATCGTAAAAAATTAATAAAGCCAAGAATTATGTTTCTTTTTGCACAATTATTTGATGAAGTCCAAATAAAACTACATTAAAAGTTGTGGTTGTACTGAGACAACTAAGAGATACAATTTTCTTGCAATGCACTGTACAAAAACAAATTAAAGGATCTAATTTATCGAGAACAAATACTGCAGCTAAATGTGCTTCCTCCAAACCAGTGAACAGACCGTCTTGTCCAGTAAATCAACCTCTCTCTGATTTATTATTCCATCAGCAGCTCCAAACAGGCGTTCTGGAGCTGCCTAGGAGACTGCTTCACCACTTTAGAGCAGGGAATCCAACATGGAGATTAACACATTAGTTACAGACGCAGATAAAACTGGACTGGGAAAAAGGACTGGGAGATGATGCTTCCATTTGTCTCCGTTTGATTAAGCTTCCACTGACCCCCTCATTATTTCATCCTAAAATTTCGATGACTTCAAAGCTAGTTTGCCTGATTAAACAGACGCCTGAAGGATGCAGCAAGAATGAAGTGCTCAGATTTTTCTTGAGGTCTTTTGAGGCACGCTTAAAGCCAAAAACACCATCCTCTCAAGTACCTCATGCAGGGCTAGTGAGTGGCCGTATCGTGGGGTGACCGTGTTGACGGAGGGGTCGAGGGTCAGCCATGCCTTGCTGCTGAGGTTGTACCTAAATGGAGGGAAAGTAGAAAAACAAGGCCAGTTTAGATCTCAGAATGTACCGCATAAGGATGAGTGCTTTAACTTCAGTAACATTCTTCCTGACCACCCCCCTCAGGGACCCTGGCAAGATCTGTGGAAACCAACTTAAACAACATCTCGTATTACAGGTCTTTATAACGCTCCTGGAGGAGAAACAAACGCTTCTGATATACAGGTTTATCTGTGGCATCTACGGGAGGCCAAATCATTTGTAGAAGAAAAGATGGAGAAGCTCAGCCTAAGGCCCCTGCTGGGAACAGAAAGACATCAAGAACATCTCCAAAAAGAAACTTAAAATTGCTTAGATATTTGTGATTAGAGTTGCCTTTTTCCTGTCAGGCTTACAAAGCTGTAATTGTATCAGTTCAAATTATCAGCAAGATCATTTGTCCAAGTGTCCGATGTGGGGTGAGTCCAAACTAGGCTCAGTCTCAAGAGAACCTCTGAGGGGTTCTGGTGGAATGTTTTCCATTTTTTTAATCGGTCAACGCTTTGCCTGAACTAGGTCTAGTCTGTCTGGATTAGATGGTAGAGCTGTGCAGAGAAAATGTCTGGTGACTGGGATGGCACCATTTTCAGCTTGACAACAGCAGGTAACCGAAAGGCTGAACAGAGTACAGTTTTATCTGCTGAGCTTCCAACCTCAGCCTGGCATGGCTGATGAACAGCAGAGTTAGGGGGAGGAGGGGATGTTGGATGAATAAAATACGACCCATTTATACAAGATCACATTTCCTATGAAGTGACCAGAATTGAACGGTGTCACTGCCACCTAATACACTCATGATAGCACTGAAATTATTTTATTTTTAAAATATCTGTGAAATTAAAATAGAAAATGCTAAAGTTCAAAATAAATTTAGGGAATAATTTTTACAGGAGGGGCTGCCCAGAGGAGCAGCATGGTGGGACAGTGATAAGCACTGTTGTCTTGCAGTAAGAAGGTCCCAGGTTTGAAACCCGGCTTCCTCTCACAGTCCAGCATCACGAGTGTTGGGTTATTTAGTCTCTATAAAGTGTTCTTAGGTGTGATTTATGGGCTGCGGACCTGTCAAGGGTGTACCTCATCTCTGGGTTCAAGACTGCTGGAGATAGGCACCAGCCCCCCCTTGTGACCATGCAAGGATAGGCAGGTATAGAAAATGTATGAATGGATTTCTACAAGAGGTGGGGTTTAAATATGAAATCTGCAAAAACATGAAACTGGAAGCAAAGAAGTAAGGACACAAGGAAGGAGGAGAAATAGGATATAAGAAATAAAAGGAGGTCAGACACAAGGATGCATAGACAGAAGGATGCAAGGAAGGATGGTAGGAGTGCACAATGAAGGAACAAGTGGCAGATGGAAGAAAGAAGAGAAAGTATAATGACAATGGATGAAAGGAGGACAACACAAGGAAAGAAGACAGGACTCAAAGAAAGATACAGGAGAAAAAGGGACATGAGGAAGAAAGGACACAAAATGAGAAAGGAAGGACAAAATTAAGGGAATTAGACAAAAAAAGAGGGAAGAAAGGAATAAAGTAAAGGATGGATTAGCATACAATGAATGAAGGACAGATGTTAGGAAAGGAGGAAGGACACAATGAGTAAGTGAAGGAACGAAGACAAGTATCAGAAAGAATGTAAGGAAAGGGAGGAAGGACACACAAGGAAAAGAAGGGTGATAGACCACAAGGATGAAAGGACAGACATGAGGAGAATAGAGGTAAGGACACAAGGAAGAAAGAAAGGAATGAAGAGCACAATAGAGGAAGGACACAGCATTTAAACAATGAGATAGAAAATCAATTCTGGAAATGAATTCCCCCCCCCCTCTTGATTTTAGCTTCATATAGAGAGCAAAACTCTTCCTCTGTTCATTTTAAGAAAACCTCATTCTGGGGCTCCTCCCTGACCGTCAAATACTACGTTTGCACTCAGAACAACGTTCAAAATATTTCAATCTATCAAGCAAATCTGCTACATTTAAAACCCTGCAGTCACAGCAACAGGAAGACTAACATCTTGTTTTCTGGATCAGAACCGCAGCCTAAAAGCCCCATGAAAGCGGTTTACAGAAAGGTGAACTTACGCTTTCACCATGTGATAGTCAGAAGCGTTGAAGACATAGCCTCCGATGACCCACATGATACCCTGCTCCACCACAGCCTTGTGGGATGCTCTGGCCAGGCCGGCATCAAGGTACTCCTCGCGGCTCCAAAAGGAGGAATTGGCGGGAACCGAGACAGAGCAGTCTGGACCTGAGCAGGGACGGAAACAGCAGAATCAAGGCCCGAGGAGATAACATTTAGAATGTATTTTCTTGAAATTTTCCCGGGTTAACATTCTGCGCTTTGCTAAGGCCTCTTGAACTTTTCATATTCTGTCAAGTTGCAACAAGAAATTTCAATGTATTTTATCAAGATTTTGTGTCAGACACGATAAAAGCATAATTGTAAAGTACAAAACAATTATAAAAACAAACATTTCATTCCTCTATAAATAAAATTCTGAAAAGTGTGGGGTGCTTTTATGGAGACCGACATGTTTCTTTTGTGCAGAACAGATTAAGGTCAGTCAGACTGGATGGAGAGCATCTCTGAACAGGCAATGTGTAAGACTTTACACAGATTCTCAATTGGATTTGAACCTGAACTTTGACTAGGCCATTCTAACCTTTGTTCAAAACCATTTGATTGTAGCGCTGGCTGTATGTTTAATGGTGTTGTCCTGCTGGAACCAAAACCTTCTGCATCAGTCTTTCGCAGCTTTTAATGTTTTCTTCATCTCTTACCACGAAGCTCCACAGCATGATGCTGCCACCAAAATAGTTGTCCCAATTTAGGATGATCAGAATCAATTTTAATGGCCAGGTTAGTGAGGACAAATAAGAAATTTGACTTCAGTGTTCATCGCTCACATCACACATCAGTCCAGAACAACAACCATGACAGGTTAAAACACTTTAGTTTTCTTTCCTTTGATGATGATGATGATGATGATGAGTGGAAGAGTGCTCAGGGAGATGTTGAATTAGGGATGCATGATAGATCTGCATTAACGTCAGTATCGGTCGAGACAGTCAATTTTTAAACATATCGTATCGAACGGATTAGTAAAACTGGGCCTATATTAATAACAGATATTTATTTCCATCTACTTTAATCAGTAGTATAAATGGATAGAGGTTTGAGGTTGTAAACTGACAACATGTGTAGCCACGGTGGAGGCTACCGAATGATTTGGTTTACTTTGCTTTAAACTGTGCTTTAACAGACATTTTAGCTTTTTCAGTTAGAACATATCTAGGAAATTATTATTATTTTTAGAAAACAATAATTGTGGCCTTGGTGGTTTGAGTGAAACAACTCCAACAGATGACTTTAATCAAAGGTGCCTTCCTGTGTTTATGAACTAGAACAATGAGGCCAACATAAACGGGAATTCCTGGAGAATGAGGGGAAGAGAGTCTGACAGCATTTCTGGCTACCAATAAATTTTAGTTGAGAAATAGAAAGATTGATTGATTCATATCAGCAGCTTGTGGTAGAATTCATCTCCTGTCTGTCTTTCCTACTTGATAAGATAAACCTCATGTCTCTGAGTCATAACACTTCATGTTTTTGCAAAGGGGAAATCAAGTTGCATTTGTCATAAACAGTGAACAAGCAGGCTTGATCTAGAAAAGGAAGTGGTACACTAACATACTCAGGGTTATTTCACTTTTACGGTTGCTGTTATAAATAAAGACGGGAAATGAAAGCAGTATTATGGCTCTTCAGCACGGTCAGAAAAACAAACTGTAGCTTCTAGTCCTTTAGGCGGACATTTTTAAGGCCGTGTATCTGCAACAGAAAGATCAAATGCAAGGCCCGCTTCACTTCCCAGACATCTGTCTGAGTTTGCACTTGTTGGTGTAGAAAATTAGATCATTCGGAAGGCGGCAGTAAAAAGCAGAGAGTCTGCAGTTCCACTGTGAAAACACCATGACAAAAGGTAATAAAGGCAAAGGAAAGTGCCTGTCTGTTGCTAACCTCCCTCAGCTTTGGTAATGAGATAATAAGCACACAGAGCTGCCGATATAAGTGCAGTTAAATTAAGCTGTACTGTCTGTTCGTTCAGAGCAGTGCAGTGGAGCTGTTAAAGAGCTAACAAAGCAGCTGGAAGGGCCAGATGGTCCAATTCAGGGACACAATAATGTTGCCAAAATAAAAGAAGAAGCAGGTTTGGCAAAAAGTTTATCTGGGGTGATTCTGTTTACAGCAGGTGAATTTTTATATACAACGCTGGACTAAACACTCAACTGCCTCAAATATTCACAGAGTTATCTTTTATCCCAATGGCTTATGAAAAGCAAAACCCTGGGAAAGTTTGTATTCTTATGATTCCACCACCATGTCGATAATGTTTCAGTTCTACAATGTTCTACACTTTTACAGACTCCAGTTGCTCCACTTTGTTATTCTGGACTTTAGGATACAAAATATTTATTTATCTCTTGGTTTCCCTAATCAGAAAACAATGCAATTGGCAAGAATCATGTGTTAAAAGGCTATTTTCACTGCATTTTTGCCGGTTTCGATCAGCTCCATTTTAAATTCTAATAGTAAACGTGGCCTGATTATTCAACAAGCAGAACAATCTCAAATCAATTTCTTGCAACTCTTGTACTTCCTCTCTTTGCTTTATTTGTGCACACAGTAGACACATCATGGTTTGAGTGGGGGTCATTGTTACTGTTGGGATGTGTGCCATTAGAGCTCAAAACAAATAATAATAATAATAATAATGTTTGTATTCTGAATTTTATAAAAACAAAATGATTTCAGACAAGCGTTTGACCATTTATTTTAGAGCTGCACAATACATCTACGGCATTCATGGCAATATCAGTGTGTGTAATACCAGATGAGTGCTCTGATGCAATATTTGGTGGGATATAATATTTAACATGTCTTCCACTCATGCTCAGCAGAGCTATGACACATCTGGCCAGGTTGAATGTATTCCAGGCTTTCCTAATGCCCACAGCAGTAGTATTGTTTTAGTGACTAACATGCTAAAGCTCACAGAGTTGTGGGGGGGCATTGTGTACTAGTAAAGAGTTTTGAAAATCATTATTGATGGTATCACAATTTTCATCAATATTATAGCAAATAAATATTTTCCTGAAATGGTGCATCTCTTATTTCTTTGAATGGAGAAACACTATCCTCACTAGAAGACAGGATCAATTCAACCTTCTCTGACCCTTTCTTTGTAAAGCCAGCAGTGCGGCAGATCACTATCGGTTATCATTAGGGCTTTGAGGATGCCAGGTTATTTGCTCTGGCTGGGATTTGCATGAATATACAAAAAATATGCTTTTCCATAAAATGCACACATAATGGCAGATACTGATGGCGTTTGCTTTATATGGCCACTTAAGAAGCAGATCTGCCATTGAGTCTAGTTTCAGAACTGGAAGCATATGCAAACTGATGTTCGCAAACACTTGTGGTGTCATTTATCTGGCCCAGAGTCTTCTGAGCACAGCTGGTGGTCTGCAATACATTCTCTTTTTTTTGTTTGCACTATTTAACAAAAGCAGTTTAGGACCCAGTTTAAGAGCTACTAGTCATGTTTAAAACCTAAATGTAAAAAGGGTCTAAAGGCTGAAAAAGTTTGCATATATAGATGAGTTCTATGTTAATCCAAAAACCCAAATGATGAATGAAGTGGAGGAAAACTCAAGTCACGATGTGGCAAGATCAATGATAAGGAAAGAAATATTCTTGTTTTTTTCCATACTTTATGCTACTTTATGCCTGAAATAGCCTTTTCATATTCTTAAAAAAAAGGGAAACATCTCAAAAACGTTTTATTTCATTCATCTGTCCATACATTTTCTACAGCCTCTTCATCCAAACTGAAAATACATATTTTAGCTGAATTCAATTTCAAAAGACACATTTTCCTTCGGTTTGGAATAAAGACTTGATTACAAAAATGTCCTTTTATTTAAGGACGGGCATTGACATTCATTTAAGTTTCCAATTCTAGTGGACAGGGGGTGTTTTTTCTCCAGCACTCGGAAGTAAGGTGTTGCTCATAACACTATGTCAAGGTGAAACTAGTGCATGTTTGCTAACCACTTTAATGCTTTTCCAGGTAGAGGTCCTATTTGTCACACATTGACAAATAAACTCCAACTTATCCTGAATATTCCATAGTTTAATTTAGAAACTATTGAAAAAAGGAAACTAGAGCCACAGCAGCACCTTTTAAAGTCAGAAGGTGCACTTTCCTCACTGTACCTTTTCTAGATGTTCTTGCCATGTCAGCAGAGTTTTAAACTTCCAGCAGCAGCTCATTGTTCTGGTCAGGTGAGCTGCTGCAGGGTGGGGAGGGGCTGAATATCTCCTATAGCAGAGTGGCTGAAGAAGTGTGTGACAATTTGGGCAAAAAAGTATCAATTGTATGGAGATATTGATCATTTTTATCTTGTTCTAGAATAATTAAACTAAGGAGGTGATGTTAGGGCATGTGTTTGCAGGGATACTAGGATAACTAAGCTCTGTGTACTAATGCATTATTATTCCTTAACAAAAACACTGAATAAAACAGCAGGAGGAGCAAACATTAACAGAATGACATAATGAGGTAGCTCTAACTTGGCTCCTAGTAGAAAAGCAAACCAGACCTTTAACAGAATCAGTTAAGAAGTGGCTCTAGCAGCAGCCCTAGTTAAGCACTGGAATCCAAATTTAACAGATTAAAGAGGTATAAACGCCACCGATCAAAAATCCGCTACGTTTTGTTTGGAACACCTCAACATAGAGCAGTAGTTAACAGTATGTGGTATTTTGAATGTTACAAATTAATGTTCATATTTGTATTGAATTCTCTCAAATAATCTCCCAACTCGAAATAGATTGTTAAAACTCATTTTTAGCTCAAATAGCTCTTCTCTAATTTTTGTAGACTTCTTTACGTTAAAACCAACCTTCTCTCCACCTGGCAGCAGTAACCAACCTTTCCTTCCTATAATGTGCTTTCTAACTAAATCACATGGCACCTTCTGCAACTCTTCCTGGAAATGTGACTTTGAGCCCAAAAGGTCAAACAGAGAATGCATTCTTACATAGAGGGTGGACAGAACTAAGCTAGTCAAATCTAACCAGTGATCCAGCAGCTCTGCATGAAACAAAAAGACTTGACCAGAGTTGTTCAGTCCATTTTTATGCTCCCCCCCCCCAAAAAAAAACTAACCTGAGCATAGTGTGGTTAGTAGAGCAAGCGCCTATCTAAAAATGTAGCAGAAACGATGCAGCCAACACGCCAGGCCTACCTTGCCATCCAGCTCTGCAGATGCAGGTCTTTCCCTGGCAGCGACCTCTTTCAGGATAGCCGCAGTCATCCAGGCAGTATGGGATGTCACAGGCTTCACCCTTCCAGTTGGCTTCGCACTCACAGTAAACCGAAGCAGTGGTGTTACCCACCCGGCACTCGCCTCGGCCAGAGCAGTTGTTTGGACATGTGTTCACCCTGCCATTGAGACATGATGAAGAAAAACATGAAAATAAAGAAACTAAGGATCAACACAAAACGTGAGGAACACCTTTATTACAGATACTGTACATTAAATCTGAGTGCGCAGCGTCTCCAGCCTAATGTTAACATTTGGCTACAGTTCTGGTTAGAAAGCTAGCAAGGTCGTCAAGGTTGGGATGTTGATTTTTTTTTTTTTTTTGTCATGGTGGATTGACCATGAAACATAAAACTGCAACAGATTTGTTGATGTGTTGGGCTGTGAGCACAACCCCCATTTGTGGACGTCGGGCCCTCATGCCATCCTCATGGAGTTGGTTTCTAACCGTTTGTGCAGACACATGCACATTTGTGGCCTACTGGAGGTCATTTTGCAGGGCTCTGGCAGTGCTCCTCCTGTTCTTCCTTGCACAAAGGCAGAGGTAGCGGTCCTGCTGCTGGGTTGTTGCCCTCCTACGGCCTCCTCCACGTCTCCTGGTGTACTGGCCTGTCTCCTGGTAGCGCCTCCAGGCTCTGGACACTACGCTGACAGACACAGCAAACCTTCTTGCCACAGCTCACATTGATGTGCCATCCTGGATGAGCTGCACTACCTGAGCCACTTGTGTGGGTTGTAGAGTCCGTCTTATGCTACCACCAACATTCAAATCTGACCAAAACATCAGCCAGAAAGCATAGGTACTGAGAAGTGGTCTGTTGTCCCCACCTACAGAACCACTCCTTTATTGAGTGTGTCTTGCTAATCGCCAAAGATTTCCCCCTGTTGTCTATTCCATTTGCACAACAGCAGTGAAATTGATTGTCAATCAGTGTTGCTTCCTAAGTGGACAGTTTGATTTCACAGAAGTTTGATTTACTTGGAGTTATATTGTGTTGTTTAAGTGTTCCCTTTATTTTTTTGAGCAGTGTATATATTTTGGAATGATTTACTGGCTTTCATCGACTTTAATCTCACTACTTCTGGCAGAAGAATAATTTATTTTGTCTGAAAATGTTAGGCTGAAAGAAATCATTTATTATATATTGTCATGAGGAACTGAAACAGCTTAATGTCACTCTGAGCTGGATTCAAAATAACAAATAAATGTCACTCACATTATCATACCTGTAATATATAATTTCAGCAGCAACAATGTAATAATGGTTGCCTTTTTGTGTTAAATAAAGGTTAGAGGTTAGATTATGTTAAGCTGATTTCACTGAAAGTGTGTTCAGATGAGCGTGTGTGTATATAACTGGGTCGACTTTTGAGCCAGTTCCTGTATTAACAAGACACTGCTGCCCAGCCATGTCAGCTGTGGAGGTAAAAAATAGTCTGAGGGCATCTTTTTAAACCATGCTGAAAAATGCCAGGAGGATTTCCAACCCTGAAAAAGTAAACTAGTGGTTTCTACAGAAGGAAAAAAAAAATAATCTGTCTAATAACTTTTGATAGAAACTAAAGCGATCAGCCATCAAAGCAGGACAGTGCAGTGAGATGGTAATTTCTCTCTTCGAACAGGCACGCTGGAAGCGAGGGAAAGGACACAAAGGGCTCCCATCATTCTTTCATGTTCCTTCTTTGGGTAACGGTTTGATGTTTCAGCTACTCCTCCTTTCGCAGACACCAAAGACTGGGGGCCCGGGGGCACTTTGACTTCATCCAACTGCGTGTTTCTCAGCCAGCTCCAAATCTCATCGCTATGGCGACAGCATGGATGAAGCAGAGAAGAGCGTAGCGGATCTGCTGTGCTCTTTAGGGATGTTTACAGCGGACAGTGACTGTACTGTGGTTGTAAACCGTTTTTGGTTTTCTTAAGCTTCTGATTTATGTGTGACGTTAAATTTGACGTCTAAATGATCTTTTTCCCCTTACCTGCCAAGAATGACTTTTTTTTTTTTTTTTTTTTTACATGACCTAAACAAAATTCATTCCATTTTCATGAGCAGAGAACAGATTCTGAATCCACACAATTTCTAAGTTTAGGTGTTTAATGTTAGATGTTTATGGTAGAGGATAACATTTATTTTTCAATGCATCAAGATGCAGCAATGGGCGACTCGGACCTCATTAACAAACATCAAAACCCGACTGGCTTAATGGTAATTTACAAACGAATTTTGATCAACGCAAAAAAAAGATCTCATACACTGGATCCTGCATCCAAGGCATCACATGAAAAATGACTTTGACAAAAGAGCCACCATATAAACTCGGTGGTCATTTTTTTTTAAAACAAATACATTGGCAAAGAAAGCAGTAATCAGAAAAGAATCTCTGAAAAGAAACTCTGGAGGTGTGTTCTCAGGTGTGACAGGACATCTTTTAGATGTGTACGCCACAGATCTGGCCTTTATGGAAGAGTTGCAAAAAGAATGCTTTCCTCAACTTCTTCGCCCTGGACTACTTTTCCTCAGCACAGTTCATGTAAGAGGTTGTGTTTTGGGCAGAGAGTAAGTAGTTTAGAATGAAATAATCTAAACATTTTTCGTTTTATGACGTTTGGTTTTGTTTGTGTTGAAACTCAATCTTCTAGCACTAAGATGGCTATCTGCTCAGAACATGTGCTCAGTTTATGTCTTCTGTGTTTTGTTTTTTTTTTTAAGTTGAGACAAACTTTATTTAAAGGGTGATTTTTAAACACAGAAGATCGGCCATAACGCGCCAACCACGCTTATGCATTTTAACCCTTTTATTAATGGTATTTTTAAAAAGGTATGTGTTTGATTCTGATAAGCTACAAGCTTCTTTTGTTAGCTGCAACAGCTAACACCTAAGAACATGTGCTTGCCTGCTAAGATCATTTACCCAAAAATGTTGTTAGTTTTCAATCTAGAAAATATTTCCCTAAATATTATTTTACTAAACTTGATAATCAATTAAACACCATTAAGCCCCATTTCTCAGAGAGATTTGGTTCTATTTAAAATAATATTTCCCTAAATATTATTTTACTAGTCAGTCAGTCAGTCATTTTCTACCGCTTATTCCATAGTGGGTCGCGGGGAAGCTGGTGCCTATCTCCAGCAGTCTATGGGCGAGAGGCGGGGTACACCCTGGACAGGTCGCCAGTCCATCGCAGGGCAACACACAAACAACCATGCACACACTCATTCATACACCTAAGGGCAATTTAGAGTGACCAATTAACAGGCATGTCTTTGGACTTATTTGCTATTTTCTTAATGTTTTTTTAAATATTATTTTAATAAATAAAGGCAGCTAATTAAACACCGTTGAGAATTAGTCATCAAGAAGGTTGGTTTTATTCAGTAAATCATTCTTTAAAACATTATTTTATGAAAATAATATTTTATCTGATCTTGCATTGTGAATGGTTGTCTAAAGGTTTGCTGATTATTACCTAAGTTAGTTCCAAGACTAACTTAACTTCATTTCCAGATTCAAGATAATCCTTGGTTCTCAAACATAAATAACATTGTATGGTAATGTTGCATCACTCTTCTGGTCATGATTTTCAATCTTCTTCAATCAACTTGTTTATATTGTACATAGCCATTAGTCTTCATTATTCTTTAATTCTGCTTGGTAGTTAGTTGGATTGTTTTAGCATAGTAAAGAGTTTGTTGATTGAAATATGTTTGACTTTGAGTTAACTTATTTTTGTTAATAAATTCTTTTATTTTAAGAAATTGTGTGAATTCATTCTGTGTGTGTGCAGAGTTTATGCTGTTCAATAATGTCAGAGCTTGGCTAATCTCTTTCAATTTTGTCCTGATACCATCGCCTTACTGGGCTGGTATTCACAGGACAACCGTTAACAGACCAAAATATTATTTAATAAAATAGTGAAGTCTTAATATTAAATAATATATTCATATCCATAATCACAACACATAAAAACAATAGTTACTGGGTTGAGGGTTCACTTTCCAGCAGGAAACACTGGTTCGCATTAGGACAAAGCATATTTATGTGCTACAATGGCCCAATCAAAGTCCTGACCTGCAGGACTTTTCCTGGCAGCGACTAAAAGGGACAAAGATGTACATATCTAAATCAGGTAGAGACTTGCAGCTGAAATTCCACCAAAAGGTGGATATATTAAATACTGACTAAGGGGGGCAGAATTCATCTGCACATCACACTTTTCAAATGTTTAGTTGTGAAAATGTTTGAAAACCATGCATCATTTTCCTTCCACTTTACAACGGTGTCCTACTTAGTGTTGGTCTATCACACAAAATCCTGATAAAGTACATTAAAAGGTTCTAGTTGCAATATATAAATAAATAACCATTTCATTGAAGTAGCACATGGTACCAAATATATTTTTAGGAACAAATATAGTTTTTTTGGTCTATGACTTTTCTTATTTATATCCCGATGGCACTGCCGTTCCCATTTGATCAACCTAAAGAACTGCACTCTCCATATGAGGAGAGCACACCTTCACTTATTTGACCTTTTTACATTTATGTTTTCTTTCGTCATATCCACATTCAACAATGTATAATATGAGGTAATAGTAAAATACAGCTCACCTGTATGAAATATTGAAGCCTGTTAGGTTGTAGGCAGCATCACTGAAGAAGTGCAACAGGGCGTAGCCGGACTGAGACACCACCTCAGGAACCGTCTCGTTCCCGTATCGCTCGGGAACAATCAAACCACTGTAACGACATAAAGTTACATCTCAAATCTGTCCTTAGCATACATGCATACATGCTCTGGACCCTATCCTGTGTTCAAAAACCACCCTTAATGGTAGGGAAGTTTTAGATGTGTTCATTTGTACAAACCAGTATGAAGCCATTTGCAATTCCCCAGTTTCTTTATTATTACAAATCTAGGGTTTCACAAATTTAACTCCAATTCCTATTTTGAATTGTTAATGTTTCCGAAAACTAACTGATTAGTGTTGCACTTATTATCAAAGACGAACTTTAAGGAGTTTTGGTTTTCAGACACAATAAAAGGCAAGACTGAAAATGTATTTTGAACTTAAATGTTTAAATTTAAATCAACGGTTTAAATTTAAATGAGGTTTAGCATAAAGAAGGCCCTTACCTGAAACAGGTTTTCGATCTCAATAATTGATACCAACCTGAACGCAGCAAGCAGGGGGGCATAAATGGAGTCTCCGTCGTACACGTAGAGGTGGTCCCAGCTGCATTCAGTGGCAAAGTGGTTGAATCGTAATCGCAGAACAGTGTTTGGCCTGCAAAAGAGAACATAGCTCATTGGAATGTCTGTATGACCACTGGACAGGAGGAAGATGGTCTCCATAAAAGTGACAAAAACATTTATTTTAGGAGATGTCTGACATATACAGGATCTAAAGGACCACTGTGGTAATTATAATCTGTTCTTTAAACTAAAACATTAAGGTCTGGCTTTAAGTCTCGTCACTGCACTGAAACTGCACTTCTCATGGTGTGTAATGATCTACTTTGTGTGTAACTGCTACAGCAGAACATAGCATTTGAATATCAAGGCTGGAACAACTGTTGGTATCAAAGGCACAGCCATAGAATGGTTTAAGTCCTACTTATCCAACAGACAATTCTCTGACCAGATGGGACAGTTTACGTCCTGCGTTGCTCCTCTTAAATATGGGGTACCTCACGGCTCAATATTAGGTCCTATTTTATTCACTTTGAACCTGCTCCCTCTGGGGTCCATTTTCCGGAAATTTAATTTGGAATCAATGTTTATAGTTTATCTACTAGAACCTGCAAGTCAGAAACTCAAAAGTCTGATCTTCTTCCAATCAGTGAGCACACCCTGACTGAAAGCTACCGGGTTGCTAACAACAACACGTCTGTGTGGAAGTTCTAACTGAGCAAAATTTTCGAGTCCCGGCCCCAGCGACGTTTGCGTGTTTTCTCTCTTCACCCACCGTTTACTGTTTAGCCACTTTGGAACAAATAAAGGCCACTAGTGCTGCCAAAAAGAATCAGAGACCAGAGAACCATACCCCGGCACGGTTACAACTGATGGCCTTGACTCGGTTTATCCGGACTCTGAAGCGGTTCCTTTGCAGTGTAATACTGATTAAATAATTGAAGTTAATGCAACAAAGCTGCTCGGTTTTAGCCCGTTAGCATGGATCTGGGAATGCTGGATACCTCACAGTTAAACTAAGGGTTGGAATTGCCCAAAGACTGATGCTTCCAGATAGAAATGCTAAATATTACCAGAAAATGTTAAAGACAGTTTAAAATGTCAACTTCTAATTATTTTATCTTTAAGGTATTAGAAAATTCCTGTTTTACAAAAACTAGTCTCTCAGATATGACATCATGAATGTATACTCAAAGCAGGAATGAAAGATGATTTTTGAATGTTTTTATTCAAAGTTCTTACAGAATAATCTAAATCAGCTAAAATCTGTATCAGTGAGTTGAAGCTTTAAAAATAAAGACTGGAAAGCAGCTAAAAATGTCTGATCTGTGTACCTCCATCCAGAAAAGCCTAAAGTAAATCAATATTAGTAACCAAACAGCGGAACAAAAGGCTCAAAGAATGAACAAACATTATTTTAAAAGAATAAAAAACAACAACATTAAAACCTGAATGAACATCTGCCAAGAGTGGAGATTCCATATTTTTTACAAGGGTTTCATTGCACCGATCAGACTTCTACTGGTCGATATCAATTTCTAGTTGTCTGACCAATCAATTCGTATTTTGATTCTAAGAACTATAACTTGTTTTTGATTTTTTTAAACTCAACCATTAAATGTTACAAACACTGACATAAAAAATAGAGGAGATTCCCTGATGGGATGTAGTAGTTTTCATTCCACATCTATGCATAACTCCGACCTTTATCCGATTTAAATTAAAGTGCAGCAGAGAAGGTTCTGTTTGTTCATGGCTTTACACACCAAACAAAAAAAAGGGACTTTCAGTGTTGATACATTTAATTAGTAGAAAGACAAAAAAAGGGTTTTTTTGGAATTTCACCTGCTGATCATGACCATTTGATTGGTGCATCAGTAAATTTAGCCATCAGAGGCCGCAGACAGCAAAGCAAGCCCGTTGATTAAGGCCTTGGCAGAAAACATGAGAGTCTTAAAAATATGTCTGCTCCAAATCTGCTTAACATCACAAAATGAAATCATTCACTGGAGCACAAAAATCCCTTCTACGCTTCTTTGATGAATACAGGATGTAAGGGGAATGTTATGAATGGTCACATTTTTATCCTAAAACCTTTTATTCATTCAAGCAAAATGGAGATTCCTTTCTCTCTTCTATGAGATGAAAAATAAAACTTGGCATGACAGCAGCCCCAAGCTCCTTCATTAGAGGGCAAGACTTGTGACCAGTCATACAAAGTAAGGACTGGCTAAGTAGACATGACAAAGAAATGTCCTCTTCTACATTAGCAGCCACCAGTGAAGTGCCTTTAAGCGAAGGGAGCACAAACACACCACCAGTCCGTACAAAGTCTGTTAATGGGTCAAGTTACTGCAAGCCATCTCAGCACATTAAATAAGGAAGATACATCTTGTGGTTCAAAGTTAATAAATGTCTGATTCATTTTACTTTAAAATTATTAAAAGGCATTGTTGTCAGTTCTGTGTAGATAATGTACATGTCTCTTACCGCTACCCTGCTTTTAAGAACAGGCCTGACATCTGAAGACATAATGTAACATTACAATCAGGAAATTTAATGCATCTGCATAGGGATTCTTATGGGGCTGCGTGATATTTGGCCTGCAATTGTAAAGCACTTTACCTAGTCTGAGGGCCCCAATCACTACAATCAGTCATCCTCCCATTCATTCACACACCGACAATGAGAGGTTACATTGTAGCTACAGCTGCCATGGAGGAGACTGACAGAAGTGAGGCTGCCCTACAATCGATGCCATCTGGCTGTAGTCACCATCAGCAGGCAAGAAGTCTTGCCCAAGGACACAACGACTGAGACAGACGGAGCAGAGGTTCGAACCGGCAACCCACTGGTTACAAGACCCTACAACATGAGCCAACGTCGTTTTAGTTGCATGTTTGGGATTGTTGTGGAGCTGGAAGGTGAAGCCTGGCCCCGGTCTCAAGTTTTTTGGCGCAGGTTTGGTCTCCTGTGACATGAAGGCTTTCTTGTCTCGTGTTTGCAGCGTCCCCTACATGGCTGAAAACTGGAAAGGAGACATGCTGTGTGAACAGGCTTTCACCCAAAAACAGTAGATCTCCGCAGCTGGGAGAAAATTATTCAGGTGTGCTGGAGCAAAGACACGTCTAAAACATGCAGGACAGTAGGTCCTGAGGACCAGGGTCAAAGACCTCTGCCCTAAACATATCCAGAAGACAGTAAAAGGCACTTGAATCCTCAAACATTTAAAACTGACTTACTGGTATAACTAGGGTGTAATGTCTCCACGTGCCGCCTTAATTTGTTTGGTTTCATGCTATCCGCTGCCAGAGTTTTCAGACACGAAACACAGACGGGTCTTTCCTCATTTCCGACTGTATTCACGGTGAATCCAAGGGCAAGGTAGGTTTCGTCGTATTTTCTGATTTTATGTTTACCCCCATTTCTCCGTTTTTTTTTACTCCCATGACCAACAGCTCCATCTCTCCTCCATCAGCTCTGTTTACACCAGTGCTATGCACTTCTTCCACTGGTACAGCTGCTGCCACCTAGTGACGGGAGGCTTGTTCAGGTATGAATAAAGCTAGTTGAATCCACCTTGCCTCTTACGTCATCCCTTAATTCCTAAACACACACCCCAATTGAGAAATGCTGCTTTAATTGATTCCCTTTGATCAGTGGGAGCTTCTTGAGTGTGGCAGATGCTGGACACATTTATTGGTGTTGATAAATCTGCTGTCAGAGATTAGCCCTTCCAATCCAACCCTCTGGGAAGCAGATATGCTGACCTAAAACAACAGGCAGTACTGGATTCTTACAGTTACTTTGTTTCAAGTGTTCATCCTTCAGCTTCCGGACACTATATTCCTTATCCTCCATGGATCACAGTGAGAGACTCTGCACAAAACAACTGTTGAGAGTTTGCTGTCATTTTCCAAATAGCAGAAGCCTTTGATTACGTGAGCGGAAATAAAGTTCATTTTAAATATCATTTGAATTACTAGATAAGAATTTTTAAGACTTATAGGACAATTGACGGTGGAAGAATTCGACATGCTGCGACGGACTGGCACAGACATACCATTATTTACCTCATGGCCCTACTTTTACACACCAGTAACGATGAAGCAGTAATACACTGGGTTCTCACCTGTCTTTTTGAAAGAAGAATGGTTCTGGGTGGTTTGGTTATTGTTTTTTAGCCAGAAATCCCATTCAAATTTGGCATTCTTTGGGTCCACACATATTAATTGCCCAAAAACAGTATAGTCATCAATTAACATTTTGTCAAAGGAAATGTAATGTTTAAGGTTTACCACTGTGAAGCATTGTTGACTTAGAGTCTATGAGGTCCTAAATTCATTGGCTGAAGGTCTATTGTTGCACCTGATGGACTTAACACCAATTAACTTAACATGCATGTTTCTAAGCTGTAGGGAGATGGAATACCCAGAGAGAACCTACACATGCACAGGAAGAGCATGCAAACTCCAGGCAGAAATAATCCCCAATAACAGAACACAGGAACGTCATACTGCAAGGCAACAGAGCTAAGAATTGTACACAGTTGACCATGTGTTGTCAGTGCAATGTAATGAAAAAGATGGAACTCAAAGTCATGAAGAAACACCAAAGGGAGTAATATTAAGCTGGGGAGCAGGGCTACAGCGATTAGTCAACACCATCGTACAGCATCGTACAGAACCACTTTGTGTTGTTTACAGAACCCCAATGTACTACAGGACACTGTGGGGACAGTATCACTTTAATTTTCTGATGGCACTGTTGTCCGCTAGCAAGCTAAAAGCAGACTGTTCCAAGCAGAGCTGTCCTTCAATTAGGCGTGCCATGCAGAAATGTGACGAGACAGAACAGATAAATGAACATCAGCTGTGGGTAGTGTTAACAGCTTTAGTTTGAGAATTGGTTACTCTTGGAAGTAGAAAAAACAAAGACTCATCACTGGGTGCTGCGTCTTGGAGCTGTGGTCGGCAGCAGGAAACCTCTACTCTGGGTTGGATTATTTAAAA
Organism: Crenichthys baileyi; assembly: GCA_036173005.1. Lineage (NCBI taxonomy): Eukaryota > Metazoa > Chordata > Actinopteri > Cyprinodontiformes > Goodeidae > Crenichthys > Crenichthys baileyi. Next base: position 414,531 of record JAHHUM010002353.1, read on the forward strand.
AAGAGCCATACGTGTTAGGAGCAGCAGCAAATAAAGCATCAGCACAACACTGAGTTTCCCGTTTAAGTTTTTGACAGCTTTGGACAGACTTTGGTTAGATCAAGTTCATAATCTAAAAAACATGGGTGAAAACTGGACTGAATTGTTAACATATATTCTTGAAAACCCAGTTAGTGGTTTGCAAAGTGTTATACTGTTAGTAAAACCAAAGTGTTTCTACATTACAGGGAATAACAAAAGGTACAATAATCTACTTTAGCTTTGGTCTTTATGCAGCTTCCATGCTTTAGTCTAAGGTATTCTCAATGCTAAATAAATCCCTAAAATTGTCTTTCTTCTTAAAAGTAGAATAACTGATTCACAAATCACAAACTGTGTTTTAAAGAATCTGTACTTGGTAAAGAATGAACCAGTTCACACAGGATTTTAGATTTTAAGATAGATCTGATTTAAAAAATGTACAACTTCCTGTATCACAAAGCATTATTCAAATTTACAATGAGAATGTGTATGATAATGTAGAGGCCTGCACACTGGGGCAGACCTGAAAAGGAGCAGTAAAACAGCTACCAGTGTGCAGACAGAGAGGTCAAACTAACTGTTTAGAGCTGACTAGTCAACTAATTAGGAAAAACATCTAGAGATTAGTCGATTATCAAAGTAATCATTAGTTGCACCTGAGGACATGCCGCAGGATTTTAGCCATGATTCCCAGTTGGGCAAAGTCTGCACCAGTTCACATTATTTATGGTTTTACTAATATTTTAAAAACACAGAAAAAAACGATTACATATTTGACCTTTAAAGCAGTCATTATTAAAATTAAAAGAGCAGTTTCCGCGCTTATTAACCTAATTTCTAAGCTCTGAGATTGTTCCATTACAGACAAAGGTTAAAAGCTTAAAATAATTCAGCCTTCCTGTTATCTCCTGAATGTCTTGCTCTCCCACAGTCTGAAAGATCTACAAGCCTGTCATCTACAGCGTCATTTCAGCGTAACCTGACAGCATTTAGTATGGTGCATTCACTGGTCAGGACTAATCAAGCCCATTTCTCTCAGCACCTCTAGTCAAGAACATACATATTCTTTACAAAAGAAGTTACAAATGTGGTCGCCCTAAAGCAATGTTTTCCAAAGTCCCCACTTTGCCCTGATTGAAGTGTTAGAACCATTTATAAAAATGTTGTGTAAATTTATCTATTTTGCAATCCAAAAGCACAATATATGGCTCCATATCATCCAGCAAGTTTCTTTTATTTAGAAACAAAATGAAAATTCTACCTTCTTTTTTTTTTTTTATTAAAGCAGGTGTTCAACTTCTAGATTTTCATATCAAAACCTAAAGAGCCCGTAGGATACTGTAAATGCAAAACAAATACTTCATCATAGTAGACAGAGACAGAGTAAGGGTGTCCAAAACTGCATTTTTAAAGGACGGTTGTTACGAAATTGAACTATACGACACTCGTGGACATACAACCCCAATTCCAACGAAGTTGGGACGTTGTGTAAAACGTAAACATAAACAGAATGCAAAAATTTGCAAATGCTGTTCAACCTATATGCAATCGATTACATTCAACGTTGGTTTTTCGGCCTTGCCGCTTACGTGCAGAGAGTTCTCCAGATCCTCTGAATCATTTGATGATATTATGGACTGTAGATGATGAAATCTCTAAATTCCTTGCTTGTGAATGACTGAGCCTTTCGAGGAGGCTCCTTTTATACCCAGTCATGACTCACCTGTTTCCTGTAAACCTGTTCACCTGTGGAATGTTCCAAACAGGTATTTCTTGAGCATTCCTCAACTTTCTCATTGTTTTGTTGCCTCTGGCTCAGCTTTTTTGGAACATGTTGCAAGCTTCAAATTCAAAAGGAGTGATTATTTGAAAAAAAAAAATACAATAAGGTTTATCAGTTTGAACATTAAAAACCTTGTCTTTGTTGTGTATTTAGTTGCATATATAGGGGTTGGACAATGAAACTGAAACACCTGTCATTTTAGTGTGGGAGGTTTCATGGCTAAATTGGACCAGCCTGGTAGCCAGTCTTCATTGATTGCACATTGCACCAGTAAGAGCAGAGTGTGAAGGTTCAATTAAAGGTTAAGAGCACAGTTTTTTCTCAAAAAATTGAAATGCACACAACATTATGGGTGACATACCCAAGTTCAAAAGAGGACAAATTGTTGGTGCACGTCTTGCTGGCGCATCTGTGACCAAGACAGCAAGTATTTGTGATGTATCAAGAGCCACGGTATCCAGGGTAATGTCAGCTCCCCCCAAAAGGACGAACCCCATCCAAAACGGATTAACTGTGGACGCAAGAGGAAGCTGTCTGAAAAGGGGTGTTCTGGGGGCTAAAACCCCGGATTTCTATCCAAAAAACATAAAACCACTGGGGCCCCAAATCACGGCAGAATTAAATGTGCACCTCAACCTCCCGTTTCCACCCGAACTGTCCGTCGGGAGCCCCACAGGGTCAATATACACGGCCCCGGGCTGCTATAGCCAAACCTTTGGTCACTCATGCCAATGCCAACGTCGGTTTCAATGGGGAAAAGGGCGCAAATCTTGGGCTGTGGACAATGTGAAACATGTATTTTTCTCTGATGAGTCCACCTTTACTGTTTTCCCCCACTCCGGGGAAGGTTTCGGTGTGGAGAAGCCCCAAAGAAGGGCCACCCAGACTGTTCAATGCCCAGAGTGAAGCTGGGGGGGGATCAGTGAGGTTTTGGGCTGCCATATCATGGCATTCCCTGGGCCCCAAAACTTGTGCTAGATGGGCGCGTCACTGCCAAGGACTACCGAAAACCATTTTGAGGACCATGTGCATCCAAAGGGTTTTAAACATTTATCCTGAAGGCGGTGCCGTGTATCGGGGATGACAATTCCCCATAGAACACAGAAAACAGGTGAAAGATTGGTTTGATGAACAAAAAAAGTGAATTTTGAACATTTTTCCCCCATGGCCTGCACAGTCACCAGATCCAAATATTTTTGACCCACTTTGGGGGGTTTTTTTGGAGAGGGTCAGGAAACTTTTTCCTCCACCATTCACGTAGTGACCTGGCCCACTATCCTGCAAGAAAAATTGGCTTAAAACCCTCTGACCACTGTGCAGGACTTTTTTTCTTTCCCCCAAGACGAATTGACGCTGTAGAGGCCGCAAAAGGAGGCCCTACACCATACTCAATAATGATTGTGGTCTAAAACCAGGTGTTTCAGTTTCATGTCCAACCCCTGTAGGTTGAATAAGATTTGCAAATCATAGTATTTGTCATCCCCAATTCCAACTTAACTGTAATTGGGGTTATATAAGCATGTTGTAAAAGACACACAGATGTGATTAAGAGTTGTTCTGGATAAAACAGGACACTCCTGCATGCAGTTCAAATTCTCTAAGATGATACAATTGGATTACATGATAACTGTTATTTAACTGGAAATATGTAGCAGAGAAGAATATTACAGAGTAAGATTTAACACTTCTTTAATTCTATTCTCTATTACCTTTATTTCTGGTTAATGAATCAAAAACTGAAACAATGTAGTCATACGGCGGAAATTATGTTGATTAACTTAATTTAACTGAGAATCTGTGGCAAGGTTTGAAAATAAATGTTCTGAGATACTGTCCATGAGCTAAGAAGCAAAGCAGAATGAGCACAATTAGGTGTCTAAATAGCAAAGCTGGTAGAGAAAAAAAATTTGCAACTCTTATCGAAGCAAATGCTAGTTCTGCAAGGTACTAACTCAGGAGGGCTCAATCCAAATGCACTCCACACTTTTCAGATGTTTCTTGGAAAACAGTTGGAAAACCGTATCATTTCCTTGTAATATGACAAAAATAGGAAAACGTTCAAAGGATATGTTTATTTTGTTGAGGCGCTGTAGCTGTTGCAAAGTGTTGCCTGAGGTAAAGGTTTGTCTAATGATCGTGAGCTTGCACTATACTTACTGTCCCTCAATAAGCCAGGTGCACTTAGTCTTGTACTGATAGTTTCCTGGGCCATCAGTCAGGTAACCAGACGGTCCTGTAAGTCTGAAGGAGAAATGAAGGGAAAAAATAATTAAATTCAACAATACAGACATCCAGGCAAAAAAAAACTAAAGATATTTCCACAATTCAACTAATGTAAACATTGTGTCACAATACAGCATAAAACCGGCACTGTTGCACAAGAGTTAGTCAGCAGGTCAATGAGAGTGCAGGTAAACACCAACAACTGCTGCTTCACATGTCATTTCAGGGCACTGAAAAGAAAATGATTAAACCCACTGAAGTTTTGAGAGGCAAGAAGTCAGACAAGACACAAAAAGGTAAATGGTACAGTATGGCCCTTTGTTGCATGACACAGTCTGTCTTGATTTTACAGCAGCAGCAGATGGGGGTTATTACACAAGGGAGTGAAAGAGGTATCATTAAGATGTAGGTCCAGGGCAGAGTGGTCGCGAACACAGCCAGACAGTCGTTTTCCCAACAGTCTCACCTTAAACCGCAGAGAAAGGCCGGCGGAGCAACGCCTCCCTGTTTTAGCCACGGGGGTCGGGCAGGGATTAGATTTTAATTTTTAACCT